>CM067223.1:80497363-80815793 GCA_034190945.1 Octodonta nipae | reverse complement strand
AAATTTGTTTCAATTCAGGATAAATTGCATAAGCACAATACAAAACAAGTAAAAGGTCTGCTTTAACTTTGATAATAGCCTACCACCTTCAAGTAACCCTGATAGACAAGCATGAATGAGGCATTGTTTATATTTAAATAGAATCCATTTTGAATAATTTATAATATATCGTTTTGGACAATGAATTTTATATACTGCTTCATATTCGCTTGATTTTATCAGAATTCTTAGTTTTAGATTACATGTATTGGATTTTCACTAATTTTTTAGTTTTATTTTACCTAAACTTTCAGAGATGCCTTTTATAATCTACTGTCTGAGTTTTGAGGCTCTGTAGATTGGAGGAAAAACGGCAAAATAGGTCAAAGTTTAAATTATAAATTATTAAATTGTTATTCAAATTATTTAAAATATAAATTAAATATATTTTTCAAATTTTAAACTGTGTATTAAGTCATTGTTTAATATTTTTGTTAATATCTTTAAATAAAAATGATGATTAAAAATATGATATATTTGTTGTAATTCACATAATGAGCCTTTTATCTGATATGTTACATGATGCGTTTGAAAATTGAATTATTATTTGCCATTTAATTATGTAATATTTGTCACTAAAATATTATGGGGATTTTATTAATAATTTTTCTTATAAATTTCAAAGGGAGTCCCAGTAGCCCTTAATATTTTCAAAATTTTAAATAGTATGGTTTCGGAAATAAAGCAAGAAATAAAATTTTTTATATCTTTATGTTAATATCTTGTAACAATTAGTTTTAAAAATACGAAAAATATATATTTGTATTCCGCATAATGAGCCTTTTCTTTTGATGTATTGCATGATCCGTTAAAAAATATTTTTTTTATTTTCCGTTTATTGTATAATTTTGCCCCCAAATATTATATTATGGATTTCTTCATATTTTTCCTGTAAAAGACAAAATTTAGGTCTTATAGTTTTGGGGAATAACGGGGAATTGCTAATTTTTTTAAAATATATATATATATTTAAAATATTTCATTTTAAATAAAATAAAAAAATATATTTGTATTCGTCATAATGAGACCTGTGATTTGACATATTACATGATCCGTATAGAAATAATTATAATTTTTTATTTTCCATTTAATTCTATAATTTGCTTGCCCCCAAAATGAATATTAGGGGTTTCTCCTTATTTTTCCTTAAAGTTCAGTGTGAGGACTATACCTTCATTTTTTTTTTCAAAATTTTTCCAGCTTATGGTTTCGGAGATAAGGGGGGTGAATGATTTTTTTAAATTTTTGTTAATATCTTTTAAATTAATTTATTTTAAAAATATGAAAAAAAAAAATATTTGTTTTCGTCATAACTTTCATTTGATATATAACATGATGGGTTAGACAACATAATTTAATTTTTATTTGCCCCCAATAATTAAAAGTAGAGGTTTCTCCTTATTTTTCCAGTAAACTTCAGGTCAGACCCTATACCTCTATTTGTTTTCAAAGCTTTCGTTTATAGTTTCGGAGATAGGGGGGGGGGGATGGGTAAATTTTGGTATATTTTCGTTAATATCTTTTTTAAACTATTTTTTAGTTGAAAAAAAAAAACATATTTGTGTTCTTTAGAATAGGAGCTTTCGTTTGATGTATTAGATGATGGGTTTGAATTTTTTTATTTTTAAATTTTCATTTAATTCTATAATTTGTCCCCCAATATAATTAATGGTTTCTCCTTATTTTTCCTGTAACATTCGGGCAACGTTCTATATTTCTCTTTTTTCAAAATTTAGGCTCAGTAGTTTCGAGATCAGGGCGGGAACGATCGATTTTTTTAGTTTTCCAAGTGAGTTTTCCCTGATCGGGTCACCAAACTATACATTGATACCAAATTTCAACCTCTTCCGTCCAGTAGTTTAGGAGAAAATTGCTGTGATGTGGCAGAGGGAGAAATCCGGAGTGACATTATAAGGGTATCCGTATATTGTATATACTGAACCCTAAAAATCTAAAAATACTAAGTAGAATCCAGATAGGCCAAGAAAATAACGGACATTTTTTCCCGCGTAAAACCTCAAACACCAGCAATTCTTCTTGGAAAATGGAAATTCTTCTCTCCGCCGAAATTTTCCCACAGGTAGAGCGGCGGAATAGCTAAGATTAAATGCCGAATCAAACGGTTCAGCGTCAACCGCAAGCGTTCTTCTTCCCCCACCTGCTCGCCAATCCTTGCGGCGTGCAATTCGAGTTGGTTGGTGCGTCCACGGCGGCGTTTCTGAGACGTCGCGACGGCACATGGTCCGCGGACATCATCAGGTCATGAGTTTCGCATCACGATTTCGCGGCCGGCAAAAAGTTTTGTTTACGCGAATCATCGAGGAAATCCTTTCGAACGCGCGTCTCGTTTTCGAAGGCGAAAAGTTGGTTTTCGTGAATCTGGATTTTTTTTTTTGTTGTCTTCAAACTAGCTTAATTGAATGTTAGTGTTTAGTAAATGATGGAGCTTAAAAGGATTTAAGGAGATTTCATAGTTACGCAAGTTCTGTGAGTATCTGATCACATATTAAGTTTTGAAAGTGTTTATTTGTTTCGGAAGGAATAGGGAGTTTTGTAAAATTTTTTTGAATTCGGTAAATTTGCCATTTCGAAAATGAACGTTAATCTTTGTTCAAAATAAAGGTTCCTGGCATATCCTAAAATTATGTTTGTAGAGGTTTGTGATGTATAATTTCAGTTCATAGAAGTTATATCCGATTCTCAATAACTGGTGTCTAGGCTTTGTGGACTATCCCTTCTTCACACATCTCAGATTCCCGTGTCTCACTGTAGCTTTGATATGAAACCAAATTTGGAACAAATTATTTTTTAACCAAGTTCCAAAAAGGATGAGGTTATCAATTTCTTCTCTAGTTGGGAACCGATTTAAAAAATATTTATGGTTTAATTGAGTGTATTTTCGGGGTGGGGAAATTTCAAATTAAAGAAAAGAATTCCGTTTGTAAACAGGTGTTCAATGTGGGACTGAACACATACTCATGCAAATCGACCAATATACCCAACGTATTGATCGATGCCTCTAAAACCCCGACCTTCGAGATGTTTTTTTAAACATCTCGAAGTGGTCCCAGTTTCTATGATTTGTAACAAGTAGTTTTTGAAAGTTACAAAAATTTCTATGTATTCCAAACGTTTCGGGGTCTAGATTAGACCCCGTTGTCAATGGTTAAGAAACTATGAATAAAAAAGGCACAATTCTAAGATTTAAAATTTAAAATAATTGACAATATGTATTATCTGATTACTGACGTAACTAAGAGAATTTTATTTGTAATATACAGGGTAGCACAGAAACTTCTAAAGATCATATAATCATAATGTTCCTTTCAAATGGGAAAAATTTGAAAGGGAGATCGTCAGAATTTTATGTGGCGCTCCTAGGTGCGACTTTGTTATAAGATGCATTTGACAAGAATGCGGTCAAAGAACTTTGTTGATTTAGTGATCCCATTAAAATCATAAGGGAAAACCTGGGAAAAACCTTATGAACTATCCCGATATTGGGTTGTTCACAAGGACATGACCATTAGCAATTTCTTCCTTAATCATCGGCAACCAGGAACGACTGAATTCTACGGAGGTAGTAGCGATAGATACAATCGTTTTCATTTAACAAAGTTAAAGCAGACTCTTTTAGTTTTCTTTTGGTGTTGTGTTCTTCTTTGTGTAATATAACTGAATTTTGAAACTGTATTTTATGACCAAGGTCCCAAGCATGTTCACAAATTTTGGATTTTTCAAATTGTCTTTTTTTATGTAATTTTTGTGTTCGTTTATTCGAAAATTTAGAGGTCTAGAGTTTTCTGCAATATAGAATTTATTACATTCACAAGGGATTTTATAAATGCAATTTTTTGTACTTTGAGTTTTTTCTTTTCGTTTGGTTTTTGATGTAATTTATTTAGTGTATTTCTTGTTTTAAATGATGTTTTGATATTATATCTGTTTCCCACTCTTTTTAGTCTTTCTGATAGACCCTGTATGTATGGTATAGTTATTGTATTAATGTGATTATCTTAGGAGTCATTGTTGCTTGGTGAAGTTGATGTTGGTTGTTAGGAATTGTTTGGTATTCAATATGGTTTAACTAGTTATTAATAAATTTTTTTGGGTAATGATTGGCAGAAAGTACATTTTTTATTCATTGAATTTATTGATGTTATAAAAGTTGGTTTCTTCCTTATCATATAGGCATTTGATGACACCTCTTTTTACTGAATTTGGATGATTAGAGTTAAAGTTGAAATAAGTGTTAGTATGAGTCGGTTTTCTGTAAACTTCTGTTTCAAATGTCGATTGTGTCTTGGTTATTAAAATGTCTAACAACGGTAATTTGTTATTCTGTTCAAGCTCTAGTGTAAACTGAATAGTTTGTTCTGTGTTGTTTATGTCGTTAGGTAATGCATGTAAACCCTCAATATTATATTCCCAAATAACGAATATGTCATCAACATAACGCCACGAAACCAAAGGTTTAATCTGTTTTGAGAAAATTGTTTGTTCTTCAAATTTTTCCATAAAAATATTGTTTAAAGCAGGAGACAGACAGGATTTCCTTTATGATTTTAATGGGATCACTGAATCAGTAAAATTCTTTGGTCGCGTTTTTGGCGAATGCACTATCTTATAACAAAGTCGCACCTAGGAGCGCCACATAAAATTCTGAAGATCTTCTTTTCAAATTCTTCCAATTTGAAAGGAACTTCATGATTATATGATCTTTAGAAGTTTCTGTGCCACCCTGTATATTAATAATAAAATTCTCTTAGTTACTTCAGAAATCAAATAATACATATTGTCAAATATTTTAATTTTACATCTTAGAATTGTGCCTTTTTTATTCATAGTTTCCTAACCTTTGACAACGGGGTCTGACCTAGACCCCGAAACGTTTGGAATATACAGCAATTTTCGGAAATGTGGTCTTATTTCCCTAGAAGTACTTAAACATTGAAAAATATGCCACAAATATCATTTAGAAAACAAGTAGTTTTTGAGATTCGTCGAAAAAGGTAGTATAACAAAAAAGTGTCTTAACTGACATTTTCTCTTAAATTACTAAAATCCAACATAAAAAATAGTCCAGAAAATGTAGACCTTCAAAGTTTCAAACAGTACCAAACTCAGTTTGTTGGTACACCTGTTAACTATCAAAGACAAGGCTTGTAGGGTCACAGACTCCCGGCTTAATAGAAAATTGAGTTATCATACACAGGGTGTTTAGCTAGCATTTAAAATCATAAAGTAAAATGATGAAAGCAATAGTACTAATAATTTAATTAAACCTATTTTTGGCTTATTTAGTCAACGAATACCAAGTGCATTTTGTTCATATAACTGCGACATGCCAATTTAAATGACAATTTATTATTCTGTGATGACAGGACTTTCGGTGTTATCTGTTCCCGATCTATTAGGTTATACAAACGCAATAAGAAAAACTACCCCACTTCAAAATGTAACTAAAAACTGAAAAGAAAATATTAAAAAAATAACATACTTAAATAATTTATATTTAAAAAAGAACCGACTTCAACTGGCTTACAATAAAAACCGTTCAGTAACCGTGTGCAATCAATAACTATTTTATGACATATTTTTTATCTCATTTAAGGTACAATTCTATTAATTAGTTTAGCGTATTCTTATCTCTACCTCTCTCTTTAATTTGTATTTTTTATAATTTATGTTTTAACCCCACTTTCTATGTGTAACTCTAATTCACCCTATATTGCAACCACCCGTATATGTCTTTGTGTATTGGTCACACATTCTAAATTATTTGTCTATAATTTTCTGTATCACCCTGTACAACTATAATTCAACTCACACAATGTTGCAACCGCCCTGCACAAGAATTAATCCTCTCCACCCTATTGACGGATTCTATTTTTCTATTGTTTAAATCACCCTGTATACCTATAATTTTACTTCGCCCAATATGCCTAGTATAAGCCACTACTTATGTTCCACACTATATAATATTTTTTTAACCACCCTGTATAACTATAATTCCACTCCACCTTATATTTCAATCATCTTATAACTCGAATGTCCTTACTGCATATGCTCATTCAACTACAGTGTTACATTTGAACATTTTTGAACCACCCTGTATAACTTTAATTCTATTTGACCTTATATTTAAACCATTCTATATATGATACTGCTTATGTACCACTCAATATCACATTTATTTGTAAGATTTTTTGGACTCTCCTGTCAAACTGAAATTTTACTTTGCCCAATAATTGAATAGCGCACATTGCTTGTTGCTTGCAGTTCGGTGCACGCACACACCTTCCACCGTATACCATATAGAAAACTTCACTCAGCTAAAAAAATTTCTCTTCGATACACTAATGGAATATTTCACTCAACTGCAATGAAAACCGTTGCAAACACCCTGTACGATATAGTTTTTGCATTGCATATCTTGACAATTAAGCTAGACATTTATGATGAAAATTTGACATTTACATTTTTTTTTTAGTATGTTTTACGTTATAGATAATTATACAGAATCAAGCTGCTAGAACATCTTTTTGTAGAATACAATTTAAAATATTTAAATTGTTTGAGCCGGTTAGAGAAAACAGTGTAGATTTATTGAAATTCACTGAAATGTAGTCCCTTAATTACTGTTTTTCTGATTTTCTGGAAAACCAAAATCTCACGTTATGATACCTTTCTGTAATATTTCTTAATACAATGCCGTTTAAATCATCAAATTTGTCCAAATCGTTTTTAAATAATCACTGAGGTTATATAAAAAAAAAACGTGACGACGACACGAATTGATAACCTCCTCCTTTTTGGAAGTCGGTTAAAAGAATTAAAAAGTTGAAATTAAAACAGGTAAAAACATAGTAACCTACTTCAAAGTACAACTAAAATGTCGAAAATAATTCTGAAAATTAGTAAAAACTTTATCAATTTTCGGCAACCACTATATATGTCATTATCAAATGGATACAAATGGTTGAAACAAGTGAAATCAAAACTTAGTTAATTTTTATTCATTTTTTGTCATGATTCAGTATCACAAAGAAAGAGCTTCTACCATCAATTATTTTCGAAAATTATTAACAAAACAATACACGCTAGACAATAATTAGCACATTCACTTTTGTTTGCTACCTACACAAAAAGTAAAGAATGTAAAGAGTAAAACGTGCTCTTTCCGTACGAAAATAATTACCTATCTATCTAGTACATTTTTGAAGTCGGTGCCAAGCACCAAATAAGTTTGATAAAGTAGTATATATGTAAGCAATACATTATGTAGAGTTTGCACTGTTCAATAAAAACTGAGCAGTAATATGGTTACCAAGAATGCTAGCCCAAGATGTATAAAGGTGTAATTTCGTAGCTGGAAGTGACTCAATATCAAAAAGTGACCAAATCAGGCTAAACTAATGTAAATTCTTCATTTCAGGAGAGTAAATTTGACAACCCAGCTATGATTCTTGGAATATAAAAATCGCCACCCCAGACTGTTTTCCTTATGGCAGCAAGCAGTGTACTATGGGTTTACGTTGCGCTTCTGATTCCTGGTAAGTTTCCATATTTATATATATGAAGAGAGAATTTTATAGTCTAACTAGTCTAACAATGATCAATATTATCAAATTTTTCAAAAAGCAAATATACTCTGTGATTTAGAAAATGTAACACTCTTTTAAATTTTAATCCTATTTAACTATATACAAATACTATATATATATATATATATATATATATATATATATATATATATATATTCGTTATTTTGATTCATAGTTGAATAGTGCAGACGTTTCGTCAAGGTCTCACTTAACATTCTCAATGCGTTGTCACTGTAACATGACTCCTGCTGTGGAGCCATTATCAACATACAAAATGAAAAAGAAAATAATAAAACAGGTTCTAGATCGAGATTGGGGTTTCACTTTGCCTACTCCCCAAGTATAACCAAATAAAGTTTCAGAGTCTAGATCTATATGCTTACTCCCCAAGTGTCACTAGGTGACTGAACTGAGTGTGAATCTGCTCTGCTTCTTTTATTTATAGTTCTCGGTCAATTAGAAGGGGGTTGTGTGGTGATTGGGTGTTGGAGGGTGTGTCTGGTTTGTTTAATCTGGCTATTACGCAGCTCCATGCTATAGGAAAGAGGGTTTCGTCATAGCGTCGGTTTAGCCAGGGGGGTCGTTTCTCTATTTGTATAGCTTCGCGAATAGTGGATGCCCTAAGAAATTGAGGGATATGATCACCCTATTATCTTTGAAGTTGATAGGGTGATGATGTGCGAAAGTTGAATTCGGATCTTTTTAACGAACTGACAAAGAGTGTAGGTACTCAATGGTTGCATTCCTATCTTGGACACACTGTACATTTCTTACATTCTTGTTCTTTTAGGTTGTGTCCATTCTATTCAGTTGGATTTCTGTATTTTGTTTTTAACTCTGTTTTCTCATCGCCGTAATTGACTAACGTGGAGTAGTTGCCTTCTATAATCTGTTTGATGCTCATGCAGTTAATCCAGCTTTTACCTCTAATGGTTTTTTTGCTAATAACAAGTGGACCAATATAGCAGGAAGAAAACCTTCCTGTGTTATACTTGTTGGATAACTCACAACGGAGTTAGCTGTGAGTTGTCTGTCATTTCAGCCTGTATTGGGTTATTTCTAGTAATCTCTTCAATTGTTTTAATAATGTCTACCGATATTTTACTATTGTATAGACGATGTACCACGTTCTTTAGCCTGATTCTGTCGTCGGCATTTCCTGGTTAATTGGACAGATGCCGCACTATAATATATTTCGTTCTAAAATTGGACAACATGAAGTAGCGCCTCCTAAAACAAACTAAAATTGATTTTGTGGGTGAGATGGTTAGCTAGTGATCGATAATGTATAAAATTAAACGTTTTTTCACTCCCCTTAATAATATGTGATAAGCAGTAGCTTTTGTTATATTATTTGCATCATTTAGGTGTAAATAAGCTTAAAATACTAACAGACCCGAGTTTAGGTGCAATTCTTGGTAGTCTCCCCATATAGCATACTGATTATAAATATTTTTCCTTGAAAACTAACCATCTTACCTAAAATATCTATTTTTGCTTGTTTGTTTCTACGAGACGCTATTTAGTTTTATTCAATTTTATGTCGAAATATATTATAGTGTGCGGGTAGATTATATACACCCAAAAGGAAAATGTTTTTTTAAGTTTGTTAATAATGTGTTTGTTTGCCGCCGTTATCTATACACTCCCCAATACGACTTGGCATGTCTTAGAACACCAAAGTTTTATGGAAAATCTCCAAGCCTTCTATCCATAATATCCCAAACATGTTCTATAGGTAAAAGATCGGGTGATCTGGGTGGCTATGGCAACAAAATCACATGAGTCTCTTCAAAAAGGTTTAAACTAACTTGAGCAACATGAGGCAGAGCATCATCTTGTTGAAATTTGGGATCCATGAGCCGATTGAGGTAAGGGAGTACATATGGCTCTACTATTTCCTGAATATAACGGTAAGCTGTCATGTTGCCTCTAACGAAAACTAAATGTGACTTACTTCTATGTGCAATATTATAACGTCTACTGTTCGATGCACATGTCGCTCAACATCAAATTTGATGGTTGTCGTCTTTTGCCTCGACGTCGTCTAACCTTTCTTCGGCTTTCATGTCTACCCAATGACCTGATGGCATTCCAAATTCTCCTAACCATTCATTCATTATTAAATCTACTATTAAATTTAAACACCAGGTTCTGGGTGTTTTGTTTGTCAGTGAGTATATTATAATGTTTTCTCTGTTATCTAGCTCGTTACAAATACTAAATCTGTGCAAGATTTTCCGTTTATGAAATCTGGATGTTTATCTTCCAGTGTTATCCTTTGGTTTAATTGTTTGGTTGGGCTTTTTACTTGATTTCAATATTTTTTCAGTTCTTATCTGTAATCTATTTTGAACAGCGGGGTTCGGATGCTTGTGTTCTACTCTTTAAGTACTTAGTGGTGTCTTAGAATCCTGTTAGTAAGATGTGTTAATTGTTTAGTCATCGCTGTCCCACAATATTTTTGTAGCTCGTTGGGTATTCTATCTTTGCTTCTAGCCTTCGTGCCTAGTCTCTTTCTCAATTGTAATTTCTGATGTTTAAGGTTCTTTTGTTGGAAGTGGTTGTCTGAATATATTCTTGGCTGTAATCTATACAGGTGTTTGTGTCTTTTATTTACTTCTATTATTTCTTTTCTTTGCCATCTTATGAATCTTCACGTTTCCTTTTGTAATCTTCAGAAGTCCATATTTTTTTAGAAGCGTGGTTATGTTTGGTTATTCTGTGTTTCATAGCTAATTATATTTTTCTGTTAACTCTTTTCTCCCTAAAAGCTATATCTAATGGAATGATACTAAACAACTGTCATTATCAAATTCGAAGTCTTAGTGTACTTTGTTTTTGAAGCTAGATTGATGCTTCTTACTGTATCGGCTTTATTTCTTGTTAAATGATTTGAAACTTTTCCTTACCATCTTTCAATAATGTCTATATGGTACCTTAGATCTAATGGAAAGATTCGAAACAACTGTCATGATCAAATTCGACATCCTAGTGTACTTTGTTTTAGTAGTTAGATTGATGCTTTTTACTGTCTCGGCTTTATTTGTTGGTAAATAATTTGAACACATTTCCGCACCACCTTTCAATAAAGGCTATATGGTTCCTTAGATCTAATGGAAGGATTCTAAACAACTGTCATGATCAAATTCGACGTCGTAGTGTACTTTGTTTTAGTACCTAGATTGATGCTTTTTTCTGTTTCGGCTTTTTTTTGGTTGGTAAATGATTTGAACACTTTTCCAGACCATCTTTTAATAACATCTATATGGTTCTTTAGATCTAATAAAAAGATTCTAAACAACTGTCATGATTAAATTCGACGTCCTAGTGTACTTTGTTTTAGAAGATAGATTGATGATTCTTACTGTCTGGGCTTTATTTCTTGGTAAATGATTTGAACACATTTCCGCACACCTATCTATAATGTCAATATGGTCCCTTAGATCTAATGTAAAGATTCTAAACAACTGTCATGATTAAATTCGACGTTCTGATGTAGTTTGTTTTAGTAGTTAATTTGATGCTTCTAACTGTCTCTGCTTTATTTCTTGGTAAATGATTTGAACACATTTCCGCTCCGCCTTTCAATAATATCTATATGGTTCCATCGATCTAATGGACAGATTCTAAAAACTGTTATGATCAAATTCGACGTCCTAGTATACTTTTTGTGGCATGTCGAACATTCATTCTGATTTTTAGCCAGCTTTTTTCCCTATTGCTGATCTCTTGTTTGCTTCTGTTAGTCCCTTTTCAAACAAGTACGTCGTTAATTCATCTTACAGGTTTTAAAATCGTATTTTTGTGCTATATTCGGGTTGTTAAGTTGTTGTAAATTGGCTTTGTGATTCGTATTTTGTCCATTAATAAATTACGATAACTGTGCCCTCTCTCTGTGTTTTCTTATATTGTCGTACCTTTACCTCAAAGACGATAATTAAAGATGGCGATATAGAAAACATACGCATTAATTGTTGGACAATTTTCTCAGCAGTGTTGTTTTTATTTTGCTGTGCTGCAAATTCCTGGCAGCATATTTTGTTATTGTGCGCCTCAAAATGAAGAAAATGTTTTTGAAAACAAATACCTGAAAACAAAAATACATTCTCGTCATTCAATTTACTTTTAATCACATACACATTTCAGTTTAGCCTTCTGAACGTGGAAGAAGCGATGTTTCTCGAGAAAACATAATTGCTCGGAGACATTGTACGATATGCGAAATGAAGTCGCAGAGCTTGGAATCTGTAATGTAAACTGATTTTTCCTCGCTTCAAACGTTCCGTGTATCTTCCAGTGAATATGACAGGAGCAAAAATCTAAGAAATTAGGGGGAATTTCTTTGACGGATTTTTTTCTTGTGAATATTTTATAATTAAGTTTCTTACACGATACGATTTGTAAGTTTTTGGTATTCGTAGCATGAACGCAGAAGGTTAATTTTGTATTCTGAAAAATAAAACAGTGAGAAGAGGTTTGGTCTGTCGATTATAGAAATTGTGAAAACAGTTAATGAATAGTGATTCCAACGTATATTTTTTTGTATTGTTATATAAAGTACGACATTACAAAAATTTACACTATATACAGGGTGAGTTTTTTTTTGATGATCAGTATGGGGATCTCGGAAACTAGCGGAGATAGAGCAATGGTTAAGTTGGGGAAAGATTTGCAGTTTTACTGGCCCAATTTAATGACACTTTCGGATTTATATAAAAAGTCATGGCTTACTAGATATTTTGAAAAAACGAAATTCTTTCGATTTAGTCAAATTCCTCTAGCTCCTTTGTTTTTGATTTTATAAAAAAAAGTGTAAATATCAAAATTGAAGGGAATTGTAGCCCGAATATGATTGTCATGTCATCGTTTGCGTGACAGCTCTCGTTTTCGAGATATGTCACAAATTTATCTTTTTTTGAATGGAAACCATAGTTGGCTATGACCTCAAAAAATCGGACATTTTTAGAGGTTTTCAAGTATATAATACTCGATATAGTTATTCATAAAAATAAGAGAGTTATGGATGCTTTTCTCTCTTGTTTTCACTTTTAACGTAGGTAGCCATGAAAACGATTGTTTTCACTTTGACGTTTCCTCATTTGAACTGACAGTCGATATTGACAAGTTTTCGTGATAAAATGGAATATTCTAACGAAGAAACACTGAATATGGTGGAATGTTATATCATATGCCATAAAAATTCAGTTTGTGCAGCTGAGGAATACTTTCATAGATATTTTAATCGTGGTCAACCTGCTCTATGTACATTTAAGAGGCTTTACGATAGTTTACGCAGTTATGGATCTTTTACTAAACCACCAAAGGAACGCAATCAAATTAACAAAGCAGCACAAATAAATGTTTTGGCAATGGTAAATCAAAATCCATCTACATCAACTCGTGAGATTGCGGCAGAAGCTGGCACATCTCAACGAACTCTAGTTAAGGTACTGAAAGCGCACAAGTTCCGCCCGTAAAAACTTTCAGTTTCTCAAACTTTGCATGCTGGTGAAGAACATCGACGTATTTTGTTTTGTACATGGTTTAGAGACATATGCCTTGACAATCCATAGTTTCTATTAAAGGTGTTATGGTCAGATGAAATTAGATTTACTAACTGCGGTATGTTCAATAGACACAATGAGCTAAAGAAAACCCTTTCCATGTAGAACAAAGACGACCCCAGATAAAATTTGGTTTTAATGTTTGGTGTGGTATCATAGGGTCTACTATTCTGGGGCCTTTTATCTATGACGAATCACTTAGCGCTACTTGCATTTCTTGCAATACACTTTACAAGGAACTCGTTTAGAAATTGAGTGGTTCCAACATGATGAAGCACCTGCTCATAACTCGTTATTAGTAAGACAACACTTATATAATATCTATCCAAACCCTTGGATAGGAAGAAATAGCCCACGCGAATGGCCACCCCGGTCTCCCGATTTGGCAGTTATAGACTTCTATTTATGGGGTGAGCTAAAAAACAAAGTATACTAAAGAAAGTATGAGACAGTTGGTGACCTAAGGGAGGCGGTATTACAAGTAATTTAAGAAATTGATATGCGGTCTCTGAGGAAAGCGGTAATGTCAATCTTAAACAGATGCAATTTGTCTAAATAACAATGGTGGACTTTTCGAACATAAATTGTAACCATTATTATGTACCTTAATTTCTTAAGTTTTTAGTAAGTACCTACTTATTTAGTTTTTTCGTTATATCTGATATACCTAATAAAAAAATCGTTCAATGTTTTTTGGAATAGTCATTAATAAATCAATCTATTTCATGGCTAACTACGTTAAAAGTGAAAATAAGAGAGAAAAGCATCCATAACTCCGTTATTTTTATGAATAACTATATCGAGTATTATATTGTTGAATAGCTATATGGTTTCCATTCAAAAAAAGATAAGTTTGTGTCATATCTCAAAAACGAGAGCTGTCACGCAAACAATGACAATCATATTCGGGATACAATTCCCTTCAATTTTGATATTCACACTTTTTTTATAAAATCAAAAACAAAGGAGCTAGAGGGATTTGACTAAATCGACAGAATTTCGTTTTTTCAAGATATCTAGTAAGCCATGACTTTTTACAAAAATCCGAGAGTGTCATTAAATTGGGCCAGTACAACTGCAAATCTTTCCCAATTTAACCATTGCTCTATCTCCGCTAGTTTCCGAGATCCCCATACTGATCATCAAAAAAAAAACTCACCCTATATAATAGATTTTTCAGTAATATGTAAGAGGTAATCTATGGAGAGATTGAACCAATCCCAAAAAAAATCACTAATAAAAAGCATTGACCTTGTAATTAAGAAAGTTGATCGAATTTACGTATTTAAAATGTTTGTAACTTATAAGAGTACTATTCTTAATTCTATAATATACAGCATTTTAGTGTTCAGTGAAAACTGGCTAACAGGTGACATAAGGAATTCTGGCTGCAGATGATTGACTACAACATATATCGAAAGGCTAGATGTCTAGATACAAGTTCCTTTTCCCATGATGTTTACCAGCTAGCAAAAATATTGAGTACCTAACTGTTAAAATTAATATTGATAACAATAACAGTCTATCACTGCAACTGCCTACTCCCGCCCATGTACTGAACTGGAAAATATATGGAGTTTTCTGAGACTGTGGATAATCTATCTGACGATTATCCAGAATATAATCTTTGAGTACTAGGGGATTTTAACCTTCCTGATTGCCAGTGGTCTTAAGACAGTATGGCACAGCATATATTTCTCTCTCAGGAGTTCCACTTTGGAAATTTTATCTCTGTTGTGATCTACCATAACCAATATCCTACAGTGGAGGGACCACTACTCCCAAATGATTATCATCATCCCCCACTGGCGTTTAAGCTAACATATGTATCCAGCTTTAACAATTTAGGACTGATTAGCTATGGTTTCTATAGAAATTTTCACCCAATGAATCTGCAAGAAGTGATAAGTTTTCCCTCTCAATTCAACTGAGATGATTTATTTAAGAACAAGACCCTTGACGCTACGTTTAACATTTTTTATGATTTTATTTATTTGACAATTAATATTTTTGTTCCTTAGAAAAAGTGCATACAAAATTCTGTAAACTCAATTGCCTAGTAATTATAAGGATTTTTCTAGGTTACGGGCTTACTGTAAACACAAAATGAGTGTTATCAAGGTTATCTTGGTCTAACAGAATCTTGTCTAAGGGATAATGTAAAACATTTCTGGAAATTTGTTAACAGTAGAAAGAGTCTTCTGTTGTGCACTATAACAATATTACCAGTTCGTCTGGCATTGGGGCTGTCAATTTGTTTGCTGAATCCTTCTCTAAAGCATACAGTGCAGAAAATTGTGATCTATCTGATACTACCTTGCCTTTTGGAGATACCTTGTAACTACTTACCATACGTAACACATCTATTTACGATAAATTATCTAAATTCCATATAAATAAAGGACCTGGTCCTGATGGTCTTCCGCCATCCACGGCAGCTTCTTGTTTGCTACGCCACTCTTCGATATTTCACTCTTTCTTTACGGAATAGGACGTTCCGGGCCTACTGGAAGGTAAGCTTAGTCACTCCTATAGCAAAATCTGGGGACAACTCTCAGTTTAACAATTATAGACCTATTAGCATGCTCAGTTGTAGTCCCAAAGTGTTTGACAGTCTTGTATGTGATTGTATGGCAGTTTGCCATGTTGTTTTATCGATCAACAATTTGAGTTTGTTGCACAACGTTTCAGTGAGCTACACCTTTTGACATTTGAGGAAACTGTTCTTTGGGCAATATCCCCTTGTCTTTCTACGATACTTACAGTGGCATCTTTTTCAAGATTATATGAATAGCGCGTGTTCAGAATTTCTGTGCCCCTGTATATTACAAATGAGATTGTCCCTTAGTTACGTCAAAAATCACCTAATCTTTCTTTACCATTTACCTGAATGATATTTCGTTCAAATATTTAAATTATACATTGGGAAACCTTAAAAATCCGTAATAGCCTTTGACCACACGGGGTCTGATATCCCAACGTTTGGAAGCAGATTTAGACCTTTAACCAGAAGTGTGAGGTGTTATTTCCCATTTAGTGGATCCCCTTATTTGTTAAGAGGAAACTGTCATCTGAGTGGTCTTTAGCCTTACAGAAAGAATATGAATCTAGTGTCGTAGATTCAAGCCTATCGTTCATACAAATATATCGATTGGTACCCAGGGATACATCTAGGTCCTCTTCTTTAACATAAATGTTGGGTTCCTCCTAATTGAAACGCTGTCATAAAAATTTTCTAAATCAAAATACTGTTTTTTTCACTGGTGAGATCCCATTATGATGTTCATGTGTATACATTGTTCTGTTCACATTCAGGCTATCGAAAGAGTTCAACATAAATTCCTAAGGTTTATTTTATTCAGAGATCACCATAAAGCTGAGAAAGTAAATTATTCCGAGCCTGAAAAGTCTGTTAATATTGCTACTATTTACGTCAGTCGTATACACAGGGATCTATCTCACTTTGTTCTACAATCTGTTGCACTCTCAAAGTTTTAGTCCCGAGCTATTGGGGAAAATGTCCCTATTAGACAAACCAGGCTTATAAACTCGTTCCAAGTTAGATCCTATCGTAGTAACTATGAATGCAATTCTTATTTGTCAAGATCTACCTGCTTTGCTAATCAGGTTAGAAGTTAGAGTGTTTTTTGGATCAAAAAGTTTTTAAAGGCCAACTTAAATCATGTACGTGACATCTTATGTGATAGCTATAAAAATATGACAGTGGCACATATGTTTTTAGTGTTTTAAATTTTTAAGAGTCAGGTAATTATACAATATCAAATCAAATCAAATTTATTCATCATCACAGTAAATGTACAATCATGCGTCAAAATATAGAGACACACTAGAAGGACACTGTGCCTAGACATGACTGTCTGTTTTGCTATATGTCCGTTCATTGTGCCTCTATTGTAAAATGTACATATAAATGATAGATTGCAGTTAAGAAAACATTATTTGACAAAGTAAGAATTAACAGAAAAAAATAAATAAAATTAACGGAGACATCAGTTATACAATACAAAAATGAGTTTAGGGTGTAGATGGTTGGGAAATGGTCACTTACAATTGTTTTAGATGACAGTAGCTCACAAAATTTGTGTTGATGTAAAAACAGGTAATTTTTGACTTTTAATTTAAATTTTCTGAAGTTGGGTATTTTTTTATTTCTATAGGGATTAGGTTATATAATTTAGGTCCAAAGTAGAAATAGGACCTTTGACTTAGGGTTTTATTGAAAAATTGGACATTTAAGGCCATATTGGCCGTCGAGCGGGTTACTCGATTATTTTTGTACTGACATTGGGTTGGGTTTGAATATAATCTTAAAATACTTTGGTAAATAAAAGTTAGTCTAAGGTTTAATATTTGATTTTCTTCATAAAGTTTGCGGGTGGGATAGAGTTTACTTTTTTTGAAAATTATTTTAAGAAGTGCGTTTTGTGTTGTTTGTAAAATTCTAAAAGTTGTATTAAAAGCAGCGCCCTACGCCACTACATAATATCTTAAAATGGATTCTACCAATGAATTGTAAAGTATTGTTAAGTTTTTTTTCAACAGAATTTCTCTTAGCGTATAAAAAGTGTGCATATGGGCTCTCAGACGGTTGCTGATGTGAACATGTTGGTCTGTAATAACACCTAGATATTTCAAAGAAAGTACTTTTTCTAGTCTTGGGCATTCACATAACTCCTGACATTCTGGGTTTTGATGTAGTTGCAAAGAAAATTCGTTAGGTTGATGTATGATTGTTGGAGTAAAAGTTATATATTTAGTTTTTTTTTGATATTCAGGTTTAATAAATTGTTATCCAGAAATGAATTTATCAGTTTTAAATTAGCCTCTGCTTGTTTTTTGAGCTCATACCATGTTTTACCTGTAAAAATTATAGCTGTGTCATCTGCGTAACACACAAGGTGCCCAGAAAACTTGTAAATATTTGAAATGTTATTCATGCACACAAGAAAAAATATTGGTCCTAGTACTGTTCCCCGAGGAATTCCTATTTTTACAGTCGATGCAAACTTGTATTGTTTCCAATTTTCACCCTTTGTGTTCTATTAGATAGATAGTTTCTTAGCAAGTTATTTGTCTGTCCTCGAATCCCGTAGTTGTTTAATTTATCAAGAAGAATGTTCTGGGAGACTGTGTTGAAAGCCTTAGCAAGATCAGGGAATACTGCCAACCACTTCTCCGATCTGTCCAAGGCCTCAACTGTCAACTTGTACTTAATACTTTTTATTTTGAATTGGACAATGGCCCGTCGATAAATAAATAACTAAATAAGTGACTAATGAGGTGATGAATCCGAGAGGGAGGGTAATATATTCTGCTGATGACTTATAGTGTAATGCAATGGTTTATATTTTACTTTTAAGAGTTCAACTTGTTGTTTAGGAGGATGGTGGCATTTCTGTTGTGCGCTGGTAGAATGATGATAAATTTGTTATCCCTGTTAGTTTATTGGTTCATTTCGTTGTCAATGTTTTGGTTACTGTGTTGCTTTTTCTCGACTGCGGTTCTGATTTCCCATCCAAACACCACCATTTGTAGCATTTTCTTGTTGTGTATTTCTTTTCCCAGTAGAAAATGGAAAATATTGTTTCTTTCCATCCATGTTGGTTGATTTGTAACCTCATCATCATTGAACATCTTTTGAAACTATTTGGCATGAATTTGAGGTCGCTGCTATATTGTTAGGATGCTGAAAACTATTTTCTCAGTAAAAATAACAATTCGCTAAGTATTTCAGGGTTGACAAATAAGTTTTATAATATAAAAATGTCCCCAATTTTCTCAATAGCCCATAGTACGATTTAAAAAAATTAAACGTCAAAGTAAATGAATTACGACTGCTCAGATATTCTATCACTCAATACGTCTTGCCATTTAATATTTTTAGCGGTGATTTTTAACAGGTTCCAAATTTCGACTCATCCGAGGAGACAGTGATGGGCAAATGTGTGGAACCAAGCAAATATCTCTGGAATTATTAGAGATATCAAAATGAAATTTGGAAGGTGGATACTGCAGTAGATTGCCTATTTGTTTCCATTTTTTTTACAATTTTGAAATTCTTGTTTTACCGGATGTAATGTCGATTTTAAAATTTGCAATGAAACACCCTATGTAGTATTTTAGTTTCTGATGAAACATTTTATTGCGAATACAAAAATATCGGGTTTGATATTGTTTACTTCAATACCTACCGAGATATTAACAGAAAAGTAAGTAAGGAAAGGAAAAATCTAATATCCATTAAAGAAATACATAATCATAATTATTAACTAAATCTAATTGATTTTCAAAACATTGAAACTTAACTTAACTAAACTTAATGTATTAGATGTTCAAACTGAGCACCGTTTACTTCTTGACACTAAGCAAGTCGGTTTTTAAATTCTCTAGTAACATTAGCTATTACTTCTGGTGTAATTCACTGGATGTCTTGAGTTATTCTTGCAGCTAATTCTTGCAAATTATTTGGTCTATCAACATTAACCTTAGACTTTGAGTAACCCCACAGAAAATAGTCTAGTGGATTAAGGTCGGGACTTCGTGCAGGCCATTCATAAGTATTCCTTCTTCTAATCCATCTGTGATGAAATGTCCTATCTATATGATCTCGAACAATGCGAGCGTAATGGGGTGGTGCTCAAGCCTGCTGAAACCAGATATTATTTGGTAATTGTCCATTTACCTCCAATGCCGGAATAACTTCTGTCTTCAAGAGCTGTAAATACCTATCTCCGTTTAAAGTTTCTTGTAGGAAGAAGGGTCCCACGATTCTGTTATAAATGCCGGCCCAAACGTTCAATTTTTGGGGATGTTGTGTATGAACCTCTTGTACCCAATTAGATATACTTAGCGACCAGTAGCGGCAGTTATGTCGATTAATCGTACCATTTAAACAAAATGTAGCCTCGTCTGAAAACACCACATTTCTTATAAAATTATTATCACGGTTACAAATATCCATCATCGTTTCACAAAATTGCAAACGTGTGTCGAAATCGTCTTCGGAGAGTTCTTGAACAAGGCGAATTTTGTATGGAGGATATTTTTCTCGCCTTAATATCCTTCCTACTGAACGACGGCTAATTCCATGCATATTGGCGAGGTCGGTAGTGGATAAGTGATATTTCAAAGATATAGCAACTTTTTGAGTTACAACTTCATTACTTGCACTTTTTAAGCGTCCACTTTTTGGTAAATTGCTAACTGTTCCACTTGTGTCGTACCTTTGCAAAGTTTTCGTCACTACTGAACGGGATATTTGTGTATTCGGAAGAACAATGTTAAAAAGATCACAAATTTCTTGATGCGTCCTTTTGCCCCCCCATACCCAATCATCATTAAGATTTCTATTATTTCTCTTTCACTTAATTCGGCCATTTTACCATCCAATTAAAACAATACAATCTCTTTAGGTTCAAATAAAAAAAACTAATAACTTATTTTGACAACTACTGTCATTTCTGCAATGAATTTCATGGCTACTAAACTTGATTCGGATTTAATTTGCGTCTGATTTAAACAAACGCACGTGTATTCGACTATGGAACAAGCAGTGCTGTTGGCTGTGACGGTATAATGCTACCGATTGGCCAATAGAAGTACAAATCCTTACCGAGTGGTTTGTTTATATCGGGCGTAAATGAAATCTGAACCGAGTTTAGCTACCATCGAATGTTTCCTTTCCTTACTTACTTTTCTGTTAATATCTCGGTAGATATTGAAGTAAACAATATCATACCCGATATTTTTGTATTCGTAATAAAATATTTCATCAGAAACTAAAATACTATACAGGGTGTATCATTGCAAAGTTTAAAATCGACATTATTTCCGGTAAAACAGGAAGTTCGAAATTGTAATAAAATTTGGAAACAAATAGGCAATCTACTGCAGTATCCACCTACCAAATTTCATTGTGATATCTCTAATAATTCCAGAGATATTTACTTTGTTCCACACATTTGCCCATCACTGTACATAATATACGAGTTTTGGCAATATTATGGAATGTAAAATACTAAACTAGTGAGTAGTAGATTTACAGAGTAAAAGGTTTTTCAATAATTGCTTTATCTAGAAGCCTTTATTTTATTTTGCTGAAATATACCTTTAGACTATATCCCAATAAATTGTTGCCTAATAAATTCTCTACAGGATTTCTTAGACGACATAATGTCAAACTTTAAGTTGAAATTTCCTTTTCATAGGATTTATTGAAAAATGTAGGGTATAAATTTAGTTTAGCATTTATATCTTTTAGCAACATTTGGATTAAACCTAGACTCCTACTTCCTTTCTACAAAAAAATTACAATAAATTTTCCTCGAAACTTTTGATAGATAAACATTTTGAAATGGCCGCAATATGTCAGTGTTGTAACAGTGGAAAATTTTGATCTCATCTGTTTTATGCTACAACGGAACTCTAATTTACGATGTATATTCGTCATTACACGTTTATCATCTTTGTCCCATTTCACCCGAAAATTTATGGAAGTTTTTTTGAGTGCATGGGAAAACACTCCTGGGGGAAGGTTAATCACATATTTCAACCGAACAGATTTACAATCTGGTTTGGATTAGTGAAGTCCTGTTATATTATAACGTTTTCATTGAAGCTACCAGTGGACAATGTCAAATACGATTATTAGCAACATTCTGTTTGTTAATTTAAGTAGTCTGGATTAATTCTCTTCATATTTGATGAACATTTACTAATATAGAAAGAAATAGATATTTGACTATTTAACCCCTTGAGACCTGATTTTTTTAAGGGAAGAAAAAATATTTATTTATATATTTTTTTCAAGAATGACCATATTATCAATATTAGTATGTTACATAGGGTTAATTTAGTTGATTTTTTATAAAAAAAATGTGTGCATAATTATGCACAATATGTATCAATGGTAAATTTTTACAAAAAAATAATATAATCACGAAACAACCACAATCAACTATCGTCTATGATAAATGACAAATAGAGTTGCCACCTGTTCTATATATATATATATATATATATATATATATATATATATATATATATATAGTCTCTTTACTCTACATTTTACCCAATTGTACTATATTATTCAGATAAATAATATAGAACGAAATGTACTATATTTTCATTTGCTAATAGCTAATTCAAATGTCGCGTTTTTTAATGATAACTGTAAGTTGGAACCCATCCACTACGAGGCGTGGAAAATTTTAGAACTAAATTAACAACAATAATCTCTTATGTTTTACGTTTGTCACATAAATAATTCACTTTTTGAGTAGATGTATTTACAGTGAATTCAGTATGTTTTGGGGTTTGCCAGTTGTCAACTTGTCATAGCATTTAAACGTCAAGTGCCCGTTGTTATTTGTTGCTGCTTGATTGATCTTAAAATAAATAAAATATGAAAAAATGATGAGAAATAAATGTGTACTATTTTTTTCCTAAATTTCCCAAAAGTACCATATTTTTGTAACTTAAGAATGTATATCCTATATTTTCTTCAGAAAAAAGTGGCAACCCTAATGACAGAGTAGTTCCTCTCTTATTTAATACACATACAAAAATAGTAGGAGCATCGAAGCATCAACCTCATTTTCAGGGTCGTATTTAAAAATAAAATAAAAACTATTTTTAAGACTCAATGTGCATAATTATGAACATTAACGAAAAAGCCGTCATCCGCCATTGATCAATTAAAATTTTTGCAAAAATACTAATTTAAATCATTGTTTGGATCTTTCACCTAAACTATAATCAAAAAGATATATTTATATTTCAAAGTAACTAAGTGATTATTATAGATTTGTATTGACTTAAGTCTCATGTGTGTCATCGCTATAGCAGGTAACCATTGATAGGTCTATATTTACCGCATTTCGGCTAGGATGGCAGCACTTGTATCATTACCTGATGTAAAATATCACGAAGTATAGATACCAGGAGCCCGAACGGTATAGGCTTTTCCGCAGTATTCGTGGTATACAATATTAACCCCAGATCATAGTTCTCTTTTCTGCCACTAGCTGCGCAAATGTTCAGGACGTACCGATGTTATTATTATTATCAAACGTAAATACGCGCTGTCGAATGTCGAAATTATTAAAATTATAAAACTAAGTATAAAATATTAATGTAATTGTTTAAAAATAGTTTTAATAAAAAAATGGGAAGGTGTTGCGCTGTTCATGGTTGCCTCAGTGGCCGAAAGGCAAGTGGAAATGTGGCTAAAGTGGGTATATTCAAAGTTCCGAAAGTGAGTAACCTAAAAATAATATTAAACATCAGTGTTGTTAATAAATATTGTATTGTATACACTAGTGTATTTGTCAAATCTAAATTGTTTGGTATTTAAATGTTAAACGTCTTTTATTTATACCTAATACGATTAATAAATAATATATTTGATTGTAATCAATTAATTACTTTCCTATTATCAAGCCTTGTAATACTGAAATAAATAGGTATTTAACCATTTTTGAATTTATATTGACTTCTTAATTTGCAGAAACTATGTTTAAATTCTTTACTTCACTTACGGTTTGTTTAATAGTTTAACACGTAGAGACAAAAGATGAACTATAATTTTAATTCTTAAAGACTTGTTAATATATTTTTTTAATAAAATTGTTTGCCGTCAGCTGTCAGTATCAACAAGATTACCCGCGTAAGGATTTAAACGAGTAGTTCCTCAAAAGTGGCGCGCTCTACCGGCAAAACATTCTGTCCCCTAAAATGCTATCATTTATTTAACATTACGTTCGGACTCCTTGTATCTATACTTCGTGTAAAATATATTCATTATTATGACCATTCAGTCCGAACGTTGTCAGATTAAACTTCTTTACAAAAATTGAGTTTGATGAAACTGTGCATAATTATGCACCAAGTGTCTTAAGGGGTTAAAAAAATCAACGGAGAAAAATGCCTTTTTACAGAAAAGTATATAAATACATAAAATATTTAACACACATTGAAAAAAATGACTTGTTTCAAAAGTTTCGTATAACATTTTCAGCTCTCGGAGTATAAGGCAGTGATCTATGTTGAAAGAAGTTAGTATTTGTCTATTTATAGCTCTCTATAGCATCTGTTAAAAAAATTGATTTCAATAGGGCCAGCTTCAGGAAAAAAATATTTTATTCATTGAGTTCATAATAAAACATGGGTCTATATAACTTGTTGGATACAGATTTGAAAGTTTGGATGAAGTTGGCTGTTATTTGGTGGAAGTGTAAATTCTGTTTGGGCATTGAGTAAATGCTCTGAGTTTTTTAAACGATTAATTTCAAGACTCTCTAATAAATAATATATTAGAAATATTTGTAACCTCGTGGTTTTGTTTAGTTTATAAATGTTGCACTTCTTAAGGCACTGCCATTGTATGAATAAGCTCCATCTGATGCGAAACAATTGTCAAAAGTTTTAAAGAAAGTGTAAGCTTGTAATCATTTGTATTACTCAATTCATCAAGAATTGAAATGGTTAGAAACACAGGTCTCAAATTGGATTTTAAAATCAAATGTGAAAGACGAATTAAATTAAACTAAAAAGTAACAAATTTTGTTATTCTACATCGTCATGTATTGAAATTAGAACCAAGGAAAATTTATATTACATAATAATGGCTATTCAGTGGGCTCTCGCAAGTTATCAACTTTGTAAATATGGTTTGCCAACTAAAATAAGAATTATCTTGCAATTCATGAATTTATTTCTGCTAATGTTCTATTAATTTTTAACCGACTTCAAAAAGAAGGAGGTTCTCAATTCGCCTGTATCTATGTTGCTTTTTTTTATGTTTGTTCACCGATTACTAGGAAACGGCTTGAGGGATTTCAACCATTTTACTGGATCCTGTTTGGCGGGATAGCGAAGTGGTCCCATATTTTTTTCATTACAATAGCTTTTACCGTTTCTTAGAAAATGGGGAAAAACTATTTTTACCTATTCGCATATACTCTATGCCATGGTGGAGGAGCCGGTATTATTATATAAAATTTGAAAAATGTTATTCGGAACGTGGGGCAAATTGAAAAGGGATTAGATTAGTGCCGTGATATCTCAAAGTGGTCAGAACTTTTTTTCAAATAACATAGCTTCTATCGTTTCTTATAGAATGGGGAAAAACTTTTTACCTATTTTCTTATATTCTATGTCTTGGTGGAGTCGCGGGTATTATAAGATTAGATGGAGTTACTGGTATTAACTATTCGGAACTTGGGGTAAATTGTAAATAAGATGAATTAATCAAAATAAGTGTCAGTTAATATGAATATACAGTGTGTATTCATAAATTAAAACGATTTCTTTTTATTCATAATTTTCCGAGACAAAAGTTATTCTTCACAAACAGATTTTTTACATGGTCTAAAACATAAACAGTAATCATTCCATGTCAATTTTTATTAACTGTAGACAAAGTTTGCCTTCAAAGAGGGCTTTTAATCTTTTAATTACAAATTAAAGTATCTTCATTTCTTTTAAGATATAAAATTGTTATCAAATAGAAATAATCTAATACTATATAACGAACAAGGTTTGTTTATATATATATATATATATATATATATATATATATATATATATATAATTGAGTTGTGGAAAAAAGCTCTAACGATTTCGATGAAATTTTCTTATTTAGAAGTTTCAATAGATAGAAATCGATTGGTTAGGGTCTCATATTTGGGAAATTGTTTTCCAGAGAAATTAAATAATTAAAAAAGTTATTGGCAGTTTGCGACAATCAAGATAGCTGATTTTTAATTTAAAGGTGTTCAATACAGGGTGATTTAGTAACCTACGTAAGAGTGAGATTCGTCTTGTAAAAATTCTTTCAATACAGGGTGACTTGAGAGTGAAACTGCTCTTGTAATCATTTTTCCAATACAAAATGTACTTGTATGTTCAGAACATGTAACTAATTAATGCCTACCTCATAGTTTCCTAGCATTATATTTTTACACCTGGAGAATTCAACTTTTCAAAGTGATAAAATTGCCGAGGCGGGCGATTTTTGGATGAGTAAAATCTTATGAATTTGCATATTAATTTCACGCATATAAATATACATATGTGGTGTAAAAATAAAATTATATAGGGTAGTTATTAAAATGTTGGTGATCCATAAGATTTCCTATGCAAGATGGTTAAAATATAACGTCGAATGTAATTATTATATCATACAGGATGGTTAGTAAAAAGCAAGAAAAAATAATTATATAAGGTAGCTCATAGCAGTTGGAAATTTATGATAGCTGACATACAGGGCGGAGTACAAATATTGTTATGAAGGATGGTTAAAAAAATGTTAATAGAATGTTACAGCTGTAGGATAAATCATTAACAATTACAGACATTGCATCACTGAAAATTGTAAAATAAATACATTTTTAAAAAAACAAAAACCGACTTCAAAAGAAAATTAACTAAAAAGCATGAAATAATATTTTGCTACAATTAAATACTTTTTATGAAGCGAAAGTGAAAATATTTTGTGAGGTACATTGATGAGTTCAAATTGGCACCATACCGAGTATTATATCGTTTAAAAGGTTTAAAAAATCCGATTTTTTGAGTTCATAGCCAACTATGGTTTACATTCAAAAAAAGATAAGTTTGTATCATATCTCAAAAATAAGACCTGTCACGCAAACGAGGACATGACAATCATATTCGGGACACAATTCCTTTCAATTTTGATATTAACTCTTTTTTTATAAAATCAAAAACAAAGGAGCTAGAGGGATTTGACTAAATCGAGAGAATTACTTTTTACAAAAATCCGAAAGTGTCATTTAATTGGGCCAGTAAAACTGCAAATCTTTTCCAATTTAACCATTGCTCTATCTCCTCTAGTTTCCGAGATCCCCATACTGATCATCATAAAACTCACCCTGTATATCTGTGACACACCAAAGGTTCCACAGTTTTTTCATCAGTTCAGCATTTTATCTAATAAACAATTTATATTATATTACATGGTTTCATTCCTGCAAAATCCTGGTTTTACTACAAGGTCTTTTACCTAAAATAAACATGTCATTGCCATTTCAACGTTGTGTATTTAAAATATAAAGAAATTCAATGCATTTACTGATTTGTTATGGTAAGTTAGTTAGGTAAATACTTTTATTATGTTTCCATGTATACAAAAAATGACACATCTAGTTTGGCCTAGAAATGTGACTTAAATATAAATTCGGGAGCCTTAACAAGAAAACAGCTATCTGTATTTATGCCACATTAGTGACCAATTGAAAGTCAACCTATTCCAATCAGTGTTTAGTCTTGAGTATATTATCCCACAAATCATAAATAAAGCTAATACCAGAAATAGTTATGAGAAAACCAAGAGATGTATGAAGTATGAATCCTTTCCATATAAATTTAATCGCTTTCTTTAAATGATATTTTCTCGAAATAGTACATTTTTGAGTAATGTCACTGTTCCTGCCGGGGTGCGATATTTTTCCTTGGAAAACGGCACACTATTGAGTAATTATATATGGAAGAAGCGTTAGCTGCAATTAGATCATGTGAAGATCATCTTTGATAGTTCAGCATCAAGCGTTGTTTAATATTCAGTAGTAAAATAGTCAACGTAGTAGATCAGTATTGTTTATTCGGACAAGTAGCAGTAACTATCTGTTTAATTATTATGTAAGTTTTTGTTGTGAATTTAATTATTTTATTACTAAATTATTTTCACAATCTTCTGAAGGTTCTGATAGGCATATACTTTTGACAAACGATTCGGAATAATGTTCTCAATTTGATGAAATAGGGTCGAATTTCGACCACTGGGCGGTCACTAGTTTTATAAAAAAGGTGATTGCATGCCCTATTTACGAGGGCTGCCTTTCATATTTCGGGATTAGAGAACAAAAACAAATATCAATCATCGAAAATCGCTTTATTGTTTTTCAAAATATTCCCCATGAATACCATGGGGAATATACATCCCCATCTATACACTTTTACATGCGTTTGAACCAGTTGTCGAAGAACTTTTTCCACTCTGATTGAGGTATCTCCAAAACATGCATTCTAAACGCAGCAACCGCTTCTTCAGGTGTCGAAAAACGGTGACCTCTCAGTTTGTTTTTTACGTACGGGAATAAAAAGAAGTTATTTGGTGACAAGCCAGGACTATACGGCGGATGACTCATCAAATCGATGTTTTGAGTGGTCTAAAATGCAGTTGTTTGATCTGATGTGTGAGAGCTCGCATTGTCGTGGTGAAGAGTGATCCGTCTTCTGAGGTTGGTTTTCCTCATTTCTTGGAAGACAACTGGCAAACAAATGGTTGTGTACCACTCAGAATTGACTGTTCTGCGTTGTTCTAGTGGTACGGTTGCGACATGTCCAGTTTTTCCGAAAAACAAGCGATCATTTGCTTGGAAGTGTTTCGTGCGCGAACAAGTTTTGTTGGATTCGGCTCATCTTGAAACACCCATACAGTCGACTGCTGTTTACTTTCGGGCTCATACGCGTAAATCCACAAATCATCACTGCAATCGTATTTTTTGAGCTTTTCTTTCGACCAATCGACACGAGCCTTTTTTTGAACGATTGGCAAATTGTGTGGGATCCAACGCGAACAAATTTTTTTGACATTCAAATGTTTATGTAATATTGAATGTATGCTGGTCCCACTAAGGTGTAAAGTTGACTCAATCTCACGATAGGTCACATGACGATCTTGCAATATCAGTTCGCGCACAGCATCAATGGTTTCCGGAACAACAACTGTTTTTGGACGACCTCCAGGAAATTCGTCTTCGAGTGAACTACCACCTCTATTGAATTCACCATACCATCGATAAACAGTGGTCCTTGATGGAGGGTCATCGCCAAAAATTAAATTAAGTTCATCCATGCACTCTTGCTGACTTAATCCACGTCGAAAGTTGTAAAAAATAATCGCACGAAAATGTTCACGATTTAATTCCATTTTCGGCCGAGATTAATCCTTTAAGTTACTGTAAACAACACATAGCGCTCGTATGTCAAAACGTTCTGAGTACGTATAACCTCAAAAAAGTCAAACTTTTCGATAGAGCTGTCAGTTGGCAGATTGGAACACTAGGGTTGTCCAATCCCGAAATATAAAAGGCAGCCCTCGTAATACATGCGAAGATAAAAAAATATTGGTGTTCATAAAGTATCCAATAATTGTTAGTTAACAAAATAATATTTTCTTGTTTTGAGTGGCTTCGATATATTTCTACAATATGTCGGATCCGTTAGCAGACCTGGTATATTGCTACCGGATCCGGTAAATGCTTAATGTAGCCGGTACTGATTTTCGGTATAGCAATCCCTAGTAACCTCCAGCAAAATGTAATAACTATTTGTAACTAAATGTTTTTTGAATACGATCGAAAATGAAAATAACAAATGCCATCTTTGAAGAAACTGAACAATTTAAAATATAATTTATTGTAAGCCTTGACTAATGTTTCCTAAAACACGAAATTAGCATACCTAATATCACGGTGCTTCAAGTTGAAAGATAGAGAAAAAACTCACCTTGTCTTGACACCAATAGCTGGCTCGAAAATAACGAACGGGAAATCCCACCGACAGAGCATTTCTTACGTCCTATCAGTGTGCACGATCTAATAATTACTTGGAGTAATTTTCAGACACCTTATATACGAGTGCCTCTCGCTCGGTACAGTTTTTGCTCGTTCGAGTTCACGACTCTACGTGAACTTGATAAGTTTCGCACACGAACATAACTTTGTTTTCCATCTAATAGTTTTATGAACGCTTATCCACAGGCGTGGGGCGAATTTTACTAGCGCTCTTCATCGAATTTGTCGGTTACGAGACAAACCTATCAAGGCGATATTCGCCTCTATACTTTGTAATACATATAGCTTAAAATTTTAAAATCTAGTTACATTAGAAAGTACTTAAATTACCAAGTGTGAAACCATGTGTGGAATAAATTAACGTAAGATGAATACTGAAAATCCACTGAAGGCCACACAATATATTGTTTATAATCCAGAACCTTCATGACTTGCCCTTTTCTCAAAATATTAAAATCTTGAATAATAAATTAAGTATTTTGTACATCTAAATGAATATCGAAAGTTTGCAAAAAGGAACTGACTCACAGACACAAACGAAAGAATCCCTAGGAATACAAAATGGTTCACAAAACATATTTAAATAAAAAACCAGCTCATGAAAAAGGTGTTGAGACTATATAAAGTAAATAATTGTATTGTTAACTTTTTAGAATATGTCATGACTACCTGGCAACCAAAATCTTTCTGAATGAAGCCGACTGTTCGATACAAACCGACTCAATCCCAATCAGAAGGGGTACATTCCAGGGAGACTCTCTTAGCCCGCTGTGGTTCTGCGTTGCCATGAACCCACTCTCACATAAACTGAACGCGACTAACTTTGGGTTCAGTCTCAAACACAACAAAGTACAAGCACTAAAGATAAACCATTTGTTATACATGTACGACTTAAAATTGATGGCAGCTACAGAACAACAGCTGCATGATATGCTTAAAATAGTAGAAGGGTTCTCTAGTGAAATCCATATGCAATTTGGCCTAGACAAATGCCGAATTATCAATATAGTAAAAGGAAAAATACAGCAGGGGCCCTACGAAATGAGAGATGGCACCTCAGTTGAATCCATGGAGGAAGGCCATACTTACAAATACCTTGGAATAAAGCAGGTTCAACGAATTGATCACTCCACCATGAAAAAGGATCTATCAACATAGTTCTATAGAAGGTTAAGACGACTGTTCAAAACTAAGCTTAACAGTAAAAATCTGTTTCAGGCTATTAACACCTATGCGTGCTCAGTATTCAGTTACTCATTCGGAATAGTTAAATGGTGCAAGACTGACATTGAACAACTACAACGGAAAGCTCGAGTTCTACTAACAAAAGTTTAAAATCACCATCCAAAGAGCGCTGTCGGACGTACAACGTTGCCACGGTATGAAGGAGGAAGATGATTGGTAGATATAGGCAAGTTACGTTATCAACAAACTTCTAATTTGCGTAATCATTTCCAGAAACTCGCAGAATTTTCTGATCTACACAGAGTCAGATTGATGACTCAACACCTCTGCGAATGACAGAACAACAAGTTCAAGTATACCACCAGACAACTGATCAGAAACTGCTCAAATGGAAAGAGAAGCCGCTTGATGAAAGACGTCAACCAGGATTATGTCGACAGTTAAGCGTCAAACTACTGGTTGATCTCTGGTCATATATTTCCTGAAATGGAAGGCTTTATATTTTCAAACCAAGATCAAGTAATTCCAACTAAGAACTATCTAAAGTACATCGTTAAATACCCTTCTATTAACAACGACCGATGCAGATATGGTTGCCAAACAGCTGAATCTATCAAGCATATCACAGGATGTTGCCAAGCGTTCGCTGCAACTGAATACAAAGAACGACACGATGCTGTGGCAAAAATACTGCACCAGGAACTAGCGCTTAAACTTGAGCTATCAAAGTCGGTAGAACACCCTACTATATATACAAAACAGAATCTATTTTAGAAAATAATATAACTACAAGCTATATTGGGACCGATCGGACTGTTGCTCACAATAGACCAGATATAGTTTTGGTAGATAAAGTCTCTAAAACTACCTTAATTGACATAGCAATCCCTAACAACAATAATATAAATATTAAGCAGGCTGAAAAAATAGCCAAATATAGGGATTTAGAATTTCAAATACAGAAACAATGGGACATGAACAATACTCGAACGGTACCAATCGTTATGTCAACATCTATTAAACAATTTGAAATACCTCGGTCTGGACGAACATCTTTACCAACTGATGCAAAAAGCCGTCTTGTTAGGAACAGCTCGGACGGTTAGACAATTCATAGGGACTGCAGCCACTACGCCAACCACGGGGCTGATAACCTGGCAAGGGCTCCCACAGAGCTAGTCCCTTTTGATATGTAGTATCTGGGCTTTAATGAATTTTCTCCTAAGAGCACACTTTGTGTGCCTTAGAGGGAGTGTAATGCCATACATTGTATGGTCAAGTCATAATTTTATCAATAGTATCATTATAATGTAAAAAATAATTCAGTTGTATATTTTAATTGAAAAATATCATATGTTCTATAAATATGTACATAAATGCAACATCTTGTGGGTTGCCCAATAAATCATATATTTTTTTCACATTTTTTAACCACTCTGTATAACCATAATTCTCCTCTACTCTAAATTATAACCATTCTATGTATGTAACTGCTTATGCGTTGCTAAATATATATTTTTGTTCCAACATTTATCAAATCATACTGTATAACGATAATTCTACTCCAGCATATACACAACCATCCAGATGCATATAATCTGCCAATGGTCACCCAATATAAAATTTTTTGAACGACCTTGATTAACTATAAATCCATTCTACCTTATATTCCAACCATCATATAAATGTAATTCCTACGGGGCTACCATACAAGTATAACATTCTTTCAACCTTTTTAACCATGCTGTACAAGAATTGTTCTACTCTGACCTATCTCTCAACTATTATTTTTCTAACCCCCTGTATAACTATAATTTCCCACCACTCCACTCTATATTTTAATACAAATGTATATCCAACAGCTTATAGTCCATGCTATAAAATATTTAGTTTATAACAGATTTTGAACCTGTATAAAACAAACAGAAAAGTCAAAATGAAAAAGAGCAATTTCCAAAGTTATTAGATAACAAAAAGAACAAAGAACAAACACTGTTAACTTAAAAAGACAAAAAAAGAGCAATTACTATATTGATTAGAAGAGAAAAGACAAAGAGAACAAGCAACATTAGAAGAGAAAGAACAAATACTAGTAAACAAGAAACAGCAAAGAGAACAAGAGCAATTAATAAATTGATTTCAAGAGAAAAGACAAAACCTATATTAGAAGAGAAACGGCAACAAAATGGCCCAGACCAAAACTAATGTTTGTTTGGAACCAGTTAAGACCATCATCAATTCTGAAAAGGCGTATGAAATAGCTACCATAACTGAGCCAAATGGGAAATTATGACAAGATTTGAATAGGGATTGTAACGCCTGACGCTATTCGAACATAAGGTAAAACAATTTATCGTACGTAACTGGAAAATTCTCAAAAGCAATGGTGAAATTACGGGCTCAACTAACATCGTTGAACACAAAATCAGTACAGAACCTATGGCTCAAAATCTCCAAGATGGAAAATTTGCTTCAGCAGCAAATTAATTACTAATACAACAATTTCATTAGATAAATAAATATGTGTAAATACTACCATTTATTTGTATTAAATGCACGATACAAATCATAGTCAAAAAATAAATAATATTTCTACTTATTGCCAAATAACCTAATAGAAAATAATTTTGAGACTGTGTCCCAAAGTAAGATCCTTAGAAACAAACTCAGATATTTTATCATAAAATGAACATTCTTTCAGAGTTTCCAGTAAATATCAGCAGTAAATTTTATCTTTTGTCTAAATTTTGTAAATTTTATTAATATATAATATTTTTAATTCAAAAATTTTCTAAATCACTTTGTCCGACAATATATGCATCACTTCACTGAACGCTTCTTAATTGCCCGAAAAACAATATTTTCGCATATCTATTTGATATCATACAGCAGTTGTGTAGTGACATAGTTGTAAAGCTGGCTGTGGTAAGTATAGTTCATCAAATAATTACAATTAATTGCAATTAATTGCTATGATACGTTTCAGCTGAAGATTTATAGAGCGTACATCAACGGGACATCATCTCGGGAATGTACATAGTAAATTGAAATGTCTAAAAATATATTTTCACGTACGAAATAACAAAAATAACCTCAAATATTTGAAACTAACTGTGCCAGACCCAAACAGGTTAATACTGTAGAGCACTTGAAGCATACAATTCATTCAATTACAATTCATGTAATAGCAATAGAAAGAGAGAGAGAGAATAAGCGACTCGCTCTTGATTGGTCAGTGTCAGTGTGACGCCTACTATTGGTAGAGTAGAGACAAGCAAGCACACCCTGATAGTGTCTTTCTCTTTCTATTGTTATTACACTGCCACTTACAGTAACGCCCATACCTAATTCACTCTAGTATAATACCTCTATGGCCAGACCACATCTAAGATAACTGTCGTCAAAACACGGGCGCGTGTCATTTAGTGAACGATCATTTCTGGAACCCAGACTTACAATTTTGTTCCGTTCAGTTGCAATTTACTACTTATGTTTTATGTTATGTTTGCGTAATTTTCAATGAGATGCTTTACTTTTTTCTTTTTACAGCAATTCTGAATCTGAACTGTTGAAGACAATAAATCTAACCACATCTGAACGGCTTGTGGAATTTTTGATAAATGGATTTACTTGAAAGACATGCCTTGTTAATTTAGACTACATTCTAGTTATAGACCACATGTTCGAAGATCATGTCAAGAAAATAAGTGAATTATTTTGTTTGGTGTTTTCTATTCCAGACTGACCCGTTTCCAAAGATAAACAATCACGACGAAGGTTTTCCTCACTTTAAACTGGCTTCTGAACAGGAAAACATAAGGACAGTTGCGGACATTCTCTTCATTTTGAAGCGATTCTGAAGAGACGAAGAGAAAAAAATTAAAATAAAATATATAATAAGATTGAACTCGGAGCCACCATATACCCTAGTCTCACTCCATCTAGTTTTACTTCATTAAGTTAAAATAAGTGTTGGATTAGTATAGAGAATTTTGGTTTCTTTTCTTATTTTGTTTCTAAGTGCTCTGTGTATTCTATCCTAGGAGTTTCAGTAAGTTTTTCCTAGTTCCTGTTAGGAAAAGTTTCGTGCTTCAATATATTTTGATTCAATTTCTGCTGAATTGCATTGTAGTTGCGGGCTGATAGCATTATGTTTTGGTTAAATAGATTTTTCTGCTATCACTCATTTACCTTTCTCTGTAAGTTTCCTTCTGTATTCTGGTTAATGCAGGTCTCTAGATTTTCCCATATTATATCTATATTGTCGTTAAACTGTTGTTTTTCAGAATATTTTTATAGCATCTTCTGGTAAGTATATTAAACACGGTCACATTGTAGTAAATAGATTTTGAACATTATCAGTTTTGTTTTTCAATTTGCTAGTAATGCTATTTTAGCAATTACTAAATTAGAATGAATGCTTTCATAATCGGAGTCTAACTGAGAGATTTTGTTTTCAATAGAAAAGAAGAAACAATGAATGAACAGAGTGTGGTCGATGGCGCTAAAAACACAGAATACAAAGAGCGAAGAGTCATCAGCCAATCAGAACGCACTGTACAGGCCATGCCCCCTACTAAAGGTATAAATATATAGAACATCAATGTGGAGAACATAGAGTCAAGACCAGGTCAAGGAGACGTATAGGACACGGACATAGAGGCAATGACATAGAGACATAGAGGCAATGGAGGAACTATCATCGGACTACAACCCTATGACGATAACAGCAGCCAGATGGACAGATAACCCACACACCAAGACAGGGACAAGAACCAGCCGGGAGGGATTCAGAGGATCGAGGATCGAATAAGAAGAGGAACCGGTAACAAGTACAGATGGGGAAGCAAGAAAAATCACACAGGACCAAGAGACCCCCCAGGAGGGTGCTACTGCAGACAGAAGAGGAAGCAACATATCTTAGGGATGAAGTAATAGCGTAGGGGGAACAAATTAGGGAACAAATATCAAAATATGGATTAGGAGTAAGAAGTTTGTAAAAAATAGCTCTGACATTAAAGACATGACTAATAGAGAACATAGTCGTCTTTGATAATGACTAATGTCGATGAAACGTTAGGTAGAAGACATTTCAACCGACTACGACTCAATAGTCCGGAAAACAAAATCTCGGAATTTCCTAAATCTGTAATAAAATTCCATGAATTAAATTGAAATTGTTATTTATTTTTGGATCTCTCTGTGTTCAGTATTGCATAATACTGGGTGTTGAAATTCCTTGACACATTGTGTGGGTTAACTAATCTAAATTTGATGCAAAAACTTTACGCAATAATGCATTTTTAATTTCACTGTCAACAACGTTGGAATTCGGTAATCTGCATACGAATATCGCCAATATTATTGGCAATATGACATCCGATTGATTTACAGAAATTGTAAATTACTGTTCGTTAATTAGAACAAGTTTCGGCATGTTCAAAATTTCAGTCTGCTGGGCAACCGATAAATAACTAGAAATAGAATATGTCAAATATTCTGTGCAGGACCGTATTTATTGCATTATATTTTCCAGATGGATCGTAGTTTGTCCCTGAAAGGTTCTTCAAATTATAAGAATTGAAAACTATTACACGGTCAGCTTTTGCTGAAAGATTCTTCTTTTAAAATATAAAGTCAAAGTTCTTATAACTTCTGTGATTTGGGAAAAATAGTTGTACACTGGAAATTTACGACCCTAATCATAATCTCTCGTCGATATCAGGACCGGCGAAATGGAGGGCTGATTCTCAGAGGCCCGTGCCTATTTAGGGGTCTGGATCCAGAAATATTAATCTATAACGTATACTATTATAAAATTGTAAGTTTGTCTGTTTGTTTGTTTGTTTGTTTGTTCGGTCATCACGTAAGAACTACCTTAACAGATATTGCTGAATCTTTTTTTGTTGCGAAGCCTATAGTTTGACTTAAAATCTGGTAGACATTTTATCTCTCTAATTTGACAGAAGCGGGAGATATAGCGAAAAAACTTCTACCATGTTAGATAATTTAATTACTCAATTGGTTCCACCGCACGTACAAAATATTAGATACTGGCATCAGCTTAGCTTTTATTTAAAATTCGGAATGTGCAAATGTAACATGTTTCGATTTAACAAAAATCAACATATATCAAGCGTAATTTTACAAGGTGTTCTGTATGTAGGAAACTTACAGTTATATTTGGTGTGCTATAAGCAACTGGATATATACGATGTGGTGGAAATAAGGGGGAGTGGAATTTGTTATAGGGGGTGGTCCAAAAAAGTTATATTGAGTAGGCCATAAACGTTCCATATACTAAGTGGTTGAAAAAGGGTAGACTATTTATACAGTGAATAAAAAAACTTAAAAAAATGTGTTAGGTAAGCAGTTAGGATCTTTGAATTATGTTCATAAGATACTATAGTTATGAAATGAGTTGAAGAAATGTTAGAAGCAGTTGTTTATACAGGGTGTTTGAAATATAAGGTGGAGTGGAATTATAGTTTATGTTGTGGTTAAAAACTTGATTTATATCCACAAGTAGTTCATATATGAGATGGTTGAAATTTGTAGCGGAGTATAATTACAGCTATACAGGTGGGTTTAAAAATATTTTAAAGTAATGATATGATCTACAAGCTGTTCCCTTTACCGGATGGTTGAAATAATGGGTGGGGTAAGATTCTAAGGATACAGGGTCGTACAAAAATGTTATATTCGGTGGCAAATAAGTAGTTGCATACAAATGGTTGTTGAAATATAGGGTGGCTTACAGTTACAAATATACAGGGTGGGTAAAAAATGCTAGAAAAATTTTGTTATATAGCACTTGCATATATAGAGTACCTGGTGTATGCAGTAAAGTTATAGTTATACAGTGTCATTCAAACAAGGTTAGAAAAAGTTGTAAATGAAGGGTGGTTAAAATGAAAGGTGGAAAGAAATTATACTTTAATATATCTTGAAAAACTATAAGGATAAAATGGGAAATAGCGTAGTTCATAATAAGTTGCAAAGATATGATAGTTGAAACATAGGGTGAAGAAGTGTTATGATAATTATTTTAAAAATGTTATATTGGTTGACAATAAGCAGTAGCGTATACAGGGTAGTTATAATACATACAAGGTGATTCAAAAACATGTTGAACAAAATTGTAATTTTCGGTGCCCCATAAGCAGTTGCGGTCTTGGTGAAATATATCTGGCATTGATGGATTTATAGTTATACAGGGTGGTAGAAAAAATGTTACACTGGGTGGCCGATAAATAGTTGCAAACACAAGGTGGTTGAAATAGCGGATGGAGTAAACAGGTTGATAATTTTTTTTGTAGGATAGAACATGAGCTGTTGTATATATGCAATTTCTGAAACATGGATCGAAGTAAGATTATAGTTCATATAGATGATTAGAAGTATTTAAATATTTTATATTTGGTTGCCCCTAAGCAGATGCACATACAGGGTGGTTGAAATATTTTGTACAGTAAAATTATGGTTATACAGGGTGGTTAAAAAATAAGTAGTAATGTTTGACAAAATGGTAGCGGTGTATACAGGATGGTTTTAATGTAGATGGAAGAAGAGTTAGTTATACAAAGCGGTTAAATTCTTTTGAATAAAATTGTTATATAGGGTGGCCAATAAGCAGTTGCAGTTTAGGTGAAGGTTTAAATAAAATTTTGGTGTTGGGGTGCAATACTATGTTATTATATGTGTTACTCACGAAGGGTTCCATATCATTTCCATTAGCATGGAAGCTACACCTTCATTACTTGCACTTTTTAACCGTCCACCGTCCGTGTCGAACCTTCGCAAAGTTTTCGTCACTATTGAACGGGATATTTGTGTATTCGGATGAACAATGTTAAAAAGGTCACAAATTTCTTGATGCGTCCTTTTCCTCTCCCCATACCCAATCATCATTAATATTTCTAATCTTTCTCTTTTACTTAATTCGACCATTTTACGATCAAATTAAAACAATACAATCTTTTTACGTTCAAATAAAAAACTAATAACTTATTTTGACAACTACTGTCACTTCTGCATTGAATTTCATGGACTATTAAACTTGATTCAGATTTAATTTGCGCCTGATTTAAACAAACGCATGTGTATTCGACTATGGAACAAGCAGTGCTGTTGGCTGTGACGGTATAATGCCACCGATTGGCCAATAGAAATACAAATCCTTACCGAGCGGTTTGTTTATATCGGGCGTAAATGAAATCTGACCCGAGTTTAGCCACCATCGAATTTTTCCTTTTCTTAGTTACTTTTCTGTCAATATCTCGGTAGGTATTGCAGTAAACAATATCAAACCTGATATTTTTGTATTCGCAAAAAAATGTTTCATCAGAAACTAAATTACTATACAGGGTGTTTCATTGCAAATTTTAAAATCGACATTACTTCCGGTAAATCTGGAAGTTCAAAATTGTAAAAATAATTGTAAACAAATAGGCAATCTACTGCAGTATCAACCTTCCAAATTTCATTTTGATATCTCTAATAATTCCAGAGATATTTGTTTGGTTCCACACATTTGCCCATCACTGTATATGCTTTCATATGCAAAATTTTATCACTTTGCAAGGATATGAAAGCGTAATTTACTACCAGAAGGCTTTTGTTTTCTCGAGCACATGAAACATTATCTCGCCGGGTTAGGTAATAGTAATAGGCAAATTTTGTGTTTGGAGGAGGGAGGGGGCAGGTCGGCAGGGTTTTAGTTTAGAGCAAAAATTTTCGGTAAATATGGATTGACATGTATGTTTAGCACTAAGTACTAACTGAAGTAAATAATCATAGGTTTTTCTACGTTGCTTGGTGCTTGTAACTTTTAGACATTTTTTGGTGTTTTGTTATATTTTCGATAATTTTTTACATTTTTTATAATTTCAGACATTTCGACAATTTTAGACATTTTTGGCATTTTTGACGTTTTTTGACACTTTTGAGTTTGGATATTTTTGACAATTTGGAACAGTTTTTAGCAATTCTGACGTATTTTGAGATTGTTGACATTATATGCTATTTATTGGCATTTTTGACAGTTTTTTGGAATTTTTGACATTTTCGATATTTCTTGACATTTTTGACTTTTTTTTGGCATCTTCAATGTTCATTAAAATATATCTTTTTTCTAAAGTTTTTTTACATTTTTTACTTATTCTGAAATGTTTAACATTTTTTGCTATTTTTGACATTTGAAACATGTATGATGTATCCCAAATTTAAGTAAGGAATTTAATTTCGTTCGGAGGTTTCCTGGCATGTAAATAAATTTTGAGTGTAATAGAATTTGACACAGATTTTTTTCCAAATTGCTTATTTAAAATTTCATCACCAACTATTGAGATGACGTAGTTTCCTGCCGGAGCGGCCTTTCTTAAAATTCCGAGTGAGAAAGAAAAAAAGCAATTTTTTCATTACCACACGTACATATGCTTTCATATGCAAAATTTTATCACTTTGCAAGGATATGAAAGCGTAATTTACTACCAGAAAGCTTTTGTTTTCTCGAGCACATGAAACATTATCTCGCCGGGTTAGGTAATAGTAGTATATTTTGCCACAGAAAATAATCTAAGAGCTTAATTTCTGGAGATCCAACAGGCTATAAATTAGGACCATCTCGACCAATCTTGTCATCTCCTGCTGTTTCTATTAGAATTTGAGTGTAATAGAATTTGACACAGATTTTTTCTAAATTGCTTATTTAAAATTTCTTTACGAACTATTGAGATGGCATAGTTTCCTGCCGGAGCAGCCTTTCTTAAAATTCCGAGTGAGAAAGGAAAAAAGCAATTTTTTCATTGCCGCACGTACATATGCTTTCATATGCAAATTTTATCACTTTGCAAGGATATGAAAACTTGAATTACTACCACAAGGCTTTTGTTTTCTTCAGCACATGAAACATTATCTCGTTGGGTTAGGTAATAGTAGCAGGTTGTGCCACAGAAAAGAATCCAAGAGTTTAAAATCTGGAGAATCAACAGGCTATAAATGAGGTTCATCTCGACCAATCTTGTCATCTCCTTCTGTTTCTATTAGAATATAGTTGTATCGAGTATAATTCATAATCAAGAGCGTTACCAGTAGTGGTAAATTTTGTGTTTGGAGGGGGGAGGGGGCAGGTCGGCAGGGTCTTAGTTTAGAGCAACAATTTTCGGTTAATATGGATTGATATGTATATTTAGCACTAAGTACTAACTGAAGTAAATAATCATAGGTTTTTCTACATTGCTTGGTGCTTGAAAGTATTTGACGTTTTTTGGTGTTTTGTTCTATTTTCGTTAATTTTTTACTTTTTTTATAATTTCACACTTTTCGACAATTTTAGACATTTTTGGCATTTTTGACGTTTTTTGACATTATCGAGTTTGGATATTTTTGACCTTTTGAAAACTTTTTAGCAATTCTGACGTGTTTCGAGATTGCTTACATTTCATGCTATTTATTGTCATTTTTGACATTTTTTGGAATTTGTGACATTTTCGATGTTTTTGACATTTTCACGTTTTTTGACATTTTCAATGTTTATTAAATTTCTATTTTTTTTCAAGTTTTTCTACATTTTTGACTTATTTTAAATTTTTTTAACATATTACCACAAATTTAAGCAACGAAAATTTCGTCCGGAGGTTTCCTCGAATGTTAATAAATTTTGAGTGCAATAGAATTTGATACTGATTTTTTCCAAATTGCTCATTTCAAATTTTATCACAAACTATTGAGATGGCGTAGTTTTCTGCCGAGCGGCCTTTCTTAAAATTCCGAGTGAGAAAGAAGAAAAGAATTTTTTTCATTACCGTACCAGAACTGGCAAATTTTGCCTTTGGAGGGCGGCAGGTCGGTAGGGTTTTAGTTTAGAGCAAAAATTTTCGGCTAATATGGAGTGACAAGTATATTTAGCACTAAGTACTGACTGAAGTAAATAATGATTGATTTTTCTACAGTGTTTGGTCCTTGTAAGTTGTTGACATTTTTTGGTGTTTTGTTATATTTTTGATAATTTTTTACATTTTTTATAATTTCAGACTTTACGACAATTTTAGATATTTTTGGCGTTTTTGACGTTGTTTTGACATTTTTGAGTTTCGATATTTCATCTCGACCAATCTTGTCATCTCCTTCTGTTTCTATTAGAATGTAGGTGCATCGAGTATAACTCATAATCAAGAGCGTCACTAGAAGTGGCAAATTTTGTGTTTAGAGCAAACATTTTGGGTTAATATGGATTGACATCTATATTTAGCACTAAGTACTAACTGAAATAAATAATAATAGGTTTTTCTACATTGCTTCGTGCTTGTAAGATTTTGACATTTTTTGGTGTTTTGTTTTATTTTCGATAATTTTTTACATTTTTTATAATATCAGGCTTTTCGACAATTTTGGACATTTTTGGCATTTTGGACGTTTTTTGAGATTATTGAGTTTGGATATTTTTCGACATTTTGAATACTTTTTAGCAATTCTGATGTATTTCAAGATTGTTTACATTTCATGCTATTTATTGCCATTTTTGACATTTTTTGGAAATTCTGACATTTTCGATGTATTTGACATTTTTGACGTTTTTTGACATTTTCAATGTTTGTTAAATTTCTCAATTTTTAAAGTTTTTCTATATTTTTGAATTATTTTGAAATTTTTAACATTTTTAATTTCGGCTTGAGGTTTCCTCGAATGCAAATAAATTTTGAGCATAATAGAATTTGGCACAGATTTTTTTGTAATAGCTTATTTAAAATTTCATCACAAACTATTGAGATGGCGTAGATTCCTGCCTTTCTTAAAATTCCGAGTGAGAAAGAAAAAAAGCAATTTTTTCATTACCGCACGTACATATGCTTTCATATGCAAATTTTATCACTTTGCAAGGATATGAAAGCGTAATTTACTACCAGAAGGCTTTTGTTTTCTCGAGCACATGAAACATTATCTCGTCGGGTTAGGTAATAGTAGTAAAACAATTTTCCCCTGCGAGAACTTCTCTCTTTCCGTTTGTTAATAATAAATGTGTTAATTTTTCTGGAGCTTCGCAAATCCTTGAATTTGGCATTCGCGAGTCCTCTAATTTGTAACCTTCTTGTTTTGCAATCTTATCGCAGTCTCTTCGGGGGATATGAAGACACGCGATTAGTTTCTCACGTCTTTGTCTCCACTGGTTTAATGCGGGATAACACGATATCTTTTCCTTGTTACGCCGCCCGACGTAAATCCAATTTCCGTTTTCTTATGGAATGAAAATAAGCGTGTAATGTTTCAAGAATAATTGAATATGTCCTTGGGCTAGAAATTTGTGTAATTTGTTCTTTCCAGGAGCACTCGTAAGTTCACAACTCTCCGGGCTGCCTATATTGAGTTGCTCATTTCATTACTTTTCCATTTAATATCCACATGTTTCAAATGAAATATGGAAATTGTTCGTTTATTTTGAAAGTGTTTCGGCGCAGATGTGGTAATATCTGAGTTGGAAATTTTACGATTTATATTTGTTTTGGTTGACCTTTTCCAAGAGGACGTTGTGTGGATAATATTGCTTGTCGCTATAATGTTCGACAGTAGCAGTCGATACTTTGTGACAGTAAATAATAGTTTCTATTTTTCTGTTTTTTTTTTTGAAATAACACCATAATTGCTGGAAAGTCTGTAAATTTCAAATATAAGCTACATCAGCGAATTCAGAACACAGAAACAAATACACTTAAGTAAATTTACTCAGAGAGTACGTGATAAAATTAATAGTAGAAGAAAACCAAAATCAACGTATTCTAATGCTAAAACATGACTAAGGATTTCCGGTGAAGACAGCGGGACAGCCACACGTGTAAATAGCTAGTTAGTTTAAAAATTTGATTAAAGACAGTGTATTGAACTTAATAGATGTCGGTGACATCTACCGTCTAGTGAGTAATTTAAGTATATGAAGGCATACTATGCTATAACCTATGCCATACTCTTGACAGATGGTTCGAGTGTTTTATATAAAAACACATAAGTAAATATATATATATATATATATACAGATATATATCCACATATTTAGAACTATATCATTCAACGTATGACAGCCGTTTCGAACCAGGAGTTCTCGTCAGATACGCTTCCTTGAATGACAAGTTCTAAAGTGAAATACTCCATCTGTCAAGAGTATGGTATAGATTATAGCATAGTATGCCTTCATATACTTAAATTACTCACTAGACGGTAGATGTCACCGACATCTATTAGGTTCAATACACTGACTGTTGTCTTACTGATGTGTATTACATCCAAGTATTTCACTTTAGAACTTGTCATTCAAGGAAGCGTATCTGACGAGAACTCCTGGTTCGAAACGGCTGTTATACGTTGAATGATACAGTTCTAAATATGTGGATATATATATATATCTGTATATATATTTACTTTTGTATTTTTATATAAAACACTCGAACCATCTGTCAAGAGTATGGTATAGGTTATAGCATAGTATGCCTTCATATACTTAAATTACTCACTAGACGGTAGATGTCACAGACATTTATTAGGTTCAATACACTGACTGTTGTCTTACTGATGTGTATTACATCCAAGTATTTCACTTTAGAACTTGTCATTCAAGGAAGCGTATCTGACGAGAACTCCTGGTTCGAAACGGCTGTTATACGTCCAATGATATAGTTCTAAATATGTGGATATATATCTGTACATAAATTTGATTAAAGAAGTGAGAAGTTAAATTTTATAAGAAATAGTATAAGTAATTGGTGAATGTTCGTTAAGTGTTTTATTATAAGATCTCAAAAAACTTTATTATAAGATTTCAAAACATCTCATAGTAATATATGGACGCTAGATAAGACGAAGAAGGGACAAAATGAAAGAGGAGTTTAGTTAAGCAACAAGTCCAGGAGTGGCTGTCACGGAAAGAATAAGTTTTTATATAATTTTATTGAAATTGGTACTATAGAGGAGGATGGTTATCCCAGACGCATTTAATTATGCACCTCTTCTAACTCAAGGATGACTAAATGCTTATCGACGAAGGTCACAAACCATCCAGCTAACCAACCAAACATGATTATCTGACATAAAATGTAACGTTTTTTATCGATGCGTTATTGATTTTTTTAAAACGCAATATTACCTCAACAGATGACCCTATCATTATAAATAGACCACGGTGGAATCTAGAAGCGTTAATCTGGAGACCCCCCGTTTCACTTTTCCAAAATTAAAAGTATAAATACATATTAGTAGGTATGGAAAATATTTGGCCATGCCGTATCCATTTATCTGGACTAGTCCATTCGAAAAATTGCTAAGGGGTGGTACCTGTGAAACTATATCCTTATAATAAATAATCTTGATGCAAATTTTCATTTGTAGCAGACACATTTTTATATTTCTAATATAATATGGATTTATGTAATAAATTTAGCAAAATGGAATACCTAAACTCCATTTAGACCTAGATGATAAAACCCTAAATTTCTTAATAATGAACTCGGATACTCTTTTTCAAATTTATGTTTTTGATGGGTTATCAATACTTTTTGAAAGAAAATTATTAGTTCCTAACATTTTTGGCATTTTTTAAACATTTTTAACGTTCGTTCACATTTTTGAGGTTTTATTAAAGATAAACGCCAAAACGTTTTTGATACTTTTAGCACTTTAACATTTTCAACATTTATTGGTAGTTTTTGACATTATCGTCGTTTTTTGAAGTTTCTATCATTTTAATTTTAATTTCTGGGCTTTTGTATATTTTTGGTAATTTTAGTATTCTCGACATTTGGTGTTTTGTGACAATTTTAAAACTTTTTGAAATTGTTGACATTATTTAATGATGTTGAAAAATTTTTAAATTTTTTACTCTTTTTGGTTTGTTTACAGTTTGGGCAATTTCAGGCATTTTTGGCATTTTTATAAATTCTTGACGTTTTTCGAGATTTTTGACTTTCATGCTATTTTTGGCATTTTGGTAATTGTTTGGTATTTTATACATTTTTTGGTTTTCCTAAACGATTAAGTCAATAGTGATCCATTTTAAATCGTTATTATTGAAGGGCTTGAGTAAAAAACATTTAAATATAGTAGTGTGAAACCATTTGCAACTCTTGAGGATCATGTGAAGAAGAAGAAGAAACAACCCATAATTCACCATTGTTCTTTGTTAACAACAGGAAAGATTCATAAGTATCGAAAGAGGATAAAAAAGGGATCTCATGAAAAAATAAATATTCATTAAGAAAAATTAAGATATTGAAGTTTCTGATCTGGTAAGTCCCATATAAATTAAGAGATAAATTTTAGCACAGCAAAGCCGCTAGTCTCAAATTAAGCTGGTAAAGATTTAAAAACTTTATGTATCTTTTTTTGAAATTATGAATCGTTATAGTTCGTTCTAAATTTTCTGAAAAAAATAGTGTCAGTCAAAGTAAATATTTTTTAAGTGCCACATTTTTATTTTAAATTTGGAATCGTTTTTCATTATCATTCCAAATTTTATAAACGAAAAATTATTCAGTGCATTAAACGTACATATTTCTTTAAATTTTTTAATGCTTTCTCTATTTTTTCAAACTTAGGAACTCCCGTAAAGTGACAATTTCAACGTTTCAAGTTATTAAAAAAAAGCGAAAAGCAAACATACACACACAGATATGTAGAAAGGCTTTTCAATATTAAACATAAAATGAATCGTTACCAATCAATAAAATTACAAACCAAATTATATTACTTTTAAAATGATAATACGAAGTTATTAAATTAATAAAGAGAATAAAATTCTAGAAGTCTTAATTATATGTTACTATTGGAAACGGTTGAAGATGTTAAATCGATTGAGGTGCTAGTTTATAAGAAGTAGCAAAATTTACATAAATTTTCAGGAATTAATAATAACAAGCGTAATGATTGTATTTAACTCAGAAAAATCAATTCAATATTGCACAAATATTAACAAATCATCAGAATACTTCAGACAGTTAATCTGAAAATATACCAGGTGTTCTTCTTCAGGCTGCGTTATCAGGAAAATTGTCTCATAGAAAAGTCGTAAGACTTATCCCGGCTATCTAATGAGGTAAATGAGTATTTTAAGATCACACTATTTTTTGTAACCCCCATTTTCGATCTCGGAAATGAAAAGAGCGGAATTATTTTATATATTTTGGTTTGTGATGACTTTAATGTTTCAAGTTGGTGATAATAAAAAAAAAGAAACGATCATACCCGAGTACTTACGTGCTTCGTTGCCTGCTCTGATGACCGCTCTATAGGGTGTAGACTGTATTCCGAGAGACTTGACACGCACTGCCCTTTGTACTTTGACTGTGTTTATTTTCATGACCGGTTGGATTTTTCATTAAGGCTAGGGCCAGATTTCACGTCGGGTTTCGGCAGGAAAACACGCAAAAAACTTTTCTATTGCAAATCGGATAGGCCAGACGCAGCGTGAATTCCCGGCCAAAGGGTCGGTGTCGGGCACGTCTTAAGGTCAGCCGCCAAATGTGATGATGGGTTTCAATGTGCGTTAATTCACACAGGCGGAAAAGAACGCGGTATTTATTTCTAGTACTCTATTTCGTCATGGAGCTTGAAAGTGAAATGATTATAATGGAGGTGTGCTGTTATGAGGTAAGGCATATAGATTATAAAAATCGGGAGTTGAAAAGGGATTTCTGAATAGTTGTTTTCACATAGAAGGCACCCCCATGACTGTAACCAGAGTGTGTGGTTAGGGTTGAACTGAATTACGGGCACGTGAAAAAGTTGCTAGTATGTGGGAACTCGAAAAAAACGTAGAAAAGGTGGCGGGAAATTCCACCCATGTGGCCGTAGCCTTAGCCTAAGGCTAAGGCCAGACTGTCGGGATTTCATGCTGGGTTTTCTACGTTTTCTTTTCGAGTTCTCACATAATAGGCTATACCAGCAGTTTTTCACGCGCTTGAAATCCAGCTCTACACTGGCCACACACGCAGATAGCTGTCATTTGCGTGAGTTTTGTTTGGTCGAGCTCCATGACGAAATGAATACTGCGATCTTTTCTATCAATATAGCCATTGAACACAGCGTGAAATAAGGCAGAAAATGGAACCGATCCTATCTTTCGGTGGCTGACCTTGAAGATGCGCCCGACACCGACCGCTGGGTGGAAATTCACGCCGCGTCTGGACTCGCCGATTTAAAATATTACGGCCTATTTTGCCTTAGGCTTATTAGCCTAAAACTAAATAACAATGAAGAACTAGTGAGTATTAGTCCTTCCAAAAGTCAGCGAAGAAGATCGTTGTACCGTCAAATACGATTGCTAAAGTAGTTATGGCAAAAATGTGCGAGTAAAAATAAACAAAAAATACTAAATATAATGAGTCGGATTTACACTGCTAACTCATACTCTTTCCCAAGATTGATGTATACTAATCTACAACTAAAATGCTAATGAATCCTCAACACAATGCTTTTTGGAAGCATAATAATTCATACGTTTCAATGTCGATTATTAATTTTACTGATTTGTTGCAGGAAATTCAGGTGTGAGCTGGGAAGAATGGTGGACCTATGATGGAATATCAGGTAATCATTTATTCGCAAATTGAACTTTGTTTCATTTTTTATTCAAGCTTCCCTAAAACATTAACTTCTATAAAACAGTTAAAGATTTTAAGGCTAACATATAATTTTGAGAGTTGGCTCTTAAGAGCATTACCGTTCTCCCAAAAAATACTTATAACAGATTTGTTTGAAGAGAGGACGTTCAAGTTTTATTTTAATAATTTCTTGGTAATAATTTGGTTGTTGTAGTAAAGTGATTATCTTGGGTATCAGTATTGTTTGTAGCATCTCGCTGTTGAACATTACTTGTTGTTTTGTATTCAATTGTATCTAATTCTTTATTGATGTTTTTTAGGATAAGTGTTAGCCCAGTACATTTTTTATACAATTTTTTCTTTATTAAATGTATTGATACCAGAACAGTTGATTTTCGCTGTATCATATCATAGGAAAAAAAATTCAGGACCTCCTCAACAATATTACCGAAATAGTTTGATAATGTTATATGAAACTTTTATTCGAAATCATATATTTGTTCTAGACAAGGTACTATGTAATGCTGCTATGATATCTTTTATGTTCCATAAATCTCTCATGATCTGTGGCCTCCTCGTCTACCGGATCTAAGTCTTTCCAATTTTGATTTCTTGGGACTTTTTGATAAAAAAATGTTACTTAGACAAAGACAAAGGATTCTTGGCTTCGTAACAGACTGCAACATAATCTCGGATAAACAATACGGGTTTTTAAAAAACAAAGGCACGAAAGATGCCATCTACCTAGTTTATCAGTTAATTACCGATAAAATAGAAAAGAAAGAGCCTGTCATAGCAACTTTCCTTGATTTGAAGAAGACTTTTGATACGGTTAATCATGAGATATTATTGGAAAAGCTAAACAACTATGGGATTAGAGGAATTACCCTAAATCTCATAAAAAGTTATTTGACAGATAGGTATCAGTTTGTAAGAATTACTAACTACAAAAGTAGCAAAGATAAACTAGCTACGGGAGTACCACAAGGCACTATACTAGGACCATTACTGTTTCTCCTATACATAAATGACCTGCTGTTTAGCTTACCCAACAATTCCATATTATCTTATGCTGATGATACCGTAGTAATAAGCAGCGGTAATTCTTGGAGCGAGACCCAACTCATTACGGAGATCTACAAACAAATAATCAGTGAATGGCTCCGCAGTAAGCAGTTATCATTGAACCTGAATAAAACAGTTTATATAACCTTCGGAAGTTACATAGATACCATACCAAAAAATTTAGAAATAAACATAGATGGCCAAGAATTGAAAAGAGTAGACACATGCAATTATTTGGGTGTATATTTCGACAGACACCTAAAATGGGAAAGACACATAGAGCATGTAGTTAGCAAATCTAAATATTTAATCTTCATATTCAAAAAACTGTCTGAATTTATGCATGCATAAATATTACTAAGGATTTACTATGCACTATTTCATAGCATTGGAACGTATGGGATACTAGCTTGGGGAGGAGCGTACAATAAAGTGATTGATGCACTAATCAATATACAAAACAGGTTACTAAAAAGAGCCAAAATAGATAAGCTAACAGTAGATCAAATTCCTTTAAGCCTAAAACAATGTTTTATATTAGAATCCCTCGTTTCATTATGACAGCCTAAAAGATAAATATTTTCACTCGAATAGTATAACAAGAAATAAACCACTGTTACTTCCAAAAATAACTAAAAACTGCAGTATACAGAATTCTAAATACCCAGCCATTAAATATTTCAATAAACTAGACAACAATCTTAAAGCTATGAAATGTAGAAAACAAATGATAAAAAAGCTTAAACTAAATACAACGCCTAGATAGTGTAAGTCCATATACAATAAGAAATAGTTAGAAAGTATGTATGAGTATAGAACGTAAAACCGTATATGTGTATTTTGGATGTGCGTATTACTGATATAACGTAATCACTTAAATACTGTAATTAGCAAGTAGGATCATTGGGCCATGTTCGCCTCAGTACGAGAATATCACACTGGCAAACAAATGATTGTGTACCACTCAGAATTGACTGTTCTGCGTTCTTCTAGTGGTACGGTTGCGACATGTCCAGTTTTTCCGAAAAAACAGGCGATCATTTGCTTGGAAGTGCTTCGTGCGCGAACACCTTTTGTTGGTTTCGGCTAATCTTGAAACACCCATACAGTCGACTGCTGTTTACTTTCGGGCTCATACGCGTAAATCCACGATTCATCACCTGTCACTATGTCATAACCGTGTTTTGAAGCACCGCGATCGTATTTTTTGAGCTTTTCTTTCGACCAATCGACACGAGCTTTTTTTGAACGATTGACAAATTGTGTGGGATCCAACGCGAACAAATTTTGACATTCAAATGTTTATGCAATATTGAATGAATGCAGGTCCCTCAAATGTGTAAGGTTGACTCAATCTCACGATAGGTCACATGACCATCTTGCAATATCAGTTCGCGCACAGCATCAATGGTTTCCGGAACAACAACTGTTTATGGAGGACCTTCACGAAATTCGTCTTGGAGTGAACTACGACCTCGATTGAATTCACCATACCATCGATAAACAGTGGTCCTTGATGAAGTTTTATCGCCAAAAATTAAATTAAGTACATCCATGCAGTCTTGCTGACTTAATCCACGTCGAAAGTTGTAAAAAATAATCGCATGAAATTGTTCACGATTTAATTCCATTTTTTGGCCGAGATGAATCCTTTAAGTTACTGTAAACAACACATAGCGCTCGTATGTCAAAACGTGCTGAGTACGTATAACCCCAAAAATGTCAAACTTTACGATAGAGCTGTCAGTTGTCAGATTGCAACACTAGGGTTGTCCAATCACGAAATATAAAAGGCAGCCCTCGTATTATTATAGGTTCATATTTTAACGTTTCTCCTTAACTGATAGCCTGAACTAACTATCTAACTAGGTATAGAACGATATTTAACAGTCTAGCGCTTCTTACATTATTTTAGTTGTTGTCGTTGAAAGGGCTTTACCTTCGAAAACGACATATCAGTATGCGCCGTATTCATATTAAACCGTTTTTCATTGTTGAACTAGCCAGCGTGTGGGCCTGAATGTAATATCCAATAACGAAATCCGTTGAAGCCTAGCTTTTCATTTTGCATCGCACATTCGTATTGAAAGGATCTGTTTTTTATTTCATCAAAAGTGTCACGACCATAGATATCGTTCATTTTGTAGAACTGGACCATGTTTTATTTCATTTCAGTTCATGAAAGAGGGCAGCCCACTCTCCGTCCCTCTACCTATTTTCCTGATAACGGGTGCTGCTGCTGCTGTGTGTCCGTCCCCACGGGATCGTTTGCTCTATGAATACACTTAATTCTCATTCTCATTTATCGCTTTCAAGCAGATGCCGGTTTTTGAGCGAAGTAAATTTTTGCGGTGCCTGAAGTGACTCTTGCTATGCTCAATTTTTTTCTCTTTTTGCTCTTGCAATTTTCTTATAGCTCTGACATTCTGTTTGTCGTAAAATGTAATGTTTTGAAGTAAAACTTTGTAATATTTTGAAAATTTTCCGGGTATCAATTAAATTTTGTATAATAATGATATTTGGTGCTGAAAGCTACTTTTTCACGAAGTTTTGTAAGTTGACAAAGGACAGATAACATGCAAGCAATCGGTAAAACAATTTGGAATTATTTTAAAAGGTGATTATGAAAGATAATTAAAAAATCTTTAAAACAAATTGTAAACCTACTATTGAAAAATTTACAGTGGTTAATGAAATCAACTAACAATAGGATATTGATATCTCTAAATTAATATTATCAATTTGTTCGTTTGTTACGCTTGCACCGCTAAACCACTGAATAAATTATGATATATTTTACTATAGAGATAGATGGGCCACTGGAGAGGGTTATAGGCTATTTTTCTTGAGAAAAACTTGTAGGGGTGGGGTGAGAGAATGTTTGTATGAAAATTTTTATCGCGTCTTCATATTTGCTTCAAACATTGCACAATTATCGTTTGTTTGTAATACTGACAAAGAAATTGCTAATCCCAGTAGGAGATGTGTACATTTAATATTGTTTTAGTATAACGTAGATCTTCACTTTATTCTAAAATTTTTAGATTTCCATTAGAGATACAAATATATATTTTAAACTGTTCCCTATTTAGGTATTTTAATTATTTCAAAAATTTTCAGTGTAAAATAAATAGATTTAAAATTGTGTTTGATACTATATTCCAAATATTAGATTCTCTATATTCATTTCCCAAAAGTTACACTCAACCTCGCCGTTTTTCCGGCCATTCTAATACAACAGCAAGAGTGAATGTTCGCGCATCTCTGCATTGTCCGCTTTTTGCTGATGCAATCGATGCCGACCAACAAATATCTATATATAAATATGCAAAGACAAAACGATTAGGTACCCTTTTCTCCTTTGTCTCTCAACCGATTTTCTTCATTTTTGTTTTGTTTAGTAGCTACTGACGACCTTCAGTGCAGAATGCTAATATTAACTTATAATAATGGTTCATTCATTAAATAAAATATAATAAAAATTCAGTATTTATCTCCATAATGTCAACGCCAAACAACTGAAAATGCCGCCTCCACCAGACTCAAAACACTGAGTAATTATATATAGAGGGTTCAATGCTGTTATATACTTAGAGCATGTACTTCTGGAAGTGGCATGCAAGCGTTGTTATTGTTTAGTGGTAAAGTAATCGTTATATATTATAATTATACAGGGCGATTCTAGATATGTTAGAAATATTTTTTTCGTGGGTGGCACATAAGCAGTTGCATATATAGGGTGTTCAAAATATTGAGTAGATTGCAATTATAACTAATAAAATTATTATATAGGGAAGCCCATTAGCGGTTGAATTTACAGGGTTCTTGGAATAGAAGGCGCAGTAGAATTACAGTTATACAGGGTGGTGCAAAAAATATTATACAGAGATTTATATACAGGGTGGCGGAAATGGAAATGCAACATTTCGTAACTCATAAGCAGTTGTATATATAGGGAAGATAAAATATATGGTGAGAGGAATTTTAGATATACAGGATGATGATAGAAAATGTTAGAAAAGGAAATGATCTATAGAGTAGCCCACGAAGAGTTCCATATATATGATGATTGAAATATAGGTCGGAGTAGAATTATAGTTACAGAAGAAGTTCATAAACAAAAAGAGTAAATACGGTGGCTCATAGGCAGTGGCATATAAAGAATGGTTTACCGGGTGGTTCAAAAATGTTAAAAAATATTATGCGTGGTCCATGAGCAGTTGCATATACAGGGTGGTGGAAATATATAATGAGACGGAATTATTATAATGAGGATTTTAATAAATGTTAAAAAATTGAGTGCAATTATAGCTATACAGGGAGGTTAGAAAAAATAAATATGTAGGGTAGCCCATTAGCGTTTGAATTGCTGTCATATTAAATTAAGAATTACGAATTTAAACACAAATAAAGTCCTATGAATTATATTTGAAAAAAAAAACTTGAATTTCGTCACTTATTTGTAGAAGTGAGATGTAAGACCGACATCTAGGATTTTCGAGGAAACTATCACACAGAGGTTCCGAATCTGGATCCGTTCCGTGTAATTTCTGTTCTCCCTAATGTCCTAGGATAGCCTGCCAGAGATATTGACACAATTTATTTCTCGAATTCCCGCTTCCAATTTCCCAAATTTTCAAATCAAATAACATATATCTATAAACAGCACTCATATAGTCCTCGTCTAAAAGACAACCACTATCAAACTATTTTCTATTTAATTCCCACGACCGCCGCATGATGGCGCCACATTATTTAATTCAACTTTCACATCCCTGCGCGCGCCGCAACCCGCAATACAATATTGTAAATTAAAAATTTCACCAGGTAACTTTCCTGCCGTTCTGGGCCTGCTTATGCGCCAAAAGTAACCTTGATCATCTACTTATAGTAAGGAGTAAGATAGGGCGGGGCTAAAGGGTCCATTTTTCACATATTGTTTCATAACTATTTTCGTGTAATGTTTCTGATTAACATTTTCGTAGCATTGGATAGCGTAACCTTTCAGCTACTAATAGTGGCAATTAGACTTTTCCAGACTGTGTCTATACGTCAGATATTGAGGGATATGGCGAGTCAAGTCGAATGGTCCTTGGTGCACCGCAAGCTAGGTAAAAAGAACTAGTGCTAGGGTAAAAAGGACAGGCATTATTGAATCCAGCCTTCCCCAGAAACACTGCCTGAGAAAGACTCGCAACATTGTAAATAAAATTCTTCTCCAGAACTCGAACTGTTGCTATTCTTTTCTACTATAACCTTTTTCTTCATTACAGCGTTCCTACGGACTACTACTCTCTTCCCCCGTTTATTTTCTGACTCCAGCGAAAACGCTTCTATTCCACGAGTGCCTCTTAATATAGTTGTATTGCTTTGTTCGATCTTGATGACTTTACGAGATCCAGCCTTTGGAAAGAGTCTGACATTTGACAACGTTGACCATTGAGGCTCGAATATAGGTAGAACAGCATTGGAGGTACCAAGAAACTAGGTGATGCAAGTGACTAACAGTCAATAATCGGGACAAATGAATCCCTGATGACGCAGCTGACAACGAAGGTGGATTCTCAAGAATTTGTTTATCCGTCACAAAACTCGGAAGAAAATCGAGATATTTATTTGAGACAAATTTTACACCTCGCTGTGTAGTTCTTTTGTAAGTCCTCAGTTTGAAAAATAACATGAATAGAATGAAATTAATTATTCATGTGGGGTAAAAATATCCAATGTGGGTTATATAGATCCATCCGTAGTATGGTGGATCTTTTTACCCTTAGGGTAGCTTGACGTACATTTGAGGTTATTTAGAAAAATCAAAGCAGTGCATACAAAATGCTACAGTGCTATCTAAAACTCGATACTATGAACAATCATACTCGAAAAAACTGGCTTTCTGATCTCAATAAAGTAAGTAAGAGAGGAGTAAAGTAGTTTAATATTTAAAAATTGTTACACAGGGTGCTTCATAAACAGTTGCAGTTTTAGTGAAATTTAATTGGAATTGATGGATTTATATTTATACAGGGTGGTACAAAAAATGTCAAACTGTCAAACTAGGTGGCTGTAATTGAAAAATTGTTGGATTTTTAAAAAAAATAGAACATGAGCTGTTGGATATATGCAACATATGAAACATGGGACGAAATTAAATTATAGTTATACAGGTTAATTAAAACATGTTAGACAAAGTTGCATATAAGGGGTGGTTGACATAGAAGATGGAGACAAATTTTATTTTCCAGGATGGTAAAAAAAAGGTTATTTAGCGTAGTCCATAAGCAGTTGCATAGATAAGATAGTTGAAATAGAGTGGATCAAGGTTATATTTAAGTATTTAAAAAATGTATGCAGATGCAGCATAGTTAAAATATTTTGTAGAATAAAATTATGGTTATACTGGATGGCTAAAAAAAAGTTGCATATAAAGGTTGGTTAAAATTATAGTTTACGAAGAGGCTCAAAAATTATCAGAAATAATTGTTATATAGCATATAGGGTGGAGTAGAACTATATGTAGTTAGGTAATTAAATAATTGTTATATAATGTGGCCCATAAGCATTTGCAGTTTGGGTGAAATGTATTCGGAATAGGTAGATTTATAGTTATGTTAGGTGGTTCAACAAAGTTAAAAAAAAATTGCTATTTCTTTTTGCAAAGAATTCTACATTCCATACGCTGGTGAAGCCGCGGGTAACAGCTAGTATATTTATATTTGTTTTGTCTTTTGTACTGGATGTGACATACTATTTGCAATGCAATAGCCATTTAATATATTTTATAATGTTTAATTTGAATGTATCTTTTGTTTGTTTGCGAATAAAGTTATTGAATTGAATCGAGTTGATCATGCCTTTCTTTTGAATAGACTGCTTATAACATTTACCTTATTATTACTAAATTCCAGCTATTCCTCACAACTTCGACCCTTTAGAGTTTAGGCTGCTAAATTTCTCTGGAAAATACAAACTTACGTTTACAACACCTCCAAGCGAAAACTATCGTCGGTTCTGAAACTGTTTATCTTTCGACTTAACTGTTTAATATATTTTATTGATCACTGGACGTACCCCGTATATTCTCCAGTAGCAATCGATAGCCCATTAGATCGAGACCTTTCTTTACTGTGTTTTATGAGCTTTCCTATATAATTACGGCTGCGTAAGTCTTTAGTATGCAAATGAATTGCCTTAAATAAAGAAATTAAGGAGGAGGGGTCTCTCGGAAAGTGAACACTTAGTTCATGATGATGTGGAAAACTATCAGGACACGGTCTATCAATCAGTTCTCGAAAGCAAGGAAATTAACAAACGTAATATGGCGTACGAAGATCTGGTGCTCCATGAATAAGGGATTACCCGGCTAAATTTGATTGACTTGCACGAATCGCAACAAATTATTTCGGATGTTTTACGCGATTTGCATTAATATTAAACAGTCGATTTGTTTCCTTTTCAGTGGTTAGAGTATCTTTCAACTGCATATCTGCAATATATGTCATGTAAGTCATTTTTACAGTGATATAAGAAAATTGACGAATTGGCGTATTTGACTTTTCATATTGAACTTCCTTTTTATTTGGCTATTTGCACATTTCGAAATTTTTCTTTGGTGAAAACCGTTTAAACATCAACATTCATGAGCAAAATTTATATGGCAACAACCTCTTTTAAAAGTACAATATTTTGGGGTACAATATAAAGAGTTAGAGTGTTTCTTTTGAACAACAACCAGAATTGGTTGATAAAATCAACTATAGTAGGGGTTTTTGCGCGTTGTTCAAGTGCATCAGCAAATCATATACGCAGAAATCATACCCTTAATATAGGGGCTTGCTTTGAGGGCAGCCAATGAGATTAGTAAAAGAAATTGATCTTCAGAAAAACTCGACCGCCTCAGATTAAGACAAAGTAAGTTAAGGACATGGAGAAAAGTGCATATTTCAATAATACGACGATTTGAGCGTGGCATAAGGGAATGGTCGAATCAGAAAGTTGTAAGTAAAACAAAGTCACATCGAAGTGAGAAATGACGCCCACTGTGAACAAATAGCTTAAGAATAAAAGAGTACAAAGAAAAAAACTATATAAAAAGAATAGAAACAAAGCATTTGTAAATAACTACTCCACACATAGTAATCACAAACTAACAGATAGGTTCTTTATCCATTCAGTCGCTGCAGGAGGGAGAGTATATATTTCCGTTATTGTTTCCTGGTAGGCCGTAAGTTTACAGTCTTGGTATATATGTTTGACTGTTTGATAGGCTGCCCCGCATACACAATTGTGCGTGAGTTGTTTATTCCATTTATACAGCATATCTGCGCAGATGCCGTGTCCCGTTCTAATTCTATTTGCCGTCTTCCATATATTGCGAGGTAAATCGAAACCCGCAGGTACCTCATGGATGCTCACATAGTCGAGTACCTCTGGAGGTGCATCCCCCCTCCAACCTGCGTCCCATTCCCGGAGACCCCTGAAATCACTTTAATTCAACGCTTTCGCAGTCCTCATTGGTGGATGTCTGAATTTCAGTCTAGTGAGGGAAACAGTTGGTATATACTCATGGATAGACAACTCCGGGATATCCATTATTTTCTCGTATTCTCGTAGGAAAGCTTCTTTCCGTCGGATATTTGGCGGCATAATATGATAACTGAGAGTTGGGAGCAAGTAAGTTAGTGTAGAGTTTATGCATCCCGTTAACATACGCATGCTCCTTTGGAGCTGAACATCAACTTTTGAGACATGGTAGCTGTTGATCCATACTGGAGAACCATACTCAGCGGCGCTGAAGACGAGGCCCATTGCCGAACATCGTAAGGTATCGGCAGTTGCTCCCCAAGAGGTTCCACAGAGCTTTTCCAGAATGTTATTCCTCGTTTCAGTTTTGCAGCTAATTCTCATTATGTTTTCTAAAAGAGAGCCTTCTGTCCAGTATAATACCCAGATATTTTGGGTTCGGATTTTACCTAAGGCTTTCACCATTCCAGAATATTTCAGGCTCTTGATTAGCCTGTTTATTATTTAGGTGAAAAAAGGAACACTCTGTTTTGCTGGGACTTGGAGCTAGTATCCATTTTTTATAATAAACATCCAAAGTTTTGAGATCTTTTTCTAACATTCTCTTTGTTGCATCAATAGATTTAACTTTCACCGCTGTAGCCAGTTCATAGGCGTACGCTTAAGCCTTAATCTAATGTTCCAAATTTGACAGCAGTCGATAGTAGAAACTCAATTGTGTACAATCGTGTAATGTATTACTAAAATAATCGACTTTTACTTTCCAAGATCCTTTTCTATTCATTTATGACGTTGCTTTTCTATAAAAACGGTGACGACAGCAAATATAAAAGGGACCAAATTGAAAGTGTTTATAAGAAGTTTTTGCATTTACAGAATAATACAAATGAAAAGTTTGAAGTAAGTACCTATAGGTATATAGAGATTCTAAAGTTAATTGATACATTTGATTTCCGAACCTCACTAGTTGAGCCCGTACATTCTGCCAGTCATCAGTTTCTCACAAATCTAATAACAATGTACAATATTTTGGAAAACCAGATGCATCATTATCAAAAGGTACTAAAACACTCACCCGATGTGATATGCAAATATATTTTTAATTATTTATATTTATGTGCAAATGAAACTTGAATAAGTGTTATGGTCTTAGTAATAAAAATATTACCTTATTTGAAATAAAGTAATCTCTTAAATTAATTTTAACATCACATCTAAAAATTAGCGGTTAGTCAAAAATGGTTTAATTTTCTTTTAAAGAGATGTGATATGCTGCAAGTACATTTTTACTTATTTATCTAATAATATAATTCATGATATGGCTGACCCAATGAAAGAATCCATTGTTAAGGGATACTACGCAGTTATTAAGATATTTCATTACATTGTAATCAGTTTGACCTTTGAAGACGCGAGATGTAAAGATCGACATCTAGGATTTTCGGATAAACTGTATATATATTGTCTTGTGTACAAAAGAATGACACCTCGAAGAGAGTATTCAATTTGACTTTACTTACTTTTCTATTCTGAATACCTGCAAAACTGTAACTCAGCTCTGCGAACCGTCTCATACCCAAAAAATATAAATAGGAGATAATCATTAATTTCTAGGAGATTTACATTATGTTTGTTAGCCTTAACATCGTTCTCAGTTTTTAAAAAAGTGGTTAATGAAAATAACTCCCAAGATATTGTTTGTTTATTTGTATACATCTTATTTACATCCAATTCTCGCAAACGCCACTACGATTTTGTAGGGGTATTAACGAAGGAGAGAAAATTTTGGATGGTTAAAATATTTGTCTCATAAAGCAAATAAATTTTGAGCAGTGTATAATTAGTTGATTTTTGTTTTCTAGGCTCCTCCCCAGGCAGTTATGTAGTATCTAATTATGGGTTCTGCAAATTAATTGTACAGTATCGTTAAAAGGTTTCTGCTTACAATATCTCCGAGATTATAGAATCAGTGAATTAACGTCCTTATTCCTTGAGATATGTGAGTTATTTGTTCTGTCAATTTTAAATGTTGATCGATGAAAACTCCGAGATATTTTATGGATGAGGTTTTAATTAGTATTGTACATTTGCAATTTTTGGTTTGTGTACAGTATGTATTATGTACTTTTATCTAAAAGCCTCCCGGTTGATCTAGTATTGTTGGCGAGAAAGTAATACATTTGTTTTTTTTAAAATCAATTAGCTATAAATACACGTTGTTCAAATTTTTTCTACATTTTATTTTGCTATATCCCAGGTTTTTCCCGTACTCATTAATACAGTATCATCTGCGTAACATATGAGGTGTCCATTAGCACTTTTTATTTTAGAGATGCTGTTTGTGTATATTAGAAAAAGGATTGGTCTTAAAATTGTGCCCTGCGGCACCCCAGTGTTTATAGTAGCTTTAGAGCCTATTGAATTTCCAATTTACACTTTTGAGTCGTATCTGATAGGTAGTTTAGTTTTAAGTTTTAAAGTTGGTCCTTTAAAGCCATAGTTTTCCAATTTAGCTATTAGCTTTGACTGGTCTACAGTTTTACTGTGTCGAATGCTATGGCTAGGTCTAAACAAACCGCTAATCTGGTCACAAATAAAATAGTTTTTACATTATTTGAATGACCAGACATCTAAATGTTGGTTGAATAAATTCCCAACATGTCTGAAGACAGCAAGCTTACTAAGTGGGTAGCAATGTTACGTACCACTACAAAGTAACGGTTCTGTCAAACCACCTTCGTAAATACATGCCTTTTCGTATAAATCGGAACATATTTGCTCTTGTTTGCCCCGAGAGTGAACAAACTCCAATTTTCATTAAGTAACATACCAAAATAGTTGTCGCAATAGTTTCGAAACTACCTTTTTCTGTTCTGATGTAACTTTTCCTTGATACAGGAGTTGCGGAAACAATTGCAGAGGGTGTAATCAACTCGTAGGTTAGTGCCACGAACGCAATACAAAACCGCACCTCGGGCGCTTGTCCTGCAGTAGCATTAATTACAACTGTGAGATCTCGGAAATGAATGTCGTGGCTTCCTTTATCCCGCCATGTCTGAATGTTATTGTGTATCGCCTCGACGAAAATCGCAGCAGCCGTAGCTGGTAGTAGCTGATGCTCTCGCTCTATTCGAGGTATGTTTACGCGGTCACTGTCTGCGAGATTCACACTCAGTAATTACGAATATTTTTGGCCGGAGGCAAAGCGAGAGACACAGATACGAGCTATGAATGTTGAAACCATTTACCGTCAATCCACTAGTTTGCGGAAACTGACCGATGTCACAGAATTCGTGATGTTACCGAAACGAACGACCGTAAAGCATATTTCCAACACAAAAGGGGGTGGATTTTGCTTCCAACAAAATGTGTAGTTCTGCTGCACCCTTGTTCAGGTAGAAATATAATTCTTTTTAAATTAGTTCATACACCAAGACACATTAATATTGTCACGTTTTGGCTTTACATTATTCCCTTTAGCTTTAAATTACACTTGTATTTAGTTTTCAAGTAAATAACCTCTTAACCTCGTATAGGAATAGACAATAAGACTCTATCGTAGGTGTTCGCGAAATATCTAATCAATTAAAGTCTCAATTTCTAATTCCCACTATGATTGTCATCGTCCCGATCATATAAATCTTTGTCCTGGGTTACAAGCAGCATAGGCGGCAGATTGCCGAGAGAACTGCTTCATGATACACAAGTTAAGTAAGCCAATTAGCTGAGTTATATGAGAATAGAATTAACGCATTGATCATATAAGTCTTTAAAAGAACCAATTGAAGTAGCTTCACTATTTCAAAAGGCAAAGAATTCTATAACCGTACGAGTCCGTTAGATATGAAGAATTGTTGAAACAACACATAAAATCTTTCCAGACACATTTTTATATTATGACCTTTTAGTAGGCTATTCGGATTAATTTTGAAGGGAAGTGATTTCCTGCTTTTCAAGGCCTTCCTCGTATCGACAATTACGAAGGCCAGAGCATAGTTTTGTGATTCTATGATGAGCCTGTTCAAGTAGGTGAATGTCTTTAGCAAAGTATGGATTCCATACGAGAACTCCGACTCAATTGATGGACGTATGTAAGATTTGAATAATTTACTTAGCAAAGTAGGAGACATATTTTTAAAAAATAGAGAAATTATGTATGCCTTTTTTGTTACTTTAGCAGAACATTGCAAATCATTATAAATAAATAATCAAATGTGTCTTTGGGACTATTCGAGTGTTATTAATAAAGTAGTGATTGTTTGGGTTATTGTAAGCAGTGTGCAATACCGAACACTTATCGGAGTTTAAATAAAGACACCAATAAATGCAATTTTTTGTATTTTGAGTTGTGTTATTTGGTTTGGTTTTTGATATAATCGATTTTAGTGTATTTCTTGTTTTAAATGATGTTTTGATATTATATCTGTTTCCCCCATTCTTTTTAGTCTTTCTGATAGATCCTGTATGTATAGTATAGTTATTGTATTAATGTGATTATCTTGGGAGTCAGTGTTGCTTGGTGAAGTCCCTGTCTGGTATTCCATTTTGTTTAACTCGTTATTAATAAATTTATTTGGGTAATGATTGGCAGAAAGTACATTTTTTATAAATGTTTTTTCTTCATTGAATTTATTTATGTTAATACAGTTGGTTTTTGCTTTGTCATATAGAGATTTAATGATACCTCTTTTTACTGAATTTGGATGATTAGAGTTAAAGTTGAGATACCTGTTAGTACGAGTCGGTTTTCTGAAAAACTTCTGTTTCAAATGTCGATTGTGTTTTGGTTATTAAAATGTCTAAGAATGGTAATTTGTTATTCTGTTCAAGCTCTAGTGTAAACTGAATAGTTTGTTCTGTGTTGTTTATGTCGTTAAGTAATGCATGTAAATCCTCAACATTATGTTCCCAAATAATGAATGTCATCAACATAACGCCACCAAACCAAAGGTTTAATCTGTTTTGAGAAAATTGTTTGTTCTTCAAATTTTTCCATAAAAATATTGCTTAAAGCGGGAGACAAACAGGAACCCATTGCCATGCCAAAATCTTGTTGGTAGAAGTCATCATTAAGTTAAAAATATGTTGTCTTTGTACAAAATGTTAGTAGTTCCATTATTGTATTAATGGACAATCGAGTACGTTGATTTAGTAAAGAATCTTGTTCTAATCGTTCTTTTACTATGGGAAGTGTTTTGGTGACAGGAACATTATTGTATAGATTCACAATGTCAAAACTTGCTAGTGTGAAAGTATTTTTGTATTGTATATGTGATACTTTTTCTAAAAAATGTGCGCTGTTTTTAAGATGAGAATTAGACTTACCAGTAAGTGGTGAAATAATTTTTAAAAGGATTTTTGAGAGCTCACTGCATGGAGAATTTATGGAGCTGACAATTGATCTTAATGGAATGTTGGGTTAATGAATTTTAGGTAACCCGTATAAATGGGGCGGTTTAGAATAGTGTCGAGTAAGATGTTTACGTTCTTGTTCTGTAAATTCATGTTTGTGAGAAAAATGAATTACATTCAATTAAAGTTTTAAAAAATGACAGCACTATTAAGATTTTACCTGCAGATAAAGGCAATGCTACGGTTATTTTAAATAAAATTGACTACGATTCCAAAATTCAAAGCATAATAAACCAAGGACAATATACAAAATTAAACAAAGATCCAACAACTTTTATACAAAACAAAATATACCGCTTAATATTTTGTTTTCTATAAAAGTTGTTGGATCTCTGTTTAAGTTTGTATATTGTCCTTGGTTTATTATGTGTTGAATTTTGGAATCGTAGTCAATTTTATTTAAAATAACCGTAGCATTGCCTTTATCTGCAGGTAAAATCTTAATAGTGCTGTCATTTTTTAAAACTTTAATTGAATGTAATTCATTTTTCTAAATTAGAAAAAGATATTGGGTATGTACAGAACATTAGACATTTTAATAACCAAAACACAATCGACATTCGAAACAGAAATTTACAGAAAACCGACTAATATTAACAGGTATCTCAACTTTAATTCTAATCATCCAAGTTCAGTAAAAAGAGGTATCATTAAATCTCTCTATGACAGAGCAAAAACCAACTGTTCTAATATCAATAAATTAAATAAAGAAAAAACGTTTATAAAAAATGTATTTTCTGCCAATCATTACTCAAATAAATTTATTAATAACGAGTTAAACAAAATGGAATACGAAACATTCCCTAATAATCAATATCAAACTTCACCAAGCAACGCTGACTCCCAAGAGAATCACATTAATATAATACAATAACTATACCATATATAACAGGGTCTATCAGAAAGACTAAAAAGAGTGGGAAACAGATATAATCATTTAAAAACAAGAAATACACTAAAATCAATTATATAAAAACCAAACCAAATAACACAACTCAAAATACAAAAAATTGGATTTATAAAATCCCATGTGAATGTAATAAATTCTATATTGGAGAAACCTCTAGACCTCTGAATGTTCGAATAAACGAACAAAAAAATTACATAAAAAAACGACAATGTGAAAAATCCAAAATTTGTGAACATGCTTGGGACCTTGGTCATAAAATACAGTTTCAAAATTCCCTTATATTACACAAAGAAGAACACAACACCAAAACAAAACTAAGAGTCTGCTTTAATTTTGTTAAATGAAAACGATTGTATCGCTACTACCTCCGTAGAATTCAGTCGTTCCTGGTTGTCGATGATTAAGGAAGAAATTGTTAATGGTCATGTCCTTGTGAACAACCCAATATCGGGATAGTTCATAAAGTTTTTCCTAGGTTTTCCCTTATGATTTTAATGGGATTACTGAATCAACAAAGTTCTTTGATCGCATTGTTGGCGAATGCATCTTATAACAAAGTCGCACCTAGGAGCGCCACATAAAATTCTGAAGATCTCCCTTTCAAATTCTTCCAATTTGAAAGGATGATTATATGATCTTTAGAAGTTTATGTGCTACCCTGTATATTACAAATAAAATTCTCTTAGTTACGTCAGAAATCAAATAATACACATTGTCAAATATTTTAATTTACATCTTAGAATTGTGCCTTTTTTATCCGTAGTTTCTTAACCATTGACAACGGAGTCTGACCTAGACGCCGAACGTTTGGAATATACAGCAATTTTCTTTAAACTGTGGTATTATTCCCCAAGAAGTACTTAGACATTGAAAAATATGCCACAAGTATCATTCAGAAAACAAAACGTATTACTCTTGAAATCAGTATAGGAACTACATTATATTTTCCCTCCAACACGCGCAAGGATTAGATTTTATGTCTCAGTTCATTGGTGAAATGTAAATATTACCAAACAGAAGTGGTTATACGTTTAAATGTTTTACATCTGGCGCTGTACACAAAAACCACAAAGTGTACAATAAAACGGATAAAAATCCCCCAATGTAAAATATATCAACCATGCGAATCGTTTATATAGGAGTTATACATTTAAACTCATTCAGTGGAGCTGTGAAACGTAGTTTATTACAAAAAAATGGAGTTTTTCGGTTGTAGTTGTGTAATAAGATAATATAAGTTCATATTATTATTCAGTGTTTTTTACAATGCATACTACATTAAGCGTCTTTAAGTTAAGGGAGTGTGAGTTTATGCCGAAGGAGCACTTATTTCAGATTAGGGTAAGAGCAACTTAAAATGTAGAGTATTTATCAAAATATTTGTATGGCCAGCATGTTTTGTCGGAGTTAATTGGCATAATCGTTAACTTCTTGGCACGATTCGTCTGGTGAGCCAATTGCCAAATCACCTGATAGTCTCAGCTCCTCCCTGAATGGTGGTAGCCTGGAAGGAATCAGTCCTGTGCTGTTGTGTACGGCTGAGCGGTAGGCCAACAGGAATAGAAGAATATACTAATGCCGAATCAAGATGTTGATCCCAGGTCCTGTTGAATCTTTCTACCATTCCGTCTGATTATGGATGCAAGGGAGTGGTTCTCGTTTACTTGATGCCCAAGATCGTACATACCTTTTGAAATAGGGGGTCAAAGTTGCGCCCCTGGTCCGAATGTAACTCCAACCAGACAGCAAACCTGCTGAATAGCTGTTGCACTAACCCTTTCGACACAATGGTTGCCTCTTGTTCGAGTATAGCGTTTGCCTCAGGCCATTTGTTAATCCATTGAGACCAGAATGTCTTTGTTCGGACTCGGAAAATGAACCGGCGGCATCAGTAGCAGCTCTCTCAAATGAGACGTCTACATTGTATTGCTGCATTCTGCTCTTGGTTTGAGTCTTTGATGTCTTCGAAGTAATTTATCCAGAAATAGCGTTGACGAATTTTATCCAGAGATGTATTTATGCTCAGGTGACCTCCGGCAATCCCATTACGAAATTCGGTCATGAAGACGAGTACCTTGTTCTTTGGGACTACTAGTTGAGACATGGTTTCTCTCCATCATTGCTTTCCAAAATTTTTTCACCAATCCATTCTCAACTTTTACGAAGTCTCATTGGGTGCCTCTCTCTTCTTTAGTTATAGAATTGGTTTACTATCTGAGTCAGCTATTTGTTTCTGTACACATTGCTCTGTTGTTTAATCTTCATTCATATGTACATGAACCTGGATGGGTACGCCCTGGAGGATGATAGTGGCTTACTCAACGTTTGATCCTGTGCGCTTACAGCAATGGCAAACGCTTCGTTTCTCATTTAGCTCAATTATTTGGTTAATCTTGGACAGTATGTTCATGACAGCCACTATTTCTAAAGGATGCTGCAATGTTTCAGTAGTGCTCTTTAACTCACTATTTCTCAGTTTTGTAGAACTTCAATGTCTCTAATTCCACTAATAAGTCTCTGTGTAGCCAATTGTTTTTTAACATCCTCGGGTAGGTCTGGATACGCTAAGTATATTAAACAGCTAATGCCATCTTCAAACTATTATAAATTCTCTCCAGCTTTAGGTGTTTTCCGTCTTAGGTGCGTTTGGTGTATTTGACGCAGTTATACATGGTGAGTTTTTTTTGATGATCAGTGCATTCCAGTAGATAAACAGGGTAACTTCTAAAAGGTAATTTCAATATTAGATCAGAGATATGACAATCTACAGGGTGAGTTTTTTTTGATGATGAGTATGGGGATCTCGGAAACTAGCGGAGATAGAGCAATGGTTAAATTGGAAAAGATTTGCAGTTTTACTGGCCCAATTTAATGACACTTTCGGATTTTTGTAAAAAGTCATGGCTTACTAGATATTTTGAAAAAACGAAATTCTGTCGATTTAGTCAAATCCCTTTAGCTCCTTTGTTTTTGAATTTATAAAAAAATGTAAACACCAAATTGAAGGGAATTGTATCCCGAATATGATTGTCCTTTGCGTGAAAGCTTTTCGTTTTCGAGATATGACACAAACTTATCTTTTTTTGAATGGAAACCATAGTTGGCTATGACCTCAAAACATCGGACATTTTTAGAGCTTATTAACGATATAATGCTCGATATAGTAATTCATGAAAATAAAGGAGTTATGGATGCTTTTTTCTCTTATTTTCACTTTTAATGTAGTTAGCCATGAGATAGATTGATTTATTATTAACTATTCCAAAAAATATTGAACGATTTTTTGATAAAGTGCATCAGATAAAACGAATAAACTAAATAAGTAGGTACTTACTAAAAACTTAAGAAATTAAAGTACATAATAATATTTACAATTTATGTTCGAAAAGTCCACCATTGTTATTTAGACAAAAATTGCATCTTTTTATGATTGACATTACCGCTTTCCTCACAGACCGCCTATCAAATTCTTGAATTGCTAGTAATACCTCCTCGATTAGGTCACCAGCTGTCTCATACTTTCTTTTGTATACTTTGATTTTTAGCGCACCCCATAAATAGAAGTCTATAACTGCCAAATCGGGAGACCGGGGTAGCCATTCGCGTGGGCCGTTTCTAAGAGTTTGGATAGATATTATCTAAGTGCTGTCTTACTAATAACGAGTTATGAGCAGGTGCTCCATCATGTTGGAACCACTCAATTTCTAAACGAGTTCTCAAATTCAAATTATGCAACATGTCTTGAAAAGTGTATTGCAAGAAATGCAAGTAGCGCTCCCCAGTAAGTGATTCGTCATAGATAAAAGGCCCCAGAATAGTAGACCCTATGATACGAGACCAAACATTAAAACCAAATTTTAACTGGGGTCATCTTTGTTTTACATGGAAAGGGTGTTCTTTAGCCCAGATATACTCATTGTGTCTATTGAATATACCGCAGTTAGTAAATCTAGTTTCATCTGACCATAACACCTTTAATGGAAAGTGTGGATTGTCAAGGCACATGTCTCTAAACCATGTACAAAACAAAATACGTCGATGTTCGTCACCAGCATGCAAAGTTTGAGAAACTGAAAGTTTGTACGGGTGGAACTTGTGCGCTTTCAGTACCTTAACTACAGTTCGTTGAGATGTGCCAGCTTCTGCCGCAAATACGCGTGTTGATGTAGAAGGATATTGATTTACCATTGTCAAAACATTTATTTGTGCTGCTTCGTTAATTTGATTACGTTCCTTTGGTGGTTTAGTAAAAGATCCATATCTGCGTAAACTATCTTAAACCCTCTTAAATGTACATAGAGCAGGTTGACGACGGTTAAAATATCTATGAAAGTATTCCTCAGCTGCAGGAACTGAATTTTTATGGCATATTATATAACATTCCACTATATTCAGATTTTGTTCGTTAGAATATTCCATTTTATCACGAAAACTTGTCAAGATCGACTGTCAGTTTGGCACTAATGGAATTACTCTCAAATGAGGAAACGTCAAAGTGAAAACAATCTTTTTCATCGCTATGTACGTTAAAAGTGAAAATAAGAGAGAAAAGCATCCATAACTCCGTTATTTTTGTGAATAACTAAAGCTCTAAAAATGTCCGATTTTTTGAGGTCCTAGCCAAATATGGTTTCCATTCAAAAAAGATAAGTTTGTGTAATATCTCGAAAATGAGGGCTGTCACGCAAACGAGGACATGACAATCATATTTGGGATACAATTCCCTTCAATTTTGATATTTACACTTTTTTTATAAAATCAAAAACAAAGGAGCTAGAGCGATTTGACTAAACCGACAGAATTTTGTTTTTTCAAAATATCTAGTAAGCCATGACTTTTTACAAAAATCCGAAAGTGTCATTAAATTGGGCCAAAAACTGCAAATCTTTCCCAATTTAACCATTGCTCTATCTCGCTAGTTTCAGACATCCCCATACTGATCATAAAAAAAACTCAACCTGTAGATTGTCATATCTCTGATCTAATATTAAAATTACGTTTTAGAAGTAACCCTGTTTATCTATTGGAATGCACTGAAAAATTCTAACGCTCGATGTTTTAAAGAAATTACTATAATAGTAGACTTTTCTCGGCGTACCAACCATTAATTTCGCCCACTGCTTGAAATTGTCGTTTGTACATAGGCCAAGATGAATTACTATCAATAGTCGATAGTTTTATAAAGGAACGTTTGGTAGTTACGGGGTTCCGATATTTCTGTAAGTTTTTGTTGCATTTTCTTAATTTCCATTTGTACTATTGAATTAAGTTGATGTCATATTTAATCTTAGTTTCGAGATTGACTAATTGACTAATTGCATTAGTTATTGTAGTTGTTATTTTTGGATTTTTGAATCATCTGGCCTTTTTAATTCATTGCCTGTCATATTTCTTGTAAAATTTTAATTCCATCTTGCCTTTTTAATTCTGATATTTTGTGTAATTGTGCTGGTATGAGCTATTTTTTATGGTGGTTATAAGACCTTGTTGTTTTTCTTCATTTAATGTTTCACTATACGTTTTTGATATTTCCTTATTGGTCTTCCATCATAAATTTAGATTTTTAAATCTGATCTTACTTCTGACACCACTTATAACGAATTCGGTGGGTTTTAAAACAATTAATTTACACCGAAAACAAATCTTCGTTATTTTCACCAAAACTTCCATGATGTTGTTGAAATTCATGATGAATTGAGTAATACAACTAATTATAAACTTACACTTTATTTAAAACTTGTGACAATTGCTTCGCGTCCGATGGAGCTTATTACTACTACTACTACCATTGTAGTACCTTAAGAAATGCAACAATTATAAACTAAATAGAATAACAATAGATGTAATTTATACAAAGACTTGCCAGTGAATATTTGAAGAAAGTTGAATTTTTATGGTTCTACGGGGTGTGATTCAGGTAAGCAATAATAGCCAAATACTTGTCTAATTTGAAGACGCGAGATGTAATGACCGACATCTAGGATTTTCGGGGAAACTAGCACATAGAGGTTTGGAATCTGGAGCCGTTCCATGTAATTGTTGTTACCCGTAATTCCTAGGTTAGAGCGTTACGATGAAATTTTCAGGTTAACTTCACCTGTCAGAGATATTGAATACTCTTTACATCTCGCATCTTCAAATTTAACGATATGTATCAAATACATAACGAAGTGTTCGACAGGACATTCAATTGTGGGAAGCGCAACTGATGAAGGTTCCTTAATCAGAAACAATATATATTATATATATTGTCTTGCGTACAAAAGAATGACACCTCGAAGAGAGTACTTGTCTAATGTTGAATTATATTTTATAAATTATTATATCTGATAAAAATATAATTTATGAAATAAAATTCAACATTAGGCAAGTTTTTGACCATTACTGCTTACCTGAACCACATCCCATAGAACCATAAAAAAATCAACTTTCTTCAAATATTCAATGGCAGGTCTTTGTATAAATTACATCTGGGAAAAACCCGTAAATTGATAATATTCCTGTTTATTGCATTATGGCTATTTCTTAGTAATATTAACACAACTAGTAGATTAAAGAAAGATTTGTAAACTTATGGCATCACACTCCCTCTAAGGCACGCTATCAGTACCCATAAGGTAAAAAATTCACTAAACCCCAGATATCCTAGATATCAAAAGGGTGGCAGTTTCCCATTAATATCCTGACTGTCCGGGCTGTCCTTAACAAGACGGCTTTTTGAATTTGTTTGTAAAGATGTTCGTCCAGACCGAGGTATTTTAGTTTGTTTAATAGATGTTTTGGGACAAGTCGTGTCATTGACATATCAATTGGTACAGTTCGTGTATTATTCATTTTCCATTGAGTCTTTATTTGATATACCAAATCTCTATATTTGGTTATTTTCTCAGCCTGCTTGATATTTATATTATTGTTGTTAGGGATTGCTATGTCAATTAAAGTTGTTTTCCGAGAGACTTTATCTACCAAAACCTTATCTGGTCTATTGTGAGCAACAGACCGATCGGACAGTATCGTGCGTTCCCAGTACAGCTTGTAGTTGTTATTTTCTAAAACAGTTTCTGGTTTATATTTATAGTATGGTAATCTTACCGACTGTGATAATTCATGTTTCAGTGCTAGTTCCTTGACAACCTCCTGTGATATGCCGGATAGATTCAGATGTTTGGCAACTGTACCTGCATCTATCGTTGTTAATAGAAGGGTCTTTAAACTTATTATTATTATTATATTAGTTTATAATTGTTGCATTTCTTAAGGTACTACCATTGTATGAATAAGCTCCATCGAACGCGAATCAATTATCACAAGTTTTAAATAAAGTGTAAATTTGCAATCAGTTGTATTACTCAATTTATCATGAATTCAATGGTGAATCAAAAGTAGATCATTTGTTTAACTACTCGGCTGCTCCCCTTCACTATCGAATATTCTTGTAGCATCCTTATCTGTCTAACATCCGTGAGAACTAGCTCTTGAAACGAATGGGATTTTCGGTTAATGACTAGAATAAGTTTTTGCTAAAGGTTTTGTTTATCGGTGACTTAGTCTTTACTACGGTGAAAAATTCCGAGAAAATTCACATGTTAGTATCGTCAATTAAATATTGTGAGAATATTAATACATTTACCTAAATTTGTCAGTAAATATTAATTTTCTATTGTCTTCCATTTTTCTTAAGAAACACTGTATCTCAAATGTTCTCTTTCGTTTTAAATTGCCCTTGGCTACTCACCAAGAAGACGCTTATAAAAATACGAGCCGTCTAATAATGTATTATAGAGAAAAGGATATCCGAGCTTAATAGCGAAATAGATTTCAATGTAGGTGATACGAAAACTCGAAGAAAGTTGTATTTGTTGCCGATGTTATAACATTTCATCGTTAGTAAGGAGTGCTCCATACAGAGAGACCATCGCAGTTGGAAACTAACGAATCTGATCATTCTTTTTCATTACGAACGACCGACGGCAGCGACCCAGAAATACCGCAACGTGCAACGTTGATGAAACTGGATACGATCAACATCTGTTTTTCCAACGAATAGGATTATCCATTGATATTCATAACTTATAAATTACAGGACGAACTATCGCAGGATCGATAACATTTTAATCGCCGAATATAAATCATAACGAGTCAGTTACCGCATTGCGTATGGATGAAAAAAGTTCACCTCTTACTTGAACATCGATGCAGATACAATAAAAATTTTGAGCACACACTCCTGTGATGATTATAATCGTATCGTCATCACTTAATACGGGGATCGATTTTGAAAAATCGCTGGCTCCGTCGAGCAGGCATGGATTAAAATATTTTTCAGGTAAAATATTTTTAGGTTTTCCTCAGCACCGAATTATTGCAATGAAATATTTTTTAGTGTTGAGCATACAATTTATGTTTATCAGTTGTTTTTTTAAATCTTTTATTCAGTTTCTTTCAAATGTTACTTAATTATTTTTAACCCACTTGAAAAAGAATGAGTTTCTCAATTCGTCTGTATCTGTTTTTTTTATGTTTGTTCACCGATTACTCGGAAACGGCTCGAGGATTTTCGAACATTTTACGGGATCCTGTTTGGGGGGATAGCGAAGTGGTCCCATATTTTTTTCAGTAAAATAGCTTTTACCGTTTTTGTAGAAAATGGGGAAAAACTATTTTTACCTATGCTCATATACTCTATGCCTTGGTGGAGGAGCCGGTATTATTATAAAATTTGAAAACATTAATTCGGAACGTGGGACAAATTGAAAAGAGGTTGGATTAGTTCCTTGATATCTCAAAGTGGTCAGATATTTTTTTCAAATATAGAATGGGGAAAAACTTGTTACCTATTTTCTTATATTCTATGTCTTGGTGGAGTAGCCGGTATTACAAGATTTGATAGAGTTACTGGTATTAACTATTCGGAACTTGGTGTAAATTGTAGATAGAATGAATTAATCAAAATAAGTGTCAGTTAATATGAATATGCAGTGTGTATTCATAAATCAAACGATTTCTTTTTATTCATAATTTTAAGAGACAAAAGTTATTCTTCACAAACAGATTTTTTACATGGTCTAAAACATAAAAAATAATCATTCCATGTCAATTTTTATTAACTTTAGACAAGGTTTGTCTTCAATGAGAACTTTCGATTACAAATTAAAGTATCTTCATTTCTGTTAAGGTATAAAATTGTTATCGACTAAAAGTAATCTAATACTATAATACGAATAAGGTTTGTATATATATATATATATATATATATATATATATATATATATATATATGTATTAGATGGTTTCCGGGAATTCATCCGCGTAGTTGATAACTGATCCCTGCCGGGATCAATGGTAAAATGACAACGTTTCGGCAGAGTCACATCTGCCCTCTTCAGGTCGGTTTGCATAATTCTCGTAGCCTTCTGCTTTGGCTTCTAGTTACTCGAATACTGAGATTTTCAGGAGCGCGCACGGTGTTGCAATTCGATAAGTTCTGGATTTCATTGCGTGAGGCCTCTTCGCTATTTCAATTGCCTCTCTTACGAGTATTGATTTCGGGTGTTCTATATTTGCCAGTACTCTGGTGTTCTCAAAGTCTATTCGGTGTGACGTCGTGGTGGCGTGCTCCGCAATGGATGTTGTTTTTTCTTGCTTTCTTATAGCATTCTGGTGTTCATCACGTCTAGCTTGAATTCTTCTGTTAGTTTGCCCGACATAGGTTTTATGACAGTCTGCACATGGAATCTCGTACACTCCCTGTTGTTCTAAAGGGATCCTCGTCTTCGGAGTCCTCAACACCGTGCTTATTTTTCTGTCTGTATTGAAAATAGTATTACAAGAATTGTTGGAAAATTCTATTAAACACTGGACCGGCCCGGACCCGTCATATAACAACTCAACCGGACATAACTAATCAGCAAGCGGGAGGCGTGGCCACTCAGCGCCAAGGGCCAATCACACGCAGCCGTTCACGGTGCCAACCGATAGGCGCCGAGCCGCGACTATATAACACCGTGCGCGCTTCTGAAAATCTCAGTATTCGAGTAACTAGAAGCGAAAGCAGAAGGCTACGAGAATTATGCGAACCGACCTGAAGAGGGCAGATGTGACTCTGCCGAAAAGTCGTCATTTTACCATCGATCCCGGCAGGGATCAATTATCAACTACGCGGATGAATTCCCGGAAACCATCTAATACATTTAGTGCCCGCGAAACCTAAAAACATATATATATATATATATATATATATATATAATATATATATATATATATATATATAATATATATATATATAATATATATATATATAATATATATATATATATATATATATATATATATATATATATATATATATATATGTTATATAAGTTATTCCAACGACTTATGTGAAACCATCTAGCAACAGTTCCCAAGCTGAATCAGCATCCACGTGTCGTCTCAGGTTACCTTCAACGACGTACATCCGTGAGAACAGCAAACGCTGCGACAGCTTAGTCAGCATTCTAATGTTATAAATTGTTCAGTTGCCTTATGTTTGTGTTCATTGTTTCTTACAGATTTGTCTAGTTAGTTTAACACTCATTTTTTCCTTTTTTATTGTTATAAAGTTTTATTATTATTTTCATTATATTCAAGTTTATATTAAAAGTTTTATTAATTGTGCAAGTATAAATAAAGTCTTTTTTAAAAAGTGAAATTTTGGAAGTGTGATATAACAAATTGGCGCAGTCAGTAGGATCCGTCTAACGTTACTAGAACACGAGTACTCTAACTGGTAGCGGCGGATTCCTATCCCTCAACGGAACAACGAACCTGGAAGAAGTCCTCACTGCAATCAAACGTAGAACACGGCGCTTTCAATGTTCCTGTTGATGTAAGTAATGGTGAATCGTCATTCGTTTTAAGTAAATATTATTTGATTTATTTTATTGAACATTGATTTTTAATATTTGATATAATCTATTTGATTTGATTAATATTGATTTATTTTATTATTTGATTTTACATATTTATCAATTTGATTTTTATTTTGATATATTTGATTCAAATGAAACATTGATTTATTTCATTAACTGAATTATTTTATTTTATTGATATATTTATTTGATTTATTTTTATTGATATTGGTATATCTGATTTACTTATTTCATTGTTTTTTTGAATAACTGATTTATTTGAATTTACTATTTTAATTGATTACCATACTGTTCTATAATTCAAACAATCGTTATTCCCATTAACGTATTCTACATTTTATTAATTCTCTATACCCTTTAACATTTTATTCTATAAACTTTACACCCTTGTTCCAATTCTTTTATATCGACTAATATAAAAATGGCACAAGCTTCTCCAACACCGGTAATCAATGAAACCGAAAGATATCGGTTAACGGAAATATTTTCCGTTATACCCGAATTTGAAGGCGACCAAATTTCCTTGGGAACCTTTATAGATGCGTGTAATTGCGCATATAATATGTCCACGGCGGATCAAAAATATTTATTAGTGATCCATATAAAGAACAAACTCAAAGGGAAAGCGGCGCAGTTAGTTAATTCAAGGAATCCCGGATCATACCTTGAAATTAAACAACTCTTGACCCTACACTTTGGAGATTCTCGTGATCTCTCTTCCCTGATTCATGACCTACAACGTCTGAAACAACTTTCAAATGAGTCCCCACTGACATTTTATAATCGACTCCAAGTTTTGAGTGCGAAAATGCACTCCTGTATCCACAAAACCGCTGGGCTTAGTCCAGAACAAAAAGACGCCCAGACCACTCTAGTGGATACAATGGTGATGAATACCCTTCTTACGGGATTAGAACCCCGTTTAGGTCAGGTCAGTAACCCAAAAGACCTTCTAGAGGCACACTCCCGGATTAGGAGAGAGCTTCAACTTTCTTATTTCGAGGATCAAAAAACGAACAAATATGTTCCTCTCAAACCCAACTTTCAAACACGAAAGCCGACACAACCTCTTAAGTGTCTTCATTGTGGTCGATTAGGCCACATAGCCGCAAATTGCCGATTGAAAAATCAAAATGGTTCTCAACAATTCAACCAAAACCATAGGCCAAATCCTGTTGGACCTAACCAACCAACAAGGCCAAATTTCCCCTCAAACACACCCCCTGTTCAACAAGGACAACAGTTTCGTCCACAAAACTTTCAGAGACCCCCTTTTAGGTCTCAAATGAACCCAAATTATTCTCGTCCTTCGGTTATACAGAATAACCCGAATAACCGTCCTGAAAGGACACATCATTTCAATCAACATCAAAATGATGGTTACTTACAATATTCGGATTATTATACCGATAATTACAATACTTTTGACTACGAGGATGATAGTCAAAATTATTCAGGCTTCGAAGAAACTTTTGACGATACCCCTGTCGAGCCTCTTAATTGTCACGATTATCAGGATTTTCTAGCGCTTCCGAGCCTAGACCAACCTCCCGATTCGACAACAACTTTGTGCGAAGTCGAAACCCAAATTCAAAACTTGAATCTCGACGATCTGAACCCAGATTTGAACTTCCCGGAACAACTATTTCTTTAAGCCCACTTCTTACTGTAAACTCTAAAAATCTCTACTATATTCTTGACGCTTCTTCTAAATTTAAACTTCTTATTGATACCGGAGCTGGTATCTCTATCTTCAAAGAAAATACCATAAAGAATTTCACCCAAAGATCTCCTGAAAGGGTAACTATTCAGGGTATTACCCACGAAAAAATTCCCATCTCACAATCAACTTTAATCCCATTCGCTCCACGTAACCCACATAAAGTTTTCATATACGATTTGGACATTGAGTTTGACGGCATACTAGGATTAGATTTTCTTGAACACTATGAATGCATAGTTGACTTAAAATCTAAACAGCTAATAACAAATTTTAAAACCATCCCTTTACACAAAGTTCCCGATAACGATCAACCCTTGACTGATGTACCCGACACACTCAACGTTAAGCCTAATATTACTTCACAAACACCTACACAAAACAAAATAACCATTGAGGCACGCACAGAAAAGATCTTTAAACTTAAATGCGATCTTTCTAACATCGACGCCATCTTACCAACTCAAGAAATTGACAGAGTACGACTTCCAAACGCACTCGTACACATTAACGCTAATGGCGAATTTCTAACTTCCATCATCAACGCTAACGCGATGCCCAAAACAGTAACTTTTTCTGATTTAAAACTGGAACCACTTGACAAAACTCACCCTCTTTTGAATTTCAATACAGACGATTATCATGATTCCCAATACATAGACAGAAACTCAACTATTAGACAACAAATTAGAACTGAACATCTAAATGACGAAGAACGCGAACAAATCACTAATCTTTGTTTGGAATTTCAAGACATTTTCTATCTTGAAGGTGACGTCTTGACTTTCACTAACGAGGTTAAACATTCGATTGATACGAATAATGCAAAGCCCGTTTTCACTAAATCATATAGATATCCTCAAGTTCATAAAGAGGAAGTGAAAACCCAAATTGGAAAAATGCTTGAACAAGGTATCATTAGGCACTCCTCATCTCCTTGGTCTTCCCCTGTATGGGTCGTCCCCAAGAAGCTCGATGCTTCTGGTAAACAAAAGTGGCGAGTAGTTATCGATTACAGGAAATTAAATGAATTGACTGTAGATGATAAATATCCTCTGCCAAATATCTCTGATCTTCTCGACCAACTTGGAAAGTGTCAATATTTTTCGACACTGGATCTCGCTTCCGGGTTCCACCAGTTGGAAATCCAAGAGGAAGATATTCCTAAGACTGGCTTTTCTGTCGAAAATGGTCATTACGAATTCGTTCGTATGCCATTTGGTTTAAAAAATGCACCTTCTACTTTTCAGAGGGTCATGGACAATATTCTTCTGGGTATACAGAATGAACGTTGTCTCGTCTACATGGATGATATCATCGTCTACTCTCCGACCATCCATGAACATATTTCCCGGTTGACAGAAGTTTTTAAACGACTTCGGAAGTCTAACCTAAAAATTCAACCTGATAAGTGCGAATTTCTTCGTAAAGAAGTGGCTTATCTTGGCCAACTTATCACACAAGAAGGTGTAAAACCAAACCCTTCAAAGGTTGAATGTATTCAGAACTTTCCTCAACCCCAAACTCCGAAAGACATCAAATCTTTTCTTGGTCTCGCTGGGTATTACAGACGCTTCATACCAAATTTTGCGAAGATCTCTAAACCTCTGACAAAACTACTCCAAAAAGACGTCAAGTTCATCTTTGACGCAGATTGCAAGTCTTCCTTCAATGAACTGAAGCAAGCCCTTGTATCTGACCCAATCCTGATATATCCAAACTTTGAAGAACCCTTCCTGCTCACTACTGATGCTAGTGCTTTTGCTATTGGAGCGGTTCTTTCTCAAGGCCCCGTGGGAAAAGATCTCCCTGTCGCATACGCTTCTCGCACCCTCTGTGCTGCAGAGACACGATATTCCACCATCGATCGAGAATTGTTGGCCATAGTTTGGGCTGTTAAGCACTACAGACCGTATCTTTTTGGGAGAAGGTTTACACTCCTGTGTGACCACCGTCCGCTTACTTGGCTCTTTTCCATCAAAGATCCTGGCAGTCGTCTAGCCAGATGGCGCCTTAAGCTAGAGGAATACAATTATAACATCGAGTACAAGCCCGGCAAGGTAAACCAAAACGCAGATGCTCTTTCTCGCATCAAAATCAACCATTTCAAGCAATGTGCTGATTTCCTTTCCAAAATCAAAATTTTCGCTAACAACGAAACTGACTCCGATCAACCTGAAAACTCTGACAATGACGACGAACATGACGAAAGAATTATCGCTGAGTTTAATCGATTTGTTCAACTCTACAAAACTGAGTCAATAATCGATTATTCTAAAATTGAAATATCCAATTCTCAACTTCTAGACAAGTCCCACAAACGCATAGTTACATTCTTTTGGCAAAACAAAACTAACGACTTACACGACAAAATTATTGATGACTTTTTCGAAGAAGAACCTAATTTCAGTAATGACACTCTTAACATCATGGCCAGTAAATCTGTCAGGCATAGAAAATACTTAGTTGTACCTTTGCCCTATGACCCTGAAACTGTCGTCTCACATCTTTTCAAAATTATTTATACCAACCAAGACCAATTCAACGACTCCGAAACATACTGCATAGAAAATAACATAGAACTTCCCATTCTCGAAATTTTATCTTTCATTCTCTCCGACAAAGAAATCAAACTGAAAATCTGCCAAAACATTGTTACAACTCCTACCGAAGACGAAATTCCTATAATAATACAACAATACCACTCTGGTAAAAACAACCTCCATCGTGGCATTAACGAAACTATCAGACGTATTAGGGAAAAATACAATTGGACCGGCTTAATTAAAACTGTAGAACAATTCATCAAATCCTGCGAAACTTGCCAAAAAGTAAAGTTCTGTAGGAAAAACTTAAGTGCACCTTTTGTTATTACGGAAACACCCAAGACTCCTTTCGAACGTATTAACATTGACATCTTTGAATATCCATCTAGAAATCATGCACTCACTATTAGGGACGAACTCACGAAATTTACGCAAGCCTACCCCATTAACGATAAAACAGCTTCAACTGTCGTAAACACCCTTCTGATTTTCTTTCAACATTACGGAACTCCACTTCGCATCCATTGTGACTATGGACGTGAATTTGACAACACTTTAATGCGGGATTTATGCCAACTATACGACATAAAACTGACATTCTCCAGCGTTCAACATCCCGAGTCAAACGGTTCTATTGAAAGATTTCACGCGACCTTAGCAGAAATGATAAGGGCAAATACAGCGGAACATCCAACCGAACATCCATTTAACGTCCTCCCTTATGCCATCATCTGTTATAATAACACAAAAAATAAAACCACCGGTTTCACGCCCTATGAACTCATATTTGGGCACACTTCTAGTAGGCCTCCAGAAACCCTTTACAACCAGGAAAAACTTATTTCGAAATACGTAAGAGACCTAAATAACAGAATGGACTATTATTACAGACTCGCCCGTGCTAAAACCGAAAGACAGAAAGAAAAATCTAAAGTGCGATTTGACCAACACGTTTCTACTAAACAACCCGATTACAAAGTAGGCGACAAAGTCTACGTAAAAGAGTCCCAAATCAAAAACAAAGCCGAAAACAAATTCAACGGCCCCTTCGAAATTACCGCAATACGAAAAAACTCTGCCACCGTCATAAATTTACAAACAAACCAAATAACTAAAGTTAACTTTGACAGACTAAAACCCTATTTTGAATAAATCCCTTTTTTCAGATTCTGTGGACTGTTTTCAGTCGTGAACCTTCAACAGTACTCCATTACGCCTGTTAACAATACTATAGGAGTTTTCTTCCATGAAGAAGGCACCCTTAAAATTTCTAATGAGAAATGGACACTCCTTGTTTACAAAGATCTAAACCCCTTTCGAGACGCTATTTCTAACAACGACAATATACTGAACAGACTTTTAGAAACTATTAACGACAACAAAACTAACATTAAAATCTTCAAATCAAAAGTACAGACTCATGTAAGCCTCCTGAAACAAATATCAAAATCTGTTAACATCAAATATACAGAAATTTTCGCTGACACTGAGACTTACAGTACCAACAGAAAGAAACGCGGACTAATTAATGGACTGGGATCGATTTGGAAATCTATTTCCGGTAACTTAGATGCAACAGACGGAGAATACTTTAGTGACTCTATAAAAAAAATTACTAAAGATCAACATCAAATTGAAAACTTAATGAAACGACAATTATCAGTAACAACTTCAGTCATTAAGAACCTTAACACCACAATACAAAAATTTCAGTCCGAAGAGAGAATATTTTCGGAAAATATCGAAGCAATTAGGAAGTCAATTGTGTTCATTACAGACGATCTTGCTTTTTATGAACTTCAAGCCAATGTCTTGGATTTGTGTGAAAGCTTAATGGAAAGTTACGTATACATTGAAGATACTCTCAACGATGTATTAACTGCAGTCTCTTTCGCCCGTCTAAAAATTTTACATAGCTCAATTATAAACCCAGTAGATTTGGTCGACTCCCTTCAGAAAATATCACAGTCACTTCATGAAAATAACTTACCGCTTCCAACCTATAGTTCAAATGTTGCTCGATACATCGATCTAATAGAATTGGAAGCTTTCCAAATCAATACTAAAATTGTTTTTGTACTAAAAATCCCCTTAGTCAATCCTGAAACTTATACACTATACCGCTTGTATCCTATCCCAGTTTTGGATTATCGAACAGGATTTCACCATATTCTTCCAACAAAATTAAAATATATCGCGAGAGATGACGATTCGCTATTGTACGCATCTTTCGAAGAATTGAGTGACTGTAAGCCATTATCTAAAGAACATAAGATCTGTTCCAAAGTTATTCCACACACCATAGACAAAGAAGCCCTCTGCGAAGCACAGCTTCTTAGACAGCCAGCAGCCCTTCCTCCAACTTGCAAGCCTTTAATATTATATGCCGAAGAGTATAATATTCAAGAGATTGACCTGAACCTTTGGTTAATCTCGATTTCCGGACAGTTGCCCATCAACATCAAGTGCAAGGGAGAAGATGTCGTTACCCAATCCATATCGACAAATTCTCTACTGACCATCCAACCCAGTTGCAATGCCTTCATCGGAAACACCAGGGTCCATGCCAGAAGGACCACCAACAACGTTGACAACATCACACTTAAGAGTCACCCAGTCAACATCCCCTACAACTGTTGCGACAACCTGCCAACCATCAGTCAGCTTCCAAAGTTGAAACTACAAGAATTGGATGCCAGAGACCTGAATATCGCTAACCATAAGCTTAGACAATACTCCAGGGAATTGGAAAAGCTCCTAGACCAACCATTCTTGGAGAAACACACCTCCTGGTTTACGATCATCACAATGGCATCAATCGCAATTGTGGTTGCCTTCCTTTCCATGAACATCATCAGGAAGAAATTCCAGAAGCCTCCAACGATCAGCCCTCCTGCCGATCCAGCACCACCACCAGGTCCATCAACCATCAAGCCCAGGGTAAAACTCCATAGCCTCCTTAGCCCTGTCGAGGATATGGAATTGCAGCACCTCCCTTAAAAGTCGATGCTGTAGCATCAACTTTTTTATATGGATGGGAGTTGTTATATAAGTTATTCCATCGACTTATGTGAAACCATCTAGCAACAGTTCCCAAGCTGAATCAGCATCCACGTGTCGTCTCAGGTTACCTTCGACGACGTACATCCGTGAGAACAGCAAACGCTGCGACAGCTTAGTCAGCATTCTAATGTTATAAATTGTTCAGTTGCCTTATGTCTGTATTCATTGTTACTTACAGATTTGTCTAGTTAGTTTAACACTCATTTTTTTGTTTTTTATTGTTATAAAGTTTTATTATTATTTTCATTATATTCAAGTTTATATTAAAAGTTTTATTAATTGTGCAAGTATAAATAAAGTCTTTTTTAAAAAGTGAAATTTTGGAAGTGTGATATAACATATATATATATATATTATATCATATTTGGGAAAATCGTTTTGCAGAGATATTAAATAATTAAAAAAGTTATTGACAGTTTGCGACAATCAAGATAGCTGATTTGTAATTTAAAGGTGTTCAATACAGGGTGATTTGGTAACCTACGTAAGTGTGAGTTTCGTCTTGTAAAAATTCTTTCAATACAGGGTGATTTGAGAGTGAAACTGCTCTTGTAATCATTTTTTCAAATTGTATTTGTATGTTCCGAACAAGTAACTATTTAATGCCTCCCTCATATTTTCCTAGCATTATATTTTTACACCTGGAGATTTCAAGTTTTCAAAGTGATAAAATTGCCAAGGTAGGCGATTTTTGGATTAGTAAAAATTTTATGAATTAGCATATTAATTTCAGGCATATAAATATAAATTTGTGGTGTAAAAATAAAATTATATACTGATGGTTAAAAAAATGTTAATAAAATGTTACAGCTGTAAGATAACTCATTAGCAATTACAGCCATTGCATCACTGAAAATTGGAAAATAAATACATTAAAAAAAACAAAAACCAACTTCAAAAGAAAATTAATTAAAAAGCATGAAATAATATTTTGCTACAATTAAATACTTTTTATGAAGTCGGTGCCAATTTGAACAGCCAAGTTGCGAAGTACAACTCATCAATGTACCTCACAAAATAGTTTCACTTTCGCTTGGCACCGACTTCATAAAAAGTATTTAATTGTAGCAAAATATTATTTCATGCTTTTTAGTTAATTTTGTTTTGAAGTCGGTTTTTGTTTTTTTTAAATGTATTTATCGAAATTGGGCATGTCTAATTCAGAAGTTAACAAAACAAGGTAATGTAATAATAAGCGAAATTGAAATAAGTTTAAGAAACAAGGTAATATTTTAATCACTATGTATTGAAATGAATATTCATATTTGTCGATTTATTTAATGCATCAAGGTGAAGAAGGGAGAATACAAAGTTGTATACATGTGATATAAAAATAATTCGATACAAAGTATATTAAACAAAGCATTTTTTTAAATATAGTCCTTCTATCTGTTAAATTATTTAAAAAATAATTAATCCTAATTAAATTAAAATTATTTATGTTAGACAAATAAATACCCATGTACTTACAGGATGTGTCATCATGATAGAGCTTAGGGGAACAAACGAATTCTTCATACTAAATGTTCAAAATTCAACATTATTGCTATTATAACATGTCAGGTCTTTTCTTAATTGAATCATTTGCCACTACTTGTCACAAATTAATACTGTCCTACTCGAACTTTGTTGTTAATTGTTAACAACCCATATTATTTATTTTTTCCAATTATTTTTTAAAACGAAAATCAAATTATGAAGTCTATGTTAAGTACCACGCAAATCACTTTCAGTTGTACAGGATATTCCATCTCAACGAGCCACCTTGAATATCTTGGTTATTTTCAAAACTATTGCAATAAGAGAAAACAGGTCGATTTTTGTTTCAAGAAGGAATTTTTTGGAGGTGAACTAGCGCTTGCGCCAATTCAACATAAAGAGGCCAATTCAATGACCTTGAGATTTGAGATAGGGAAAATAGGTGTTGTCTTATATCAATTGAAAGCTCTTTTTACGGATTATACCGTCATAATAAATTTTTTTAATGCAATTTCTGCACATGTAATAATAAAAGAGTATTAAAAAAAATTACAGTACAATACAATGAGTCTAAAGCAAATGTTCAAAGTGTCTTCCATTGATTTCCATACAATGGTACAACCTTGACTGAAAGCCGACTCTGACATATTTCAGCGTGGTCGGTGTTATCTGACGACACTCCGCTATAATTCGTTGGTGTAGTTCCTCCAAATTCTCAGGCTGAGTCATAAAAATTTCTGGATTTAACATGTCCCCACAAAAAATCCAAAGGGTTCAGATCAGGTGATCGGGTAGGCCATTCTATACGACCTCTTCTTCCAATTCTGCGACCAGGGTATTCCAAATCAAGGTATTGACGTACTGGTGCGGCGTAGTGAGGAGGAGCACCATCTTGTTGGAAATGCAATTGCTTTTCATGTAGCAGAGGATCATTTTCTAATTTTCCTATTACCAGTGCATTTTATTTTCCAATATATTGTGATATATGTCACCATTTAAATTACCAGGAATAAACAGGGATCCAATTAGATGATTTCCCAAAATCCCTGCCCAAATGTTTGGTTTTACCGATGTTGACTATGAGCTTTTCGAAATAAATGAGTATTTGTATCGCTCCAAAATCTACAGTTATGTCGGTTAACCTCTCCATGAAGTGAAATAGTGCACTCATCCGACAAGCAAACATTGTACAAGAAATTTGGGTTCTCGATCATACGCTGGGTCATAATTTCGCAAAACTGTTGCCTTCGATCCCAATCATCCTCATTCAATTCATGAAGTAATTTAATTTTGTACGGATGGAATTTGTACTTATGCAAAATTCTAAAAACATTTAAATTGCTAATACCGGAAGCTGCAGAGATTTGCTGGACAGACTGCGTATTTGGTATAAGTTGGACATGGCCCAATGTAGCCACAGCTACCCCTTCATCATTAACAATTCCAATGGGACCTCTTTTTTATTTATTACTGAGCCCGTGTCAACAAATTTTAAAATCAACTCCAATATGTATTTATGACGAACATTACGTTCGGGATGGTTTTAGTTAAAAACCCTTGCAGCAGATCGAGCACAATTTTGATTTTGGTAATAAAGACTTACCAGCTCAACACGTTCTTGCAATGTGTATACCATAATTATCTTTTAAATTTTCAACAAATCAGTAAAGTAAGAACTTGACAGATAAATGTACAATGCTTCAAATGATTGAATAAAGGTCAGAGCAGATAAACAAACTTGCTGTAAATATCAGCAAAAAATAATGTAAAAGAAATGAATGTTTACGTTTAATGTTTTTCTTGTATTGTGTATTATTAGAGGGCGCGGCAGTGAAACAGGATGGTTTAACAGCGTACTATAAAAAAACTCCTTTTTAATATTTTTCCATGCAGTAAAAACTTTTAATTTAATAATTCGGTTTTACTACTAGATCCGTTAGGTTTTCTGTTACATGTATAGAAAATCCAACAAAAAAAAAAATTATGACTGTATAGTCCGTAAAAAGGGCTTTCAGATGATATACGACAACACCTATTTTCCCAGTCTCAAATCTCAAGGTCATTGAATTGGCCTGTTTTTGTTGAATGCGCGCAAGCGATAATTTACCTCAAAAAATTTTCCCCTCCAAACAAAAATCGACCTGTTTTCTCTTATTGCTATATTTTTGAAAATAACCAAGGTATTCAAGGTGGCTCGTTTGAGATGGAATACCCTGTATATTAATTTTCTCACAAAAACCGATACTGCAAAAAATTATTGTGACGGTTAACTCAAAGGTGTCATCATCAAGGAGTAAACCACTTTGGTTTAATCCTTGATGATGACTACTTAGAGTTGTTGAAACGGTGTTGAGTGTTTAAAGTAAAGGTTTGGTGTTAGGGTGCAAAACTGTATTTTACATTTTTTTTATGAAATAATTTTTCAATAGTCACATAGAAATATGAACTGACACCAATTAATTTTTTTTCATTATTTTTCAAAATTCTTGAAACAAAGGGTTAGAATAAACTTATAGGGAATTCTGGTGGACATCAGAGAACAGATAATAAGACGACGTCTAAAGGAAAAGGAAATCCTGAATCGTTCAAAAACATCAAATTATATTATTTGTCATCAAAATAGTATAATGGCAATCAGACATTTTCAGAAATATCAATACAATTAGTCTAAAATAACAATGAGTCCTGTAGGAAACACTCGACGTATTTGTGACAGGTTTATTTATCATATCTGTGATTTTCTTGCTTGAAGTCAGAAAGAGCTCCGCGCCACCACCGCCACCGCCACCACGGCCGCCGCCGCCGCCGACTTCGCAAATCCCATCCGTTCGGGAAACACAAAATTGCTCTCAAAATCTCTTTCCTCTTTCCACTACTTCCCTACAATGGCAGTACATGTAGTTGTCATTAACAGAAATAATTAATATTGCAGTCAAGTCAGGCAAATGTCAGAATAGAGAATGGACGAGGGTGAAATAATTAAAATATAGGTAAATAACGACACATCAATAAATCACCTCTCGGTTTGAGTCGTTTTTCATTGTGCCCATCCGTCATCTCCATACAATCGTATACAACTGAGACGGAAAATTAAATTTTAGGTTATTTACGCCTAACACTATACACTGAATGCGGAAACATAGATTTATTATTACACTCATAATTGATTTTGGATAAGTTATATATCGAACTGGAGCCTACAAACACTCACACACACACACAGGTTTGCAGCGCGATTTGTTCGTCAACGCAACTGCACGCTGCCGTATCTTTTGTGGAAAAGACATGACTGATTGGCTGCATGCTGCACTCCCAACACAACTGGAACTATAAATGTCGTGCTGCTATTAAAAATTAACTGTTTGATAGTTTACGTTCCCAATTTCACAGGTGCAAGGGAAACTTCGGGCATTTAGTTGCATATAGCTTAGTCAAAGTGTATACAGTTTTTTGAAAAGTAACATAAATTCTGAAAAAAAACCTCTGATTTTTTGAATAAATTCCAAAAAAACTCGTTTTTTAAACAATACCACCCTTATTTGAGACACAATCGTTATTTGAAATATGACGTCATCGACAATTTTTTTAAATGGCTTTACCCAACGACTACTTATATAAATGGACCCGGCACTCTCATATACGACCAAAGTAAAAATGGGTTGAAATATGAGACAAAAATAGAAAGAGACACAGATATATTTGTTTACAAATATTCCGGCTCCAACAGTCGCGTCCAATCAGCAATAAACTTAATGCTCATGTTATTCAGATTCAAAATAATAGAACTACGTACCTAATCCACAAATATAATAATATTAAAATCAAATGCCGAATTATTAATATAGTTAAAGGCAAAATACAGCAGGGGCACTTCGATATGGGAGATGGCACCTCAATTGAATCTATGGGGGAAGGTCATACTTATAAATACCTTGGAATAAAGCAGGCTCAACGTATTGATCACATGACTATGAAAAAGGACCTAAAGGCAGAGTTTTATAGAAGGGTAAGACGACAGTTGAAAACCAAACTAAACAGTAAAATCTGTTTCAGGCTAATAACACCTATACGTGTTCAGTGCTCAGTTACTCTTTCGGTATAGTTAATTGGTGCAAGACTGACATTGAACAATTACAACGAAAAGTTAGAGTTTTACTACCAAAAGCTCAAAATCACCATCCAAAGAGCTCTGTCGAACGTACAACTTTGCCACGGTATGAAGGAGGATGAGGATTGACAGATCTAAGTAAACTATTAGATCAACAAATTTCTATTTTGTGTAGTCATTTCCAGAAACTCGCAGAATTTTCTGATATACACAGAGTCATGCGCCAGGTGGATGACTCAACACCCCTGCGACTGACACAACAACATGTCCAATTACACCACCAGAGCACAGATCAGAAACTGCTGAAATGGAAAGAGAAGCCCCTTCATGGAAGACATATAAATGACATCAACCAAGATTATGTCGACAGTGCAGCGTCGAACTACTGGTTGAGGTCTGGTCATATGTTCCCTGAAACGGAAGGCTTTATATTAGCAATCCAAGATCAAGTAATTTCAACTAAGAACTACCTAAAGTACATCGTTAAAGACCCTTCTATTAACAACGATAGATGTAGGTACGGTTGCCAAACGTCTGAATCTATCCAGCATATCACAGGAGGTTGTCAAACGTTCGCTGCAACTGAATACAAAGAACGACACGATGCTGTGGCAAAAATACTTCACCAGGAACTAGCACTGAAACATGAATTATCACAGTCGGTAAGATTACCATACTATAAATATAAACCAGAATCTGTTTTAGAAAATAACAACTATAAGCTGTACTGGGACCGCACGATACTGACCGATCGGTCTGTTGCTCACAATAGACCAGATATAGTTTTGGTAGATAAAGTCTCTCGGAAAACAACTTTAATTGACATAGCAATTCCTAACAACAATAATATAAATATCAAGCAGGCTGAGAAAATAACCAAATATAGAGATTTGGAATTTCAAATAAAGACTCAGTGGAACATGAACAAATGCAAAAAGCCGTCCTGTTAGGAACGGCCCGGACGGTCAGGAAATTCATGGGAAACTGCCGCCACGACTCCAACCACGGGCCTGAAAACCTGGCAAGGGCTCCCTCAGAGCTAAACCCTTCTGATATCTAGGATATCTGGGGTTTAGTGAATTTCCCCCTAAAGGCACTCATAGCGTGCCTTAGAGGGAGTGTGATGCCATACATTGTATGGTCAAGTCGGTTAAAATCCTTTAAAAGATGCGCACAATAACAAAAATAATTAGTGGCTTAATTACTAATATGTAATAGTAATTATAAAAACATTTATTTCTTCACGTGAAATGTAGTTTTATTTACTGCTTAAATGACCTTTGGAAAACTCAGTAACACGTTTATGATCTGCCACTTACCGGTGAGAAGATAATTCGGCAAACCAATATGCCGTTTTTCTGTATGTAAAACACTGAAACAAAACTTTATTATTGTTTTTTTACAATTATACAAAAAAATTACTGATTTTAAAAAGTTTCAACTCCAAAACACTTTAAAAATGATCAATTACGAAGTTAATTTCAAATCAAAAAGGAAATAAGCAAACTTTGATATTGACTTGTGGACATAAACGGCATAAAGTATCGCCGTTCGGGCGTTCAGTCAATACGTACATATACCTAGATTTACGTCTTAGTGGTTAGACTGGAAAGAAGTTTGGCATTATTTGTTATTTTCCGGCAAACATCTTTCAACCCGTTTTTAATGTTTACCCAATTTGGACCATGCTAATAGTAGAAGAGCTAGCAACGTCGGGAAAACAAGAATTTTTGGTAGGCCAGTCTTTAGATATGTTGTCTCTCTCACTCTCTCAGACGTCATACTGGCAACTTGGCTGGCGGTACTGGTTGTGTTCATCAGTGCCTGTACAGGTAAAATATAAATTTCTCAAATAATTTTAATTATAGTTAAATATGCATATGTAACAGCTGTAGGCTACATATAACATTTATGAACATCCTGTATATGCTATAACGATATAGATTGACTTTCAAGACAAGAACCCATAACTTTTTACCCATACAAAAATTACCTAACCAGCACTTTTTACTTTAATTTCTTGAGGGGTTCAGTTGTAAAAATCTAATGCTAGAAAAATATAAAATAGTGATCAAATTCTTATAAGATCCTACACATCAATTTGTATTGAAATAATTATTCAAGAGCAGTTCCAATTTCAAGTAGGTTACCAAATCACCCTATATTTAACCTCTTGTTATTTCAAAACTCAGCTGTCGTAATTGTAACAATCGTACTTTCTCGGTAATACGATTTTTTCCGAAAAATCGATTCTTGATTCCAAAACCCAGAAATGGTGAAATTTTGACAAAATCGTTACGTGATCGTTACTGCCGTTTTCAAGAACTTAATTCCATATAATTAAGATGTATACAAATAAACAAAATTATATGAATTATATTATTAGAAAAAAATATTTGCGCATTCGTTAAAAGAACCTTCAACAGTTTTTAATTGACAGCTAATATTTGAGATGTCATGTTAAAATTAATTTAAAATAATACCTTACCTTAAATAAAACTGGAAAATAATTCGTTTTATGTTATTATTATAACCTATTCAAGTTCCATTTGCAAATGACAAATATAAATAATTAATAAAATACATGCATATTACATCTCGTGAGTGGTACTTTTATTTTTGAGGCAATAATAGATACACATGGTTTTTCAAAATATTAGTAAATTGTTATTAGAGTTGTGATAAATTTTTTTCTGAAGGGGTGAGGATCTGAAATATATATCAATTAAGCTTAGAATATGTTAAGGTAGTGTACTTACATACAAATTTCAGGACTATTCTGTAAATGCGAAAAAATTGGTCCCTTTAATTTTAGCTATTGTCATCATTTTTTTAGGGTTCCGTATATAGGGATAATCTTATAATATCACTCCGGATTTCTGCTTCTGTAACATCACAGTAATTTTCTGCTTAACTACTGGACGGGAGAGGTTGAAATTTGGTATCAATGTATAGTTTAGTGACCCGATCAGGAGTACATATCCTAAAAGAAGAAATTTTGATTTTAAGGGTACTTTTGAGGGTAAATTCCCACTTAAGAAATTACAGCAATTAAATTTTGAAAAATATATTTTATTTGTATTTTCAAGTAATTTGAATAACAGATTTAATAATTTATAATTTAAAACTTGACCTATTTTCCCTTGTATCTTCCAATCTACAGAGCGTAAAAGTTCAGACAGTAGATTATAAAACGCTTCCTTGAAATTTTATTAGTAAAATAAAACTCTAATGTTAATTTTTGGGGGCCAAATTAGAAAATTAAATAAATATGTATTCTTATAAAAATCAAGCGAATCCTGAAGCAGATAAAATAAAAGGAATATTAGAATTTTGAAGGTGGTATGGAACCCTGAGTATGCGAGTCCAACTCGCACTTGACCAAATTATTTATTTTAACCTTTAATAATAATGTCGGCAACTAATGGTGGTAATTGCTCTCCAACAAATCAGATAAAATTATATTTATCCTTGTGTATGGACCAAGCTTGAGGTGATAGAGATGTTGGGTGTTTTAAATAAGCATTTCTCCAAAACGAACTTGTAGTAAATGTTGATAAAATTCAGCTTTACATGGTAGTAGGCTTATTTATTACAAATACTTATCTGTAGGTTAGAGGTCAGTGAATATGAGTAAAATATATAATATACGTTTCCAACACGCCCAATCATTTTTCACTTTTAGATCAACGTACTTTAAGGTTTAAGAATGAAATTATTGTTTTGCAAATTAATTTTGGTTTTTTAGATATTTAAATAACATCATATAAAAATTAAGCTTTATCAAAATTGGGGTTTGGCCCAGTTTAAACAACAATTAAAATATCTGGCAATAATAAATTAAGGTGTCAAAAGTCAATTAAAATAGAAATACATACAGGTACGATGCGCATTGACGAATGCAACCACTAACGCCAGGCAGGTAGCCTATATGACGTCCGGGAGAGTGAGAGAGATAACATATTCCTGAACTAATAAATTTTTATTCAAATGAGGTACACCGAGGTGTTGTCGAATCGTTGCATAGGGAGAATGTGGCCGATTGAGTGGCCAACCAGATCGCCCGATTTGACTCCCCTAGATTACGTTTCGTGGGGGTACTTAAAAAGTAGATGATACGTTACTAGACCGGCGAATTTAGAAGAATTACAAGGGAGGATTCCTCAGAACATACATTGTATACCTCCAGAAGTTACTGACCACGTTCAACAAAAATTAATTAATCGGCTTGGTTACTGTCTGGTAACCAACAATGCAGAATTTCAACATTTACTTTATATTCAATAAAATTTAAAATAATGTTTTTTTTGTTCATTTATCTATCCTAGCTAATGTCATATTTTTGAAGATGTGTACGTAGAATTATTATTTCAATTAGCATGGTCGAAATTGGGTGACGACAATTAAAAAAATTGTTAATGACGGCATATCTCGAATATCGATAACGTAACAAATAAGGGTCATGTCAAAAAGTGCCTGTGTATTAAACAACATCGAGGTCTCGGAGAATTTTTTCCAAAAACTCTCACATACATACATACACTGTATGATCCGTGAGGTTAAAGTTATTCTTGGGATAACTATTTTTTGCTAAGATTTAGTTTCGTTCAACGAGATGTTCAAGTATTTTATTTGAGACTAGCAGTCCCGCCAGACGGTCTTCTGCTAATTCCAATAGTTGACTTGTTGATTTAGTCTTCACAGACGGGTAGCACCTAGAATTTTCAGATGCCCCACTTATCTAGCTGTACCCAATTCAGTCCTACTATTTTTCTAGCTGTTCCTCATAACTTAGCAATGTTTTTTAACTGTTTCCAGTATTTGTAGCTGCTCTCGGTAGTTTTACAATTGTTTTTATAAAATAATTATTAAACAACTTTTGAATACAAAATAATTTTTAATTTTTTCTATGATGCCTATCTAATAATCTATCATATTCAATTTTGGTGAATGCGCGAGGAAAATAAATACAAATAATTTTATAAAATCTTCTATTTTATTGTTAATAGTTTCCTTTCAATTCTAAAATGTACACGTTTATTATTTACTTCAGGTTAACTTAAATACCCCTTAGGACCCACAATGCCTTTTCATGTATTGAAATCTGACAATAATCAAATTATAACTCTTTAAGGAAACCTATTCACAATTAATACATTTAATAACTTAAGTTAATACACTTACCTGGCTAGATTCAATTTACTGCACAACTATCTCTCATTTACATTAGTGAAGTAGGTTCAGTTTCACCAATGTAATGAAAACTTATTTTATATCACTTTATTCTAATTGTAATTATATTAAAAAATTGCAACTTCAAGAAATATTTATATTCTAATTACAATTTAAAATATATCAATCATAATTACATGAACTATTAACATGCGTCTACCTGTAAGTCATTTTCAAGTTTCTATTACTCAAAACACAATATATTTCAGTTTTTCCTGTGTTATAATTGTATTATAATTATACTAACTCTGCATTTTCAAATACTCTTCCTTAATTTAAATATATTATATTGGTTTAAACATAAAAATCACTAAAATGAATTCAAATCAAACAAAGTTATTAATCTAAAGACATTATCAAAATAATTGGTATAGCAGTTTCAATTTAAAAATTCAATATAAAAGTGCAATCCAAATATTTTCAATTGGATTTTTCAATTTAAAGGTTCAATTCAAAAGATATGGTTTTTTAAATCCAATTCATATACAGGGGTTTGAGTGCAAAGATTTTGAAGAACAATACTTCAGGCAAAAACAAATCAAAAAGCTTTATAACATTTTCTAAAATAAACTATAGTTATGCCAAAAAGAACACATAAAGTTAGATTTTATGTAACCCTTGCTACAGTGAATAATACAATAATTTCGATTTCAAAATTTCAGTAAATCTAAATATGTAAATACTCAATAGCTTATACATCTTTAATAGCAACATTAAAAATGAAAATTGATTATTTAAACTCGAAATATGGTTTTATAATTTAGTGTAAGTTTAATAGATATGGCAACGTGGCATACAGACCAACTTATTTACTAAATTTTTTACTTTAACGACGACTGAGAGTTACGATTGTTTTTTGCGATTTAGATTCTTGTAAATAATTGTAGATAAACGGTAAAGTGATTTGAATGATATCTATTTGATGTAGACTTCGTGGTTTGCTTTCCATTTAATATATTTTTTAAATAAATAAAATCGGTTGTGATTAGTGTGTAAGTTCGAAAATTAAGAATAGTGCGACAGTATTTATTTGTGATAAATAATGGCCGATTATACAATTAGGGAAAGACATGACATGCTCTTAATTTATGGGGAAAGCAGACGTAATTGCAGAATAGCAAGAATGTTATACAGGGAAAGGTTTCCAAACAGACACCTGCCCAATGCTAGGACATTCGTAGCTGTTTCGCAGAGGCTTCTGGAAACAGGTAGTGTAATACCACAAATAAACAATCGCGGACTACAGCGACATTATCGTATCTTAGCTGCTGAGGATCAAATACTAGACCTTATCGACATCAACCCATATTGTAGCACACGGAGTATTGGAAGTGAGCTTCAAATTTCTCACACTGTTGTTCATAGAACATTACGGGAACAATTGCTCTATCCATATCACATGCAGCGGGTTCAAGGGCTTTCAATTGATGATTTTCAACCAAGACTCAATTTCTGTCGTTGGTTCCTCAGAAAACATCGACAATTTCCTAATTTTGTGAACAATATTTTAACAACAGATAAAGCAAGTTTTAATAGGAATGGTATAATAAATTTTCATAATACGCATTCGTGGTCTGAGGTAAATCCGCACGAAATACGCCAGTCAGTATTTCAACACCAATTCTCAGTTAACGTGTGGGCTGGAATAGTTGGTGAATACTTGGTTGTGCCATTTATACTGCCTGCACGTTTGACAGGTGAGAATTACCTTAATTTTTTGAACAACACGCTACCAGATTTGTTAGATGATGTGAACCTACAAACACGTTCCAATATGTGGTACTTACATGACGGAGCACCTGCCCACGCAAGTCATCTAGTTGTCGACTTCTTAAATAGAACATTTCCCCGTCGTTGGATTGGTCGAAACGGACATATACGTTGGCCAGCAAGATCTCCTGATCTCAATCCTTTAGATTTCTACTTATGGGGACACATGAAAAGTAAGGTTTACACGACTCCAATTATTGGCGAGAATGACCTTAGTCAACGCATTTTTGACGCTGCTGACGAAATCCGAAATATTCCAGGAATTTTTTCTCGCATACGTGAAAATTGGATTAAACGGTGTCGTGCTTGTGTCGATAGTAATGGTGGGCATTTTGAACATTTGCTGTGAATAATCCGTTGTTTCAACTCAGTTCTAGCATTATAATAAATTCGGTAAGTAGGATTACATATTTACTTGTCTAATATAAATAATATTAATTAAATCAGTAATAATGACTCTTCGAATAATTTAACTGGTAAAAAACTACATATACAGATCTCTTGAGTTGAATATCATATTTACCCAACTTTGTATAATTGCATAAAAGAAACCGCCAAATACAAATTCTAATTGCAATACCTTGTATTAAAAACGTAAATATTTTCAACAAAATATTTCATACATTTTTATTTAATTCTAAGGTCAATATCATCAGTCAATACAAAAACACAGGTGTTTATTTTTTTGTCGGCGTAGTCATTTCTTTATTATTCGCGCTAAGAGTGAATCTGCTTCGAACGTGAGCGACGTTGCCGGATTGCCAATAATTTACTTAATATGTTTTAGGGATTTTCTTGGTTATTAAGGCCTACTGACCATAGTGGTATAAGAGTTTTTTGTTTAATTTGGTGTATACTACCTCCACCTAAAATATATGCACTCAAACTATTTACACCCTGTATAATAACATCAAAATTCACAACCAAAATTTTTAGAGATAATAATACCTAAAAATATTTACATGCCTTATCAGCTACTTTAACTTTTTCATTTGGAAAACTACATGCATTTATTTATAAGTTATAGTCTTTGAAATGTCATTGAAATTAGTAATTAAGCAAATTCATTTAAAGTAAACAGATTATATCAATCAGTGCCCATAATACTCTCATCTTACTAAATTTGTTTAGCTTTAAAATGGGTATTTTGGTGTCAAATTTAACTTTCTATATATTTTTGTGGGCTGCACACATTCAAGATTATTATAAAATAACTCCATTTCGCATGAAATGTATTGACAAATTATTCAAAGGATTTAAATGTGCAATATGAAAATGGTGAAAAGCTCTCACGTTTCGTGAGGGTAATCGAATTGAAACTGTCAAACTGAATTGTTTTAAATGGTTTTTTGGAGTAAATGTCAATTGAAGATCTAGGAATGAAGGATAGCCTTCATATGTCACCGCTGACTGACACTAGTTTACACGAATATCAACTTTTAGCTGGAAGCAGTTCTACTGGCACCAAGTTACCGAAATCCCGTAATAATTAATTAATGGTCAATAGTTTATTAAAAATGTTCAAATTAAATATAATTTGATAAACGTATACCATAATCTGGCCTATGTATTATGTATGAGTTTTCACTTCCGTCGGCACTCCCCGAGTGCCTGTTGTTTTATTTATTAATATGTTTTAATTCTTATTTTACTATTTGTTTAGACGGAACTGTACATCTCTTTATTGGCGGATATCTTTTCTATTTTTTAGTACCAATAATAATTTATATTTAAAAAGAACCGATCAATAACTATTCTCTGACATATATTCATTTTTATGTGATTTAAGGTACAACTCTATAGATTATTTTAGCATATTCTTATCTCTCTCTCTCTCTCTATCTCTTTCTCCCTCTTCCTCTATATATATATATATATATATATATATATATATATATATATATATTTCCTTCCTCTCTCATATAATTTTACCTCACCTCATATGTCCATATGTCATGTATTATACTTATGCAACTGCTCATGGTCTACACTATATCTCAAACGTTTTCACATTTTCAACCACACTGTATAACTATAATGTTACTATACCATTTGTTTCAACCACCACCATTTGCAACTGCTTCTAACAATGTTTGAACCCATCTCTATAAGTATATTATATCCCGCTCTATAATAAAAATATCCAAATTGTAGGCTTATATAACAAATATCCTTACTGCTCCTATTTAACATTTTTAAAGGTTTTTTGATACACTCTGTAAACTATAGTTTTACTCCACTCTTATTTCAACAACCTTAATAACAGAGTTCTAATCTATGATACCGAGGATGGCATCCAAGAGTATAAAGTAACGGGAGGAGTACCTCAGGGTTTCGAGATTGGGCCACTACTGTGGAATATGATGTATGATGAAATGCTAAAACTACCATTGCCACCAGAAGTAGAGCTTACTGCATTTGCGGATGATGTTATCGTAGCCATTACCGCAAAACATCACGAAGAGTTGCAAAATAAATTTGAAATAAAATACATACGACTAAAACATTTTATGGATTCTGTTGGCTTAGCTCTGGCAGAACACAAAACTAAGGCATCGTAAAAAAGTAGAGACAATATCGATTACGTTGGGATAGCATTGCATCGTTTCTGGGCCATGCCTTAAGTATTTAGGTGTGATACTAGACGCCAGGTTGAACTTTAAACAGCAGGTGGAGTACATTACAACAAAAGCAGGGAGGACTGCAGCCGCATTGAGCCGACTTTTGCCTAATATAGGTGGTCCATGCCAGGCAAGAAGGAAGCTATTGGCATCAGTAATAACATCTGTACGGCAGATACAGTGGGACGCCTCAACCAAAGGCACGTGGACCCATCGTCTTATCCCACAGATAGAAGTTTGGCTGAATTGAAACATGGAGACGTAAATTTTTACCTTATGCAAATGTTGTCAGGCCATGGATGTTTTAGGGCATACTTGCATCGATTCGGACATGAGGATAATGCATGGTGTCCTACTGGATGTGGAGTACCGGAAGACGCAGAACACGTTCTTTTCAAATGCCCACGCTTTAGTGATGCACGGAGGGAGCTTGAGAAAACCTTGAAGGAGCCATTGCTACCGGAGAACCTGGTACAGACCATGCTAGGAGACGCAAATTGTTGGAATGCTGTTTCCATATATGCTACAGTAGTAATGAAACTCCTTCGAATCCAAGAACAGGAGAAGAGGCAAGGAATTGTAAATATGTAAATAAATAGAGTATTGATTAGAATAGATAAGATGAAAAGCAATAGCTAGACCGCATCCGCGAAGTAATGCCTTGCGGCAGTCCGTAGATGCAAGACATGGTCGGAGCAGATGTTAGGGTTTTAGTGGGTATAAAAGAGTCCCACACACGGGACTTCATGTCTTATGGTGAGTAATGTATTTTCCCCCCTCTCAAAATAAAAACAAAAAAAACTAGAACAATATACCATATAGAAAAGATCTCCAGCATAACAATTTTTCGTTTCGATACACAAATGGAATATCTTATATCATTTCACTTGACTGAAAGCCGTAAAAGAAATTAACTTCAAATGAATCAAAATAAAAAGCGTTAGAAACACCCTGTTCAATTTACTTTCATGGCACATCTTGACATTTAAGCTTGATATTTCTGATGAAAATTTGACATTTACATTTATGTTTACCGTTTTTTGCATATATTTTTCCAATTTTCAGAAAACGGTACGTTTAAAGTTATAGAAAAATATACGAAATCAAGCTGGAGTATATTTTGTAGAATACAATTTAAAATATTCAAATTGATTCAACTGTTTAAGAGAAAGCAGTGAGGATTCTTTGAAATTCATTGGAATGTAGTCCCTTAACTACCGTTACACGTTACAAAAAATTGTATGGTACCTTTCTGTAGTATTTCTTAATAAATCATCAAAAGTGCCCAAGCCGATTTTGAATAATCACCGAGGGTACATAAAAAAAGATGCTGAGGAATTGAGAATCTCCTCCTTTTTGCAAGACAGTTAAAAGATCCATAAATAGACTATTCTCTATATAGACTTTCGTTTTATAAGTGCATTTCCAAGAATTTCCACAATTCAACGTGTACTACTATTAATAACACTTTGTTTCTAAAGCCTCTGAAGTAATCCTGTGAAAACAATTAACTACTTCTTTACAACATTTTTCTTGACAGAAAATCAATATCGTCTAATAATACATAGGATGTTTTCACTTTGGTTAATACCGATAAAGTTGTTGTTGAAAAGACTATTACGTAAATTATGACGAGTACAATTTAAAATTTCTTGGTGAATTACTTGATGAGCGTGTACAGGATGCCAGGAAAATTTCAATCGGTTCTATCTGAAAATAATTTGGTCAAGTGCGAGTTGGACTCGCATACTAAGGGTTCCGTACCACCTTCAAGATTCGAATATTCCAGTTTCAGGCAAGCAGGGAATGAGTGCATTTTCTTATATTTACCCTAATATCTTTTAAAGGAAGCGTTTGAAATTTATAAAAAATATACACTTTGATTTTCCACACATAGACTTTTTATTATATCTGCTTTAGGATTCGCTTGATTTTTATCACAATACATATGTATTTAATTTTCTAATTTGGCTCCCAAAAAGTAACATTAGAGTTTTATTTTACTAATAAACTTTCAGAAATGCCTTTTGTAATCTACTGTCTGAGTTTTGAGGCTCTGTAGATTGAAAGAAAAACGGCAAAATAGGTCAAAGTTTAAATTATAAATTATTAAATCTGTTATTCAAATTATTTAAAAATATAAATAAAATATATTTTTCAAATTTTAAATAGTGTAGTTTCTAAAGTGGGAATTAAGTCGACGTTTAATATGTTTGTTAATATCTTTTATACAAATGATTTAAAAATATGATATATTTGTAATTCACATAATGAGCCTTTTATCTGATATATTACATGATGCGTTTGAAAATTGAATCTTTATTTTCCATTTAATTGCATAATTTGTCCCTATAATTACTATGAGGGTTTTCTAATAATTTATTTTCCGTTTAATTCTATTATTTGGAGGCCAAATAATAGAATTAGGGATTTTTTTCATATATTTCCTATAAACAAAAAAATGAGGTCTTAGAGTTTGGGGAATAACGGGGAGAATGAGTAATTTTTTAAAATATTTTTTTAATATATTTTAAAATATTCATTTAAAAAAAAAATAAAAAAATATATTTGTATTCGTCATAATGAGCCCCGAGATTTGATATATTACATGACCCGTTAGAAACAATTATATTTTTTTATTTTCCATTTAACTCTATAATTTGCCCCCCAAAATGAATATTAGGGGTTTCTTCTTATTTTTCCAGTAAAGTTCAGGTGAGGGGCTATACTTCCAGTTTTTCAAAATTTTTCAGCTTATGGTTTCGGATATAAGGGGGGGAATGGGTAAATTTTTTTATATTTTTGTTAATATGTTTAATTAATTTATTTTATAAATATGGAAAAAAATATATTTGTTTTCTTCATCATGAGCCCTTTTATTTGATATATAACATGCTGGGTTAGAAACAGTTTTAATTTTATATTTCTATTTAATTCTATAATTTGCCCCAAAAAAATATTAGGGGTTTTTCCTTATTTTTCCAGTAAAGTTCAGCTGAGGGGCTATACCCCAATTATTTTTTTTCAAAATTTTCCAGCTTATGGTCTCGGAGATAAGGCGGGGGGGGAATGGGTAATTTTTTTTATATTTTTGTTAATATCTTTTAATTAACTTATTTTAAAAATATGAAAAAAATATATTTGTTTTCGTCGTAATAAGCCCTTTCATATGATATATAACATGATGGGTTAGAAACAATTTTAATTTTATATTTTCCATTTAATTCTGTAATTGGCCCCTTAAAATTAAAAGTAGAGGTTTCTCCTTATTTTTCCAGTAAACTTCAGGTCAGAACCTATAAAACTATTTTTTTCAAAACTTTACGTTTTATAGTTTCGGAGATAAGGGGGGGAATGGGTAAATTTTGCTATATTTTCGTTAATATCTTTTTAAATAATTTTTTTTTAAATATGAAAAAAATATATTTGTGTTCCTCTGAATGAGACCTTTCATTTGATATATTACATGATGCGTTTGACATTTTTTTATTTTTAAATTTTTATTTAATTCTATAATTTGCCCCCCAAAATTAATATTAATTGTTTCTCCTTAATTTTGCTGTAAAGTTCGGGCAACGCTCTATATTTCCTATTTTTTTCAAAATTTTAGGCTCATTAGTTTCGGAGATATGGGGGGGGAACGGTCGATTTTTTTAATTTTTCCCCCCAGAAGTACCCCTAAAATCAAATTTTTTTCTTTTAGGATATATACTCCTGATTGGGTCAACAAATTATACATTGATACCAAATTTCATCCTCTTCCGTCCAGTAGTTTACGAGAAAATTGCTGTAATGTGACAGAGGCAGAAATCCTGAGTGATATTATAAGGGTATCCGTATATTGTATATACGGAACCTTAAAAAACAAATGTGTACTAATTTACCGATTTCCTTTTACATTCTAAGGCTGACCTGCCCCATGTGAAAACATTCTGTCCTAAACCTGGCACATAGTGACAAGGTCTTTTTGCAAAAACTGATCAATGCTGCCGATTAAAACTATTATTGTATGTAGTAATTATGGATTTGTGGGAATGGAAATAAATACAAACTTCAAAGGCCTAAAGTAACATTTATAAGAACAACTGAAAAAAACACAAGCAAATTAAAGGCAAATTTGGGCACAAAGTAGAAATTCTTATAAGTAAATTGTTTGCATAATAAAAACCCATGCAAAAATGGATTATTTCTTATTATTTATTTTGAAAAAATTGTTAAGAGAATTGTAATGCTGTCAATGAAAAAGTTATGAAAAACCTTGTAAATGGGCGTTTATAAGACATGATGATAGGCTTTTTACCCAAAAAAGTTGATTATAAAAACTGGAGCATTGAGATGTTGATTTTAACTGGTTCAACATGGATATTGTAGGTTAAGTAGTTAAGTTAGAGAAATAATTTGCAAACTGCATAGTATTAACCGAAATCGTTCGACGGGAATTACCTAAGGGTCACAGTTCATACAATATACTTCAAATTTTCTACCTAAGAATTTCATCACAGAGGCGTGGACGTGGTTTATAATTGTAGTAACGCATTAAACTCGTGTATAAGTGGAGTAGTATATCTCTACCGGAAAACCCACTTCACGAACTTAAATAGGACGCTTATGATTTACATGTCGAAAAATGGAGTAGCAGTTATTTATTATTATTTAATAACAGAAAAAAAACAGTTTTTTTAGCCCTTTTAAGGGCATATACCTTCCTAAGGATGCGTTTTAGGGCACATGTTAATAGGGATTTTTTGGTTTATTTTAAAAAGTTTTATACACAGCAGAACCCTATCTTAGAAACACCCTGTACAAAGAGGTATTTGTTTGTTTCTAGGGGGTAATCTCTGGAAGTAGTGATCCGATTTCAAAATTCTTTCACTAATTAGTCCAGGAAGTATCTAAGAATAATATTTTTTTGCACAATCTTATCGATTAAGGTCCTCTTTAAATAATTCTGCATGTTGCCAGGCCCAAAAATGGGTCAATAATTGTTTAAACAATTTTTCTAAACAAATTCCGAAAATTGTTTTATTGGCTAGGTCAATTTTTGTTAGATTTTAGGGGTCATTTTGAATAAAAAGGGTTTCGAGACATAAATTATTTAAAGTTGGAAAAAACACTTTTCACCCCTGAAAAACAAAATGAAAAAAGACAAATTTCCACGTTGCCAAAGTTCATAAATATTCTTTGTACAACACTTAATAAAATCCCAATACATTTTGAGCGATTACTTTATTGTAACCCAATGTTTTTTAATTGTTAATCGAGGGCGCAAAGCAATTTTGAAAATTGGAATGAGACAATTGAATTGTGCAAAAATTCATTTGTCTCATCGGTGAGAGGTAGGGAACTGTTTTTTGAAAAAGTTATTATTTGTCGGGAACCTAAAATAATAGAGCAATGAGATTTAACTTTTTTTTCTTTATTGAAATATTACATAAGGGAAATGTGGGGTCACTATTGTTTATTAACCGACTTTCAAAAAGGAGGAGGTTATCAATTCGTGGCGTATTTTTTCGCTTTTTTTTTTGTATGTATGTTACCTGATTTCTTCTCCTGTGGTGCACCGTTTTGAATGAATATGGTCTTGTTTAATAGAATATATATCCGGATTGGTGAAACTTCAAATTTTGGAAAAGAATTCTTTGGTAAAGTGATAAAATTTGTGAATGAACACATGCATGCATGGAAATCGACCAATATCCCTAATATTTTAGTCGATTTTTCGATAACTCCTTATGGATGTGTATAGTTTTTTAACGTTTAATCTATTAGGGAAGATTCTTAGGTGATCTCATATACTTTTCTGCGACGTGCAACTTGCAGTTTTGCAGAAAATCGCCGAAAATTCCAAAATTCTTATCAAAAATTTCATCGAAATGACATAACGGACATTTCCTCATAAATATTTTAATTCCAACGTAATAGTGCGGTAATTTTAGGCACTGGAAGTTTTAATTGCGAATTTTAAAATTTTCTGTGACCATCTCAAGCATATAGGTAGTAAAGTATAGTATTTTCGGCTCCTTAAATCAATGAGTACTAAGCTCGTTTTGTTTATATACCAGGCAAAATACCTATTTAAATGCAAATTTTTCCATTTTGCGAAGACGGTGCTTTTGGTTGTCACATTCTCCCGGCCTAATAGAAAATTCAGTGACAACACATCTCAAACTTTAAACTGCTATTTAGTACGTTTACAGACAAGGTGTTTAGTTATAGCAAACAAAATCACAAAGTAAAGTGACAGAAGGAATTGCATTTATATGAATATTGAAATATAGGATGGACTAGAATGATAGTGGTCCGGAGGCAGCTGTATATACAGGATGGTTGGAATATAGGGTGGACTGGACGTTTGGTGATGAATTAGTAGATAAGTACGCAATGAAGGATTTTAGATTTGCTTGGCACCGGCTTCAAAATATACTAGATTGGTAGGTAATTAATTTGTACAGAATCAGTACCTTTTAATGTTTACATTTTTTACTTCCTGGGTAGGTACCAAACAACATTGAATGTGTTATTTATTTGCTAGAGTTGTATTTTGTTATAATTATTTTTAGCTTTTTAGTTATAGGTAGAAGTCGGTTATATATATATATATATATATATATATATATATATATATATATATGTATATATATATATATATATATATATATATATATATATATATATATATATTTTAAATGTTTTATGGAGAATTCAATATATCCGCAATAGAAAGTAATACAGGTGTAAATCTATGTACTAAAATGTAGAAAATAGATTCATATTAATCTTAGTGTAAGTATAACATTAGGATGAAATAATTATGTTTATTAAACACCGACGAATACATATAATTATACATACACCCTTGTCTAACCCCTTGAGGGTCTTAAATGAGTGGAATTATGTCAATAATAACACAATCAAAATTAGTCCTGTTTGACTAAACATAATTAAGCTACATTCGTAACGTTCAAAAATTAGTTCAGTATAGACTATTATTATTAATATTATAGAAATGTTTGTAAAAAGAAAAAAAATGTGAGTTGTTTCTGTTAACTTTTCCAACTTTGACATTCAAAAGTTGCTAGAAGATTTTTGAAATTCGGTTGGTTAAAAATGCGTTTCTTGATTATCCGGTAGAACGAAAGCCTTTATAGGTCTGGAAATGGCCCATTGTGAATTATAGACTCTAACGACATTTAGCATAAATCTTCGGAAACACATCTTAAATCTATACGGTACGCATTTTTCAAATCAATGAAGTTTTGGATTGCTATCTCGCTCGGCGCGTCATCGTTCACCTTCGAATAATGTATCTGCCAAAAATTGTTTCAGCGTTTATATTTGAAATGCTTGATCTCGACTAGAATTCAGAATATGCAGCTTTATAACCGATTCGGATTTGCTATATTGAAAAGAAACCGTGAAATTGGGCCTACATGGATTTACGTTTCTCATATCGTGCAGGATATTGTTATTATGGAGAAACATTCATCTTAAAGCCGAAATGAATTTAATAATATAAGAAAAAAATTGAACTTTGAAGAGGATTAAGGGAGAAATATCAAAAGAATATCAGATATGTTTTATGCTATTTACATAACCGAATAAATTAGAGCCAAGTTGGTTCTGAATTTCTTATTTTTACCTTGTTCACGGTGCAATAATATACGATAAAATTTGAATTTATTATTACCAGTTTTTGTCTATATAGAGGGTATAACATAGTGAACTGCAGATATTTTGGTACATATAGAACTGGTCAGTATGAATAAAAGGTTTGATATAACTTATGTCAAGAAGTTACGGTTTACCGGGAAAAATCTTTGTCAATCAGAGCAAGCATTTTCTTGTATTTACCTATTTATTTGCAAAACTGCAACAAATTTATCAACTGAACACTACAATAAACAAAATCTTCTAGCATTCTTATCAAAAGAAGGGATATTTGAAACAAAGAAAATCAACAAGGCTAATAAAACATAAATCATGCTAACATCGAATTAAATTTGTTTTCGTAGACCGTGATAATGGAATTATTATTCTGGTGTTATTGCCAATAAGTGCATAAACATTAAATAAAGATGCCACAACTAGCATTCAAGAGACAACTGTGAAGTTTTTGTTTATGTTTACGAAATTGACTATGGAGATGTTAAGCATCATAAGCATAATAAAAAACCCCTGACTTATTCGTGAGTTTTTTTATGACATTACAAATTCTTGTAACTTGTAAAATTTCTCAGTTATATGTTGGCAAAGTCTTAAAAAAAGTTTTAGGTACTTACACTGTGATATATTTTTTTAATGTCAATGTAAATGAGAAGGTTGTTATTACTAAATACATGGTCTGACAAGAAAATGTTAATAAACAACTGTAAGTTGAAAAGAATTCCCTTGTAATGCTTCAGTAAATCCAACATCTGTTTTCTTCAGAAATTTACTAAGTATCTACTCAAAAGTGGGAGTAATTATGTGTCATAAATGAATACAATAAATATAAAAACTCTACGGCAAATTTATCAGATCTATTGAAAGTTCCAAAAACTTGACAATGGAATATGTACTTAACTATACAGGATATCTTTATAGATCCTGATATGTCTTTATTAAAAGTTCTTAGTTCATAGTACACTGCATTATGTTACATCCTGTACATAAGAATTTTGTAGAAAAACTCGGAAAAAACTTTTACACGATATAAAACCCTCTTGAAAGATTGTTTTTAAGTATTTGTTGCATCTGTAGCATACTCGCAACCGCATAAAAGCTTTCTTAACGGTTAACTATTGCAACCACGCCATCTGCAGGAAACAAGGAGAGCAATTCCCATATTGGCTAACAACAACCATAGTCACATGTTAAAGATTACCAGTTCGTGGTGATGGTTATGATTACAATTGAACCCCGCAGGTAGTGCTGGGGTCCGGTTGTACGAATTAAAAATAATTTGGTCAAGTGCGAGTTGGACTCGCATACTTAGGGTTCCGTAACACCTTCAAGATTCTGATATTCACGTTTCAGACAAGCAAGGAATGACTGCATTTTCTTATATTTGTCCTAATAATATCTTTTAAAGGAAGCGTTTTAAATTTATAAAAAATATACACTTTGATTTTCCACACATAGACTTTTTATTTTATCTGCTTCAGGATTGGCTTGATTTTTATCAGAATAAATATGTATTTAATTTTCTAATTTGGCCCCCAAAAATTAACATTAGAGTTTTATTTTACTATTTAACTTTCAGAGAAGTCTTTTATAATCTACTGTCTGAGTTTTGAGGCTCTGTAGATTGGAAGATAAAGGGCAAAGCAGGTCAATTTTTAAATTATAAATTATTAAATCTGTTATTCAAATTATTAAAAAATACAAATAAAATATATTTTTCAAAATTTAAATAGTGTAGTTTCTAAAGTGTGAATTAAGTTGATATTTAATATATTTGTTAATATCTTTTAAACAAATGATTTAAAAATATGATATATTTGTAATTCACATAATGAGCCGTTTATCTGATGATGCTACATGATGCTTTTGAAAATTGAATCTTTATTTTCCATTTAATTGTATAATTTGTCCCTAAAATTACTATGGGGGTTTTCTAATAAGTTTATTATTTATTTTCCGTTTAATTCTATTATTTGGGGGCCAAATAATATAATTAGGGATTTTTCGTATTTTTCCAATCAACAAAAAAATTTAGGTCTTATAGTTTGGGGAATAACGGAGGGAATGGGTAAATTTTTTAAAATATTTTTTAATATATTCTAAAATATTCATTTTAAAATAATTAAAAAATATATCTGTATTCGTCTTAATGAGCCCTGTGATTTGATATATTACATGATCCGTTATAAACAATTATAATTTTTTATTTTCCAATTAATTCTATAATTTTCCTCAAAATGAATATTAGGGGTTTGTCCTTATTTTTCCAGTAAAGTTCAGGTGAGTTGCTATACTTCCATTTTTTTAAAATTTTTCAGCTTGTGGGTAATTTTTTTATATTTTTGTTAATATCTTTTAATTTATTTACTTTAAAAATATGAAAAAAAATAATTTGTTTTCGTCGTAATGAGCCCTTTCATTTGATATATGACATGATGGGTTAGAAACAATTTTAATTTTATATTTTCCATTAATTCTGTAATTTGCCCCCCAAAATTAAAAGTACAGGTTTCTCCTGATTTTTCTAGTAAACTTCAGGTCAGAACCTATACTTTTAATTTTTTTCAAAACTTTACGTTTTATAGTTTCGGAGATAAGGGGGGAATGGGTAAATTTTGGTATATTTTCGTTAATATATTTAATATATTTTTTTAAAATCTGAAAAAAATATATTTATGTTCCTCAGAATGAGACCTTTCAATTGATATATTACATGATGCGTTTGAATTTTTTTTATTTTTAAATTTTTATTTAATTCTATAATTTGCCCCCCAAAATTAATATCCATGGTTTCTCCTTATTTTTCCTGTAAAGTTCGGGCAACGTTCTATATTTCCTATTTTTTCAAAATTTTAGGCTCAGTTGTTTCGGAGATCAGGGGGGGCGAACGATCGATTTTTTTAGTTTTTTCACCTAGAAGTACCCCTAAAATCAAATTTTTTTCTTTTACGATATGTACTCCTGATGGGGTCACCAAACTATACATTGATACAAAATTTCATATTCTTCCGTCCAGTAGTTTACGAGAAAATTTCTGTAATGTGACAGAGGCAGAAATCCGGAGTGATATTATAAGGGTATCCGTATATTGTGTATACGGAACCCTAAAAATGATCAAAATTTACATTCAAATAAAGCATCAGTTTGTCCACCCAGTGCTATCACTACGATATTAAAGACTTCTTAGGAATAACACTGCAATTGCTAGAAAGTCTGTATATTTCAAATACTGCAAATTTAGAACCCCCCCCCACAATTTGACATTAAAATTTTACAATAAAACTAATGTAACTAAGAAAATTGAGTGCTAAGTTAATATATGAAGGGTACAACTAAAAAATATATATTCGAGAAAGCTCAGTACCTATTAATGCTGGACTAACTCAACAGGAAAACTATTTACAGAAACGAAAGCTGACAGTGTCTGCTTTAATTTTATTAAATGAAAGGGATCGTATTGGTAATACTTCTGTAGAACTCCTGGTTAACAATATTAAATGATGAAATTAAAAATGGTAATGCCGTTTTGAATAACCCTGTATCGGGATAGTTCTTAGGTTTTCCATTATGATTTTAATCATCTTCAGACTTTTTTAGTGCTACCCTATATATATATATATATATATATATATATATATATGTTCTGAGAGGCTTCCGCGGTCATTATTATGAACTAAGCTAGGTTCCGGGTGAGAACCGCGTCTGAATTTATTGAATACTCGACGTTTCGACTCCTGCTTCGGAGCCATTATCAAGAGACAAAAGTGAAAAAGAGTTTCAGAGTCTAGATCGAACTCGGGGCCTCAATCTGCCTACTCCCCAAGAATCACTAGGTAACTGAACTGAATTTGAGTCTGCTCTGCTTCTTTTATTTATAGGTAGCGCTGGGTTAGAAGAAGATGTCACGTGATGAGGCTGTGTTGTGATTGGTTGGGTATTGGTGGGCGTGTCTGCTTTGTTTAATCTGGCAATTACGGAGGTCCAAGCTGTGGGAAGGCGAGTACTGTCATCGCGTCTATTTAGACAGAGAGGTCTTTTTTCTATTTCGATAGCTTCGCGAATAGTGGATGCCCTAAGAGAATTGAGAGATATGATAGTCCTACTGTCCTCGAAGTTGATAGAGTGCCCTGTTTGGATATGGTGATGCGCGAGAGCTGAAGTCGGATCTTTTTTACGAACTGACAGAGAGTGTTCATATACTCGATGGTTAACGCGCCTGTTGGTACGACCGATGTAGCTTTGTGGGCAATCGCGACATGAGATTTCGTAAACTCCTCGATCCTCGTTAGGTACTTTGTCTTTGGGGTTACCGGTTAAGTTGCCTATAGTTTGAGTGGTGTTGAAGATAGTCTTTATTTGATGTCTTTGTAAAATCCGTGCAATTTTGTCAGTGACTCCTCGAATGTATGGAAGTACGGCTTTTTGATGTTGTTGTCTGTTGGTGTGATTGGGGGTTGTTGAGATTGATGAATTATACGCGCAATGTGGTCCGGATGATAACCGTTTTGTCGAAGGATTTGTTGAAGATTATTAAGTTCGTTTTGTCTATTGTCAATATCTGTTAAACGAATAGATCTGAGAGTCAAAGATTTCATTACAGAACTCAATTGGGCAGGGTGGTGGTGTGATTGGGCATTTAAGTATCGATTGGTATGGGTTGGTTTTCTATAGACGGTATGTGAGAATCTGTCATTGTTGGTTTTTGTTATGAGGACATCAAGAAACGGGAGAGAAGAATCGGACTCGATTTCCATTGTAAATTGTATATTAGAATGTATACCATTGAGGTGTTGTAGGAAGAAGTCTAATGAATCTCTGCCATGAGGCCAAATGACAAAAGTATCATCTACATATCTAAGCCAACAGGAAGGTTTTAAATTAGACGAGTTTAGGGCCTGGGTTTCGATTTGTTCCATGAAAATGTTAGCAATCACTGGAGAAAGAGGTGAACCCATGGGGGCCCCATGGACTTGTTTGAACAGAGTTTTTTGAAATGAAAAATAAGTGTTAGAGGAACAGTGTTGTACAAGTTTGATAATGTCAGAAGAGATATTGTATTTTGTTTTTAGAATATCTAACGTTTCTGAAATGGGGACATTGGTGAAAAGAGATACAACATCGAAGCTAACTAGGATGTCATTTTCTGAAATTCTGTAACCACTTAGGATATCTAGGAAGGAAGAAGAGTTCTTTACGTACGAGGATGCTTGCTCGGCTAGAGGTTGAAGGGTTTTGGCTAAGTACCGAGCTAATTCTTGGGTCGGGGATTGTACCGAACTGACAATGGGTCTAAGAGGAATGTCCGGCTTATGAATTTTGGGTAGTCCGTAAATTTTCGGAATTTTAGAAGACTTTTCACGAGGAATGATGATCTTTTTAATGTCAAGAGGAAGTTGTGTCCTGTTGATGATTTCCTTAGTCTTTTTCTCTAAGTAAGTAGTAGGATTATTGTTTATTAATTCGTAGTCTGCAGTGTGGAGTAGGGAATTCATCTTGTGAACATAGTCCTTAGTATTGAGAAGAACAGTCGCGTTACCTTTGTCGGCAGGAAGAATAGTTATGTCATCGTTGTTACGTAGTTGTTTTAGTGCATGTCTTTCGTTAGAAGTTAGGTTTGATTTTGGTGGCTTTGATGTGCGGAGTACTCTAACAATGTCTTGACGAGTATCTTCAGCCTCAATATCTGTTAGTTCAACCAAAGCTACCTCAACTTGAGAAATGATTCTTTCAGTTGGGATAGTTTTCGGCGTCACTGCGAAATTGAAACCTTTGGATAGGACGTGTAAACTGGTAGAGTCTAAGGGGAAGTCAGAAAAGTTATGGACGGTCGTCTGAGGGGGTGAGGTGACAGTGGGTTGTTGTTTTGTAATAAGTCGTGTTAGCTTAAGTTTTTGAGTGACTGTTTTCTTTTGGGCCAGGTGTTCGGCTTTATCGCTCGAAATGCGATTAAAATTGTCCCACAGAATTGGATGAGGATTGAAAGTATGTAATGATGAATAACAGTGATACAAATTTCGGTTGGTTTGGTCAAGTTGATATCTGATTGAATGGATGGAATTTCGTAAGAGGGCCAAACTTGCTTTGTTAAGAATACTGGAAACTGAACGTGAAGAGGTGTGATGTTTTAGTTTGAAAGTATTTGGAATGACGTTATAAGTTCTACAAGATTTGAGGAAAGCAAGATCACAAAGAAGCAGAGATTTTCGAATAAGAAGTTTGCTGTATGTTTTGGTGAGTTGGAAGAAATCCTCCCCGTAGAGGCGAATGAAATGTTCTGAGAGGCTTCCGCGGTCATTATTATGAACTAAGCTAGGTTCCGGGTGAGAACCGCGTCTGAATTTATTGAATACTCGACGTTTCGACTCCTGCTTCGGAGCCATTATCAAGAGACAAAAGTGAAAAAGAGTTTCAGAGTCTAGATCGAACTCGGGGCCTCAATCTGCCTACTCCCCAAGAGTCACTAGGTAACTGAACTGAATTTGAGTCTGCTCTGCTTCTTTTATTTATAGGTAGCGCTGGGTTAGAAGAAGATGTCACGTGATGAGGCTGTGTTGTGATTGGTTGAAAAAAAAAACATCACACCTCTTCACGTTCAGTTTCCAGTATTCTTAACAAAGCAAGTTTGGTCCTCTTACGAAATTCCATCCATTCAATCAGATATCAACTTGACCAAACCAACCGAAATTTGTATCACTGTTATTCATCATTACATACTTTCAATCCTCATCCAATTCTGTGGGACAATTTTAATCGCATTTCGAGCGATAAAGCCGAACACCTGGCCCAAAAGAAAACAGTCACTCAAAAACTTAAGCTAACACGACTTATTACAAAACAACAACCCACTGTCACCTCACCCCCTCAGACGACCGTCCATAACTTTTCTGACTTCCCCTTAGACTCTACCAGTTTACACGTCCTATCCAAAGGTTTCAATTTCGCAGTGACGCCGAAAACTATCCCAACTGAAAGAATCATTTCTCAAGTTGAGGTAGCTTTGGTTGAACTAACAGATATTGAGGCTGAAGATACTCGTCAAGACATTGTTAGAGTACTCCGCACATCAAAGCCACCAAAATCAAACCTAACTTCTAACGAAAGACATGCACTAAAACAACTACGTAACAACGATGACATAACTATTCTTCCTGCCGACAAAGGTAACGCGACTGTTCTTCTCAATACTAAGGACTATGTTCACAAGATGAATTCCCTACTCCACACTGCAGACTACGAAATAATAAACAATAATCCTACTACTTACTTAGAGAAAAAGACTAAGGAAATCATCAACAGGACACAACTTCCTCTTGACATTAAAAAGATCATCATTCCTCGTGAAAAGTCTTCTAAAATTCCGAAAATTTACGGACTACCCAAAATTCATAAGCCGGACATTCCTCTTAGACCCATTGTCAGTTCGGTACAATCCCCGACCCAAGAATTAGCTCGGTACTTAGCCAAAACCCTTCAACCTCTAGCCGAGCAAGCATCCTCGTACGTAAAGAACTCTTCTTCCTTCCTAGATATCCTAAGTGGTTACAGAATTTCAGAAAATGACATCCTAGTTAGCTTCGATGTTGTATCTCTTTTCACCAATGTCCCCATTTCAGAAACGTTAGATATTCTAAAAACAAAATACAATATCTCTTCTGACATTATCAAACTTGTACAACACTGTTCCTCTAACACTTATTTTTCATTTCAAAAAACTCTGTTCAAACAAGTCCATGGGGCCCCCATGGGTTCACCTCTTTCTCCAGTGATTGCTAACATTTTCATGGAACAAATCGAAACCCAGGCCCTAAACTCGTCTAATTTAAAACCTTCCTGTTGGCTTAGATATGTAGATGATACTTTTGTCATTTGGCCTCATGGCAGAGATTCATTAGACTTCTTCCTACAACACCTCAATGGTATACATTCTAATATACAATTTACAATGGAAATCGAGTCCGATTCTTCTCTCCCGTTTCTTGATGTCCTCATAACAAAAACCAACAATGACAGATTCTCACATACCGTCTATAGAAAACCAACCCATACCAATCGATACTTAAATGCCCAATCACACCACCACCCTGCCCAATTGAGTTCTGTAATGAAATCTTTGACTCTCAGATCTATTCGTTTAACAGATATTGACAATAGACAAAACGAACTTAATAATCTTCAACAAATCCTTCGACAAAACGGTTATCATCCGGACCACATTGCGCGTATAATTCATCAATCTCAACAACCCCCAATCACACCAACCCCGTCAGAAACAGAACAACAACATCAAAAAGCCGTACTTCCATACATTCGAGGAGTCACTGACAAAATTGCACGGAGTTTACAAAGACATCAAATAAAGACTATCTTCAACACCACTCAAACTATAGGCAACTTAACCGGTAACCCCAAAGACAAAGTACCTAACGAGGATCGAGGAGTTTACGAAATCTCATGTCGCGATTGCCCACAAAGCTACATCGGTCGTACCAACAGGCGCGTTAACCATCGAGTATATGAACACTCTCTGTCAGTTCGTAAAAAAGATCCGACTTCAGCTCTCGCGCATCACCATATCCAAACAGGGCACTCTATCAACTTCGAGGACAGTAGGACTATCATATCTCTCAATTCTCTTAGGGCATCCACTATTCGCGAAGCTATCGAAATAGAAAAAAGACCTCTCTGTCTAAATAGACGCGATGACAGTACTCGCCTTCCCACAGCTTGGACCTCCGTAATTGCCAGATTAAACAAAGCAGACACGCCCACCAATACCCAACCAATCACAACACAGCCTCATCACGTGACATCTTCTTCTAACCCAGCGCTACCTATAAATAAAAGAAGCAGAGCAGACTCAAATTCAGTTCAGTTACCTAGTGACTCTTGGGGAGTAGGCAGATTGAGGCCCCGAGTTCGATCTAGACTCTGAAACTCTTTTTCACTTTTGTCTCTTGATAATGGCTCCGAAGCAGGAGTCGAAACGTCGAGTATTCAATAAATTCAGACGCGGTTCTCACCCGGAACCTAGCTTAGTTCATATATATATATATATATATATATATATATATATATATATATATACAGGGTGAGTTTTTTTATGATCAGTATGGAGATCTCAGAAACTGGCGGAGATAGAGCAATGGTTAAATTGGGAAAGATTTGCAGTTTTACTATCCCAATTTAATAAAACTTTCGGATTTTTGAAAAAACGAAATTCTGTCGATTTAGTCAAATCCCTCTAGCTCCTTTGATTTTATAAAAAAAGTGTAAATATAAAAAGTGAAGGGAATTGTATCCCGAATATGATTGTCATGTCCTCGTTTGCGTGACAGCTCTCGATTTCGAGATATGACACAAACTTATCTTTTTTTGAATGGAAACCATAGTTGGCTATGACCTCAAAAAATCGGACATTTTTAGAGCTTTTCAACGATATACTCGATCTAATTATTCATAAAATTAACAGAGTTATGGATGCTTTTCTCTCTTATTTTCACTTTTAACGTAGTTAGCCATGAAATAGATTGACTTATTATTCCAAAAACATTGCACGATTTTTTTATTAGGCATATCAGATATAACGAAAAAACTAAATAAGTAGGTACTTACTAAAAACTTAACAAATTAAAGTAGAGAATAATGGTAACAATTTATGTTCGAAAAGTTCACCATTGTTATTTAGACAAAAATGGCATCTTATTAAGATTGACATTTCAGCTTTCCTCACGGACCGCCTATCAATTTCTTCAATTACTTGTAATGCCGCCTCCCTTAGGTAACCAACTGTCTCATACTTTCTTTTGTATATTTTGTTTTTTAGCGCACCCCATAAATAGAAGTCTATTACTGCCAAATCGGGAGACCGGGGTGTTGTCTTACTAATAACGAGTTATGAGCAGGTGCTCCATCATGTTGGAACCACTCAATTTCTAAACGAGTTCTCAAATTCAGCAACATGTCTTGAAAAGTGTATTGCAAGAAATGCAAGTAGAGCTCTCCAGTAAGTGATTCGTCATAGATAAAAGGCCCCAGAATAGTAGACCCTATGATACCACACCAAACATTAAAACCAAATTTTATCTGGGGTCGTCTTTGTTCTACATGGAAAGGGGTTTCTTTAGCCCAGATATGTTCATTGTATCTACTGAACATACCGCAGTTAGTACATCTAGTTTCATCTGACCATAACACCTTTAATGGAAACTGTGTATTGTCAAGGCACATGTCTCCAAACCATGTATACAACAAAATACGTCGATGTTCGTCACCAGCATGCAAAGTTTGAGAAACTGAAAATTTGTACGGGTGGAACTTATGCGCTTTCAGTACCTTAACTACAGTTCGTTGAGATGTGCCAGCTTCTGCCGCAATCTCACGAGTTGATGTAGATGGTCTTTGATTTACCATTGCTCTTCGTTAATTTGATTACGTTCCTTTGCTGGTTTAGTAAAAGATCCATATCTACGTAAATTATCGTAAAGCCTCTTAAATGTACATAGAGCAGGTTGACGACGATTAAAATATCTATGAAAGTATTCCTCAGCACCACGAACTGAATTTTTATGGCATATGATATAACATTCCACCATATTCAGTTTTTCTTCGTTAGAATATTCCATTTTATCACGAAAACTTGTCAATATCGACTGAAAGTACAGCACTAATGGAATTACTCTCAAATGAGGAAACGTCAAAGTGAAAACAATCCTTTTCATGGCTACCTACGTTAAAAGTGAAAATAAGAGAGAAAAAAGCATCCATAACTCCGTTATTTTTATGAATAACTATATCGAGTATTCAATCGTTGAAAAGCTCTAAAAATGTCCGATTTTTTGAGGTCTTAGCCAACTATGGTTTCCATCCAAAAAAAGATAAGTTTGTGGTATATCTCGAAAACGAGAGTTGTCACGCAAACGAGGACATGACAATCATATTCGGGATACAATTCCCTTCAATTTTGATATTTACACTTTTTTATAAAATCAAAAACAAAGGAGCTAGAAGGGTTCGATTAAATCGACAGAATTTGTTTTTTTTTAAATATCTAGTAAGCCATGACTTTTTACAAAAATCCGAAAGTGTCATTAAATTGGGCCAGTAAAACTGCAAATCTTTCCAATTTTAACCATTGCCCTATTTGCGTTAGTTTCCGAGAGACCCTAACTGATCGTCAAAAAAAACTCACCCTGTATATATATATATATATATATATATATATATATATATATCAAATTAGTAGTAAATTCTCTTAGTTATATCAAGAAACCTGTTTTAAATATAGATCAGAGCTGAAGCCTTTGAAAAAACGGTTTATCAGTTTTAGTTTTTAGGGGGAAAACGGTTTATCTCGATTTCCGGCAAAACTACAAATCCTATGGTTAAGAGTTAAATGGCAATGTTGTAGTTACTAAAAAGATCTACAACTTTTGTACTTACAATTTTTGAAAAATTAAGAATAAACATTGGGGATTTTATTTTTATCTTTTACAAAAACACCCAAAATGTGGTGAAAACTTACCTTACCTTACCAAACACACTGTAATTTTTATGATTTAAAATATTTATTTTTTCAACTTTTTTTGACTTAATATCGAAAAAACCCCTAATTTTCAATGGAAAATTCTCATGTCAAAATATCTGTTTTTTTTTAAAGTCGGTGGGCTTTTTGTTCGTTGTATCCTCTACTTTCTGATGGTGTAAAAAAATATACATTTCTATGGTAAATGCTTTCAGAAAATGCAAAGACAAGAAAAAAACTCGAATCCGAAAAAAATTTCGACATAAATTTTGAGGTTATGTGAAAACACTTTTTTTTTAAATACAAAACTTGTAGATCTTTTAATTGCCTATAACATTGCTATTTAACTTTTTTCCATAAAAACACCCCCCTTCTCTTTCCCGACCTCAAATCGCCCACAAATTATTTTTTCTGTTATTTTTGTTGTATTCTCTTCCATATCCAACGGGTTTCATCCTACTACTATTGTTATTTGGTTTAAAAAATTATCGACTGTAGTTTAATATAACTTGGGTTTAAACAAAATTTTATTTCAAATGTCGTAAAGAATCGTATTTTCTTTTTCCGTTTTTGATATATTTTTTTAAATAACTTTGGTAGACCTTAGAAAATTGAAAAATTTAATAGTAATTTTAACTAGAAAGACAGACTCGAAAAAACAAGTTTAATAAGTGTTTGAATAAATGAATTTGATTTTATTAATTCAATTAATGTTAAATCGAGCTCCAAGTTTTTTAATTAGCAAATATCATAACATAATTTGTTATTTAAACACCCACAACAAATTTCTACTAAAATCATTAACAGAACCATACAAGCAGCAAATTTAAAAGTGTTATTAAAACCAAATTAACTTTATCCTGTCCGTTATACATCAAAAATTCCCTTTCAATTCTAATCTATACAAACCATAAATATAAAGGAACTCTTTTCGAATAAACAATATCAACACAAGTATTTCATAAACAAAAATGAATACGTTCATTAAAACGAAGCATTCAAAACTCACGGTAGGTCTACTTCTTTTGAAGTTCATATCAAAACACGAAATTCCCATATTAACTTGTACAAAATTAAAAAAAAAACAACTTATACAGTGTCTATGTGAGGGAACCACTCCGGTATTAACGAATTTCATACAATAATGCTCAGTCTACCATTATACTTCACTTCGGATAATTCGCCTGACTGTATTCATCGAAAAAGTATGTCCAAAATCTCGGTAATGGGTAAAAGTTTTAGAGCGAAAATTTTGTTGCCTGTATCGAAAATGTTACCGTATTTTGCGAACTAAGCTATGAATTTTGATCTATGTGAATTTTAAATGTTTACATTCTCTATCAATAGAAATTGCAAAATTAAACAATTAATTTTTTTTCAGAATCTGCCGCTAATAGTCTTTTTAAGTTTTGCTCTGTTTTCGTCCGTTCTGCTTTAAAGACTCTTCTAAATAATACTTGAGATTAGAAAAGGAATATAACCTGTTTTTAATCGACTTCCAAAAAGGAAAAAGTTATCAATTCGTCTATAACTTTTTTTTTAGTATGAGGAGCGATTATTGAAAAACTGCTTTGGCAATTTTGATGATTTAAACTACATTATATTAAGGAACATAACATGAGATTTAGGGTTTTCTAGAAAATCAAAAAAAAAGGAAAAAAGGGACTAGATTTCAGCGATTATCAATTAATTTTCAGTTTTCTCTAAAACTGTTCACGCAATTTGAATATTATAAATTGTATTATACAAAGATATGTTTCAGTTTGATTCCGTAAATTTTTCCATAACGTTAAACATACCATTTTTCTGAAAATCGGAAAAATATATGCACAAAAACTGTAAACATCATGATCAATGTCAAATTTTCATCATCTAGTTGAAATGTCAAGATATGCCATGAAAGTATGTGTTTGTAATGATTTTCATTTTGATGCTTTTGAAGTCAGTTTATTTTAGAGACGAAGTTAAGTTACAGTCGTGTGAAATTGCAGAAAATATTCCATTAGCTTATTAAGAAGAAAATTTGTTATTCCGACGATCTATGTGTTATATTAAGTGGAACATAAGCACTGCATACAATGAGAGTTGAAATATAAGTTGGAATTGAATTAGTTATACAGGCCGGTTCTGAAAATATTGTATTGGGGGCACATAAGTAATTGCATATACAAGGAGGTTGAAATAACAGTGGAGCAAAACTATAGTTATACAGAGTGAATATTTGCGTTATAGGACGGAGGATAATTACTGCTATAGAAAAGGCTTTAAACACTGTTAGAAGCAGTTGAATATACAGTATGATTGAAATATAAGGTGGAGTAGAATTACAGTTATACAGGGCGTTTTAAAAAAGTTATATAGTTTGGAACATAAGTAGTTGCTTAGATAAGGTGTTTGAAGTAAGGGTGTGGTTAAATTATTGTTATTGTGGGTGTATCAAAATTTTGTTATACTATATGCATAAGCACTTAGGATATTTGAATTATAGGAGGTAGGACGGGGTATAATGATAGACATGGGTTAAAAAAAAAATTAGAAGCAGTTGCATATACCGGGTGATTGAAATAAATGGAAATAAATTTATAATCACAAAATTTGGTTCAAAAAGGTGAAATTTGTTATAGAAGGTAGACTATGAGCAGTTGTATAAATGGAATATTGGACATATGGGGCGCGAAGTAAAATCATTGGTATACAGAAAAAGAAAGAGTCAATAGTATGGAGAGGATTTGTAAGAGAGAGAGAGAGAGAGAGAGAGAGAGAGAGAGAGAGAGAGAGAGAGAGAGAGAGAGAGAGAGAGAGAGAGAGAGAGAGAGAGAGAGAGAGAGAGAGAGAGAGAGAGAGAGAGAGAGAGAGAGAGAGAGAGAGAGAGAGAGAGAGAGAGAGAGAGAGAGAGAGAGAGAGAGAGAGAGAGAGAGAGAGAGAGAGAGAGAGAGAGAGAGAGAGAGAGAGAGAGAGAGAGAGAGAGAGAGAGAGAGAGAGAGAGAGAGAGAGAGAGAGAGAGAGAGAGAGAGAGAGAGAGAGAGAGAGAGAGAGAGAGAGAGAGAGAGAGAGAGAGAGAGAGAGAGAGAGAGAGAGAGAGAGAGAGAGAGAGAGAGAGAGAGAGAGAGAGAGAGAGAGAGAGAGAGAGAGAGAGAGAGAGAGAGAGAGAGAGAGAGAGAGAGAGAGAGAGAGAGAGAGAGAGAGAGAGAGAGAGAGAGAGAGAGAGAGAGAGAGAGAGAGAGAGAGAGAGAGAGAGAGAGAGAGAGAGAGAGAGAGAGAGAGAGAGAGAGAGAGAGAGAGAGAGAGAGAGAGAGAGAGAGAGAGAGAGAGAGAGAGAGAGAGAGAGAGAGAGAGAGAGAGAGAGAGAGAGAGAGAGAGAGAGAGAGAGAGAGAGAGAGAGAGAGAGAGAGAGAGAGAGAGAGAGAGAGAGAGAGAGAGAGAGAGAGAGAGAGAGAGAGAGAGAGAGAGAGAGAGAGAGAGAGAGAGAGAGAGAGAGAGAGAGAGAGAGAGAGAGAGAGAGAGAGAGAGAGAGAGAGAGAGAGAGAGAGAGAGAGAGAGAGAGAGAGAGAGAGAGAGAGAGAGAGAGAGAGAGAGAGAGAGAGAGAGAGAGAAATACGCTACAATTCTCATTTGAATTGTACCTTAAATCAGATAAAAAAGAAGATATGTCAGATTGATTGAACACGGTTTCTAAAACTGTTTTTATTTTAAGCCAGCTGAAGAGGGTTCTTTTTTAAATATAAATAATAAAAAAATAGTCAAGCAATATACATGAGAAACAACAAAATCTTGTTTCCACGATGGAAGAGAAACAACAAACTTTATTGCAAGGATTATTCTCGAAATTTGAAGAAAATCAAGAACAAATTGAGTTAAAACGACAAAATGATTTTAAAGTAACTGAAGAGAAAAGACAACTGCAATTTGAACAATTAATAATAATAAGCTTTATTACCCAACAGGAAAATCCCAATTACAAGGTAAATATGGAATATGAGTACTTATAACTATACATACATATATTTATAGAAATTAAATTATATATTTACTACTGTAAATACTAGTGTGATAAGTAATATTTCATGAGGTATATCGGTACAAATACAAAACTTTTATTTAAATATAGTAATAATTAGGTAACAAAGGTCATCTTAATCATTTAGATAAAAACATTTCATCAGATTTAGCAAGTATATATGAGAGATTGTTATAGTGGATATCACAGCTTGAGCTAATCCTATTTAAGTTTCGGCACATGTTATGAATAGGTGAATTCACCATAAGATTTGTCCGGGATTGATTTATATAGAAAGCATGACCTCTGCAAGAGTTATGATTTGGTACCGCAAAATTAATTCTTTCCAACAAGGTTGGTGCATCAACTCGGTTTTGTAGTAACTTGTATAAAAAACTCATGCTGGTATTAATTCTTCGATGTTCGAGGGACTGAACACCTAAGCTCATAAGTAGATATTTTTGATCAATACCCTGTTGTGGATATGTACCACTAGACCTGAAAGACAGAAATTTCAAAAACTTTCTCTGCACGCTTTCCAATGTGTTCTTGTGATTGCTATAAAAGGGGCTCCAAACTAAAGACGCAGATTCCAGTTTGGTACGAATGAGACTAAAGAAAAGTGTTTTTATTACTTCTAAGTTTGTAAAAACTCCACAGTTTCTGATTATACAGCCCACGACAGAAAAGTGCTTAGAAAAATCCAATTTGCTGCTATATAGGACACTAAGGTCTTTGACTTCATCGCATCTAAGTAGTGGAATATCTTTGAGTTGGTAAACAAAGTGAATGGGTTCAATCTTACGAGTATATAAGCAAACTTTGCATTTTGATATGTTCAAGAATAACATGGTTGAATTACACCAGGAATCTAATTTATTTAATTGTGTTTGTAATAACTGACAATCTTCAACATAATTTATTTCTTGGTATAACTTTAGGTCATCTGGGAAAGCTAATCTCTTACAGTCCAGTTCAAGTAAAATATCGTTAATGAAAATAAGAAACAACAACGGTCCTAGGTTGGACCCTTGCGGGACGCCTGAAATAGCAATACAATTAATTGATTTAAAACCGTTGTATGACACATAGTGTTCTCTGTTCGATAAATACGACGTTAGTAGTGCGCATAGTTCGTTGCTAAAACGAAAGTTTCTTAATTTTGGTACCAAAATAGAGTGATCAATTTTATCGAAGGCCTTTGAAAAATCTGTGTACACTACATCCTCCTGGCCTCGCACGTCCATTTCTTCCGCAACGAATTGAGTAAATTCAAAATAAGGTTAGTCGTTGTAGAGCGATTTTTCATGAAGCCATGCTGAAATGGAGAAATACGGTTCTGTATTTGGGGGTAGATAACATTGTAGACAGAAATCTCAAAAACCTTTGCAAAGGTGCTCAGAATAGTTATAGGTCTATAGTTAGTTATGTCCACTGGATTTCCGTTTTTAAGAATAGGGCATAGACGAGCCACTTTCCAACAGTTAGGAAAAGTATGTGATTCAAGTATTTTATTGAAGATAACTAAAAGTAGATAAGCTAGGACGTGAGCACAATCTTTAATTAAAAAACTTGGTATTTTGTCATTTCCAGATGTCAGTTTGTTTGGAAGTTTTTTGATTGCCTTTAGAATATCTTGTTCCGTAAATTTAGGTAATTGAATAAGTGTGGAATTAATTTCAGAAGCTTCTAGAGGTTGATTAGGGGGAGTGTCGACAAATGCGCTTTTGAAGTATTCTGTGAAACCATTAACTATTTGATCCTGGCTATCAAGCGGGACATTATTAAGAGACATTGTTCCAGGAATTCTAGTAGATCTTTTCTTAAGTTGGATATAAGACCAAAATTTCCTTGGGTCTGAAATTAAATTATTTTCAATGGAGAGAATGTAGAGTTTATAAGCTTGATTTATCTGTAATTTAACGAGTCGTCTTAGCCTAGAAAACTCGCTGTAATAGTAATCACTTTGGTGGAGACGATATTTTCTTTGATAGTTCGCTTTAATTTTAATATTTGATTTAATTTCGTTCGAATACCAAGGTGAGTACTGGTATCTGGAAGACTTATATTTGGGAACGTATTTGTCAACAATATTGTACAGGTTTTCATAGAATGCTTTACAAGTTGTATTAAGGCAAATAGTATCGCAAGTTAATGACACAGTTAATAAATGAATGTAAATAGCGGTATCAGACATAAGAGAAATAAACGACGATATAAAGGTCCTAAAAAATACCGCGGATACTCTTGAAACCAAAGTTTATGGGATTGATTCCATTCAGAACCAGGTAAAAGTTAAAATCAGTTCAATTAAAGACGCAGTTAGTTATTGCGAAGAGTGTATTTCGTGTTATTATTTAGGAATTCGAATCAGCTGTTGTGAATATTTCATGTAAACAAAAGTTTCTAGAAAGTGAGAGTAAATATTTGTTTTTAAATTTTAATTGAACCCACGGAGTATATAACAAATTTGGTCTTTAGAGGTAGCGTACAATAGACAGTAATAACGAAACTTGGAGTGAATACTTTATATATGACTTTAAGAGTTTTAACTTTAAGTTGTATTAGATAGTATCATAAAATACTTTCAATATGAGCCCAAACGATAAGTTAGTTTCATTGCAGGTTAGTCTCTGTGTGACAGATTTATTGAAATGAAAGCTTATTAACGGAGGCCCGCAATTACACATATGAAAATAGATGCGCAAAAGAATGAAATGCATAACTTTAAGTTTCATTTGTTTGGACGCGACACGACCGACCGACCGACTGACACCACACACTCCCTCCTCTTGAAATATCCATGCAATTCTGTCATCTGTATAAAAAACAGGGACCAGGTAATATATGAAGAGTCTCTTCTTTTATAGAAAACCAATAATCACTAGGAAATAAAGCAATATAAAGTCAGCTGAAATGACATTTTAGCTGACTTTGAATGGTCACAGAAATTTAGCAAATGAATTTTAAAAATTCTAATTCTAGTATATTAGAACTGAGAGGTGTTAATATTTTCTATAAGACGTTTTATATTTTCGTATATTGAGATTTTGATTAGCAAGAAATATGCATTCTTATACGGATCTGATGATGGTTCATAAATAAAATCGAAACGTAATTTTCATTAGCATAAGTGTTTTATATCTTAATTAAAAATGAATTTACAAGTTATGTACCCCTTTAATATTTGAATAGCCACAATCTTATTTTAATTTTCCAGAAACGTATGTTCATTACTAAGAATGACACAAAGGAAGAGAAACAGAGAGAAGGATATATCGAGAAACGAGAAGTATATTTCATAAGAAACTTTCGCTTCCGTTCGTTCAGTCTCAAATGACTACCGCTGTTTTTTAAAAAATGCTACAGTATAGTAACTGCAATACTTCAATTATATTAACACAATATTTCGTAAAAAACAAAGTGCCATCAGCGCTTCTAGCGGTGGGTAATGGAACTATTTACAAAATAAATTTGTACTTATATTTAGAGATATCATAAATACCCCAGCGTTTGTCATGAGATAGACACTAGGCGGTGCTATTTCCCAGAAAAACAACGACATAAACAAGCGAAAAAATGGGTTTTAAAATGATTTATAACAAGTGGCGAATATTGCTTCAAAATATTTGATTCTCTTCTCTAAGTGAACGGTCTATTCCAATTAGAGTTGTGGTCGAATTAATGGTTTAGTTATTTTATGTAGGGAAGAGTTTAAACTATCTGCTTATCAGAAACTAGTCACCCGAATATTTATGAAAATTTTGTTGGTTAAACGCGAAGTGGATATCAACTTTGTTATTTCGTATTACTGCAATTGTGAATACATTATTGAGTTCCAATATCAGGGGACGAAATCGACACCATAACTCAAGTGACCCGTTTTGGAGCTATTTATCTTTGACACAAATTGATCAAGCACAACGTAAAGTAAAATACTAGATATTTATTATGTAGGTTTGTTTTCAATAAATGTGACAATTAATAGAGTTTATTTTTATAATAATTAATAAATCAAATAGCTTTAAAAAAATTACCAACTTCAATGCATAGTACCAATAATGACACTAAAAAGTAAAATATAATTCAATTGGATATTTAAAACGGAAAGTATTATGTTCTACAAACCTGCGTTTGAAGTTGGTGCCAAGCCTGAGAAATATTTTACTCAGGAATATAACCATCTTTATAAATTAAAAAACTTCTGATATTGATTAATAAAGCTATTTATACGCCAATTTACACACATATTTTTCAGGCTTGATAATACACATCTGGGAAGCGGTTAATTAACAAATATTTTAATGAAATTCCAATCTACTTTTAATTAATTTAATTCTAGATCTCGAAGGAAATAAGTAAAATCTTTTAATTTCCGCACATTCGCCATATATTACGATACATGATTTTTCGGATTTTTTGCAAAATGGACAACTATACAACTGTAATTGCAAATATTTGGGAATTCAATACAGTTTTGTATTCACTATAAATTAGTAGTTTTTATTTTCCTTATACACTAACAAATATTGTCAACTTTCGACACTAATTTACGGATTAGACACAACTGTGTATCTTCTATGGTCATCAGGTGAATGATAGGAAATTCAGATTAGCAGTCGGATTTATACCTTTAACCGGTCATGCGTCGTTGGTCATGGTCATTGGGTCTAATCCGATCCAATCAACGTCGTCGTACCTGGCGGTTGGTTGCCTGAAATGCTTAGCGGCAGAGGCCGAAGAAGAGCTCAAAAAATATTTTTAATTGGCACGCTGGGCTCGCTAATTATATTTTCGTTGGAGATTATTCTGTGTGTCCGGTTATGGACTAGCGATAATCTAAATACATGTAAAGCAATTATTTTAATACACAAATACACTATATACTAGGGCTCAATACCCCACCCCTTCATATGGCAGCCATTTTGTTTTTTTGATGAACGTGTGAACAAAAACGTTCATATCTCTTAAAGTTTTGGTCTTACTGAGATAAAAATAGGCTTATTCGACGGACAATAAAACTGTCTATCAACAACATTTCAAAACAAAGTGTTAACGTTTTCTTAACTTTTGAAAAAAAGATGAAATGCAAAAAAAGGGTCAAAAAATTATGCAACTCAACAAATTATTGCAAATCAATGCAAAAGTAGTCCCGATTACCTCTCATTTTTTTTCACTAAATCGAAAGTTTTCGAGTTAAGCTACAATACAACATTAATTTCATAACTGTATGTTTATTACTTTAGGAGTTATTGTTGTTTGAACATAGCGTATGCGCAAGCACAAAAGACCTTTATTAAGTAACATCTGACATCAGCTGCGTGCTGTCAGAGAAAAGGCTAGCAATGCTATTCGCGACTAGCAGGAGTAAGCGAATTGGAACATATTGACTCTACCTGCAAAGAACTTACAGGATAAAGACTAGTTACGTTAGTTGTACCTTGCTCTGCCTAGTAATCCCTATTTGTACTTACCGTCCGTGCTGTTTACGTTCTGTATTAGTGGTTTTCTTGTGATATGAATATGGCAAATCGTCAATATTCAACGCAACATATTGCTGACATACACTTCGTTTATGGTTTCAGCAAGTAATAAGACTTTAATGTGGTTTTAATGTTTACCTACCTGTTTAAAGTCCCGACAAAGGTCTTTTGTGCTTGCGCATACGCTATGTTCAAACAACAATAACTCCTAAAGTAATAAACATACAGTTGTGAATTTAATAATAAATAAATAATGTTATATTGTAGCTTAACTCAAAAACTTTCGATTTAGTGAAAAAAAAATTGAAGATTATCGGGACTACTTTTGCATTGATTTGCAATAGTTTGTTGATTGGCATAATTTTTTTACCCTTTTTTTGCATTTTACCTTTTTTCAAAAGTTAAGAAAACGTTAACACTTTGTTTTGAAATGTTGTTGATAAACAGTTTTATCGTCCGTTGAATAAGCCTATTTTTATCTCAGCAAGACTAAAACTTTAAGAGATATGAACGTTTTTTTCACACGTTCATCAAAAAAACAAAATGGCTGCCATATGGCGGGGTGGGGTATTGAGCTCTAGTATATAGTGTAATTGTGTATTAAAATAGTTGCTTTACATGTATTTAGATTATCGCTAGTTGATAACCGGACACACTGTATATGCTGTCTCTATGAATTTTCTTTAGTACCAGTGCTCTACCTTGTGAATTGCTCTGGCCTGGTTCCAGTTGATAGTGTGGTGTTCGGTCCATGCGTGATTATCTAGCCCAGACTTCGTTATTTCCGCCCTTTGAGTAGCTGTGCGGTGTGACTTAACCCTGGTGTCCAGCGGTCACTTTGTCTCTCCAATGTAAAGATTACCAGATTCACAAGGTATGCTGTATATACAGTTATTTTGTATTCCAGGCCTCGTTCTTGCTATCATGCTCCTCAATGTGTTGTTGCTTTTGAAGATCATTCTGATTCCATAGCTGTGCAACTCTTTCTCCGACAAGCCTTTAGTATACGGTAATAGTAGAGTTGCTACCATGGTGTTTTCTTCCTGTCTAGGTGGTTTCTCCAGCTCTTCAAACGCGTTAGTAATGATCGTTTCAATACAAGGAAGAGCACTGGTACAAAGAAAATTCATAGAGACAGCATATATAATCTCGAACGAAAATATTACCCAGCCCAGCGTCCAAGTTAAAAATATTTTGTGAGCTCTTCTTCGGCCTCTGCCTCTACGCATCTCCGGAAACCAACCGCCAGGTACGACGACGCTGATTGGACCGGATAAGACCCAATGACAATGACTGGCAACGCATGACCGGTTAAGACTATCAATACGACTGAATTTCCTATCATTCACCTGATGACAATAGCAGATACACAGCTATTGAAACGTTGTGAGATCAACCACTTGAAGACGATGGAAGTCCAAGGAAACTTCAAGGTAGATTTTGACATTTCGTTTTTGTAATATGTAAGATAATATTCTACTTACTATTGTATAAAAAGTTTTGAAACACCTCGTATAAATTCGTCACATTTTGTTTTATAATTCATAATGACATAAGCCGCCCGTCAAATGTTATTTGCAACAAAGTGAAAATTAGCTTGACTAATATTTTTGTCGAATTTCACTTAAGTCCGATAATATTTTCAAGAATTTTCTCAAGGGAGCGAAGGTGCGAAGTTGAGTTCCAAAGTGGATTCTACTCAAAGTGGTTTCTTTTGTTTAATTCAGATCGATAACAACAAAGAAGTTGTGAGATACGGAAATTTTTAGCTTGAGTAGCAAAACGTGTCAGTAAAACGATGAATCTGAAAAGTTCTAATGGTTCTAAAGAGTTTTTCCGCCGAAACTGATTATTACTTTGAAATACGAAAAGTCGCAGACCGCTAATACACGGGCTTCTCACAATTAGTGTGTAGGCATCGGCGTATTGTTCGTTAGATATTGATAAAATATTACATTCTAGGAAATGTTAATGTTTTTGTTCAATTTGTGCTCATATAGTTTAGAGGGTTACACTAACAATAGATTTAATTTAAATCCAAGATGGCCGCCATTGCAAAATGGCTACTTCAATATGGGTATCAAATGGAAGAATAGAAGAATAAAGTTCACAATGGAAAAATGGCCGGCAACAAAATGGCGGATTAAGTATATATTTTTTCAGACCTCTTCAATATTGTTATCAAATGAAAAGCTTTGATATCTATATATAAATAGGCAAAGACAAAACGGTTAGGTACCATTTTCTCCTCTCCCTCAACCGATTTATTTGATTTTTGTTTTGTTTAGTGGCTATTGACGACCTTCAGTGCAGAATGCTAAAATGTATTTATAATATGGATTCATTCATTAAATAAAGTAAAATAAAAAAATAATAATTACGTCCACAGTGCCGCCAGATTGCGTGGAGAGAAAATCGTAAGACTGTTTGACTCAAATGAGTAAAACAAACTAAATTAAAGGAAAAACTAACAAATTTTGTTTGGTTCTGAAAGTTATTCTACATTATCATGCTATAGAGAACACAGCCACAAAAAAAATATATTATAGGATAATGACAATTTATTGGGTACTCGCAAGTTTTTCTAAATAGAGTCTGTCAACTAAAATTAGAAATTTGTATTGCGTGGCAACTGAACAATGTTTGTCCGATAATATTTTATTATTTTAACATTATACTATTAATTTATATTGTTTCTATTTTAAAGGCTAATAGTTTCATACAATTTAACTAAGATTACAAAGCCTACGATATAAATACAAATAGTGAAATTGAAGATAAATAGTTAGATATGACATCATTGCAATGGTTTTAATTTCTCGACCAGTTCACGGCCAACCACAATGTAGCAGATTGAATTTCAATTTGACATTTTTTAAAAATTTAAACCGCTAGGTTAAGGTACCTTCTCAATGCAATCAAAAAATTATCAATGTATAATTTTCAAAATTTCAATTTCAATGAACTTACAAAAATTGTCAACAAATAAAGGTATTCTTTAACATAGATTAACAGGTGGTGCATTGTATTTCTTAAATGTTTTGATATAATCCCCCGATGAAAACTTGTACGTAAGTAAACTAACTATTGAGAGATTATAAAGCTAATTGATACGTTTGATTTCAGATCCACTCCAGTTGAATATGTTTTTGGTTATTTTATGCCATGTGCAAATGAAAATTGAATAAGTATTAGTAATATATTGCTGTTTTATTCGATAAAAGGTAATCTTTTAAATTAATTTTAACATGTCGTCTAAAATATTAGCAGTCAGTCAAAAATGGTTAAATATTTTTTTAACCAGATATGATATGGTGCAAATATATTTTTACTTATTTATCTAACAATATAATACATACAATTTTTGTTTATTTACATATATCTTATTCTATGTAATTCTCGCAAACTGCACTATGACTGTCGAAATTTCATTTCGGGGTTTTGGCGTCTACCAATCGATTGCTCGGAAAAAATTGTATTACCGAGAAAGAACGAAATTGTGACAATAGTTATGACAGCTGAGTTTTGAAATTACAAGTTTCAATACAGGATGATTTGGTAACATACCTGAGGTTGAGACTGCCCTTGAAAAAAAATTCCAATACAAATTGATGTGTAGAATCTTATAAGAATTTTATCGGTATTTAATATTTTTAAGGTAAAAATTTCTGCTTAGGTGATTTTTGGATGGGTAAAAAATTATGTGTTCTCATGTTCTAAATTGACTGAGATATAAGGCGTTGTATATTATAATTACACAGAGCGATTCCAGATATGTTAGAAATATTTTTTTTCGTGAGTGGCACACAAGCAGTTATAGGATATTTAAAATATAGAGCCCATTAGCGGTTGAATTTATCAGGGTTCTTGGAATAGAGGGCGCAATAGAATTACAGTTATACAGGGTGGTGCAAAAAATATTATACAGATATGCATATACAGGGTGGTGGAAATGTAAATGCAACATTTCGTAACCTATAAGCAGTAGTATATATAGGATAGATGAAATATAGGAATTATAGATATACAGGATGATGATAAAAAATGTTAGAAAAGGAAATGATTTATAGAGTAGACCACGATGAGTTCCATATATATGACGATTGAAATATAGATCGGAGCAGAATTATAGTTACAGAAGATAATTTTCATAAACAAAACGAGTAAATCCGGTGGCTTATAGGCAGTCGTATTTACAGAATGGTTTACCGGGTGGTTCAAAAATGTTAAAAAATATTAGGTGTGGTCCATGAGCAGTTGGATATACAGGGTGGTGGAAATATATAATGAGATGGAATTATTATAATGAGTATTTATATATAAATTATATATAAATGTTAAGGAATTAAGTGCATTTATAGTTATACAGTGTGGTTAGAAAAAATAATTATGTAGGGTAGCCCATTAGCGGTTGAATTGTTGTCATATTAAATTAAGAATTACGAATTTGAAAAAATAAAGTCCTATTAATTATATCTGAAAAAGAACATGAATTTCGTTACTTATTTGTAGATGCGAGATGTAAGACCGACAAGTAGGATTTTCGAGGAAACTATCACACAGCGGTTTCGAATCTTGATCCGTTCCGTGTAATTGCTGTTCTCTCTTAAGTCCTAGGATAGAATGTTACGATAAAATTCTCAGGGTACTTCACCTGCCAGAGATATTGAGACAATTGGTCGAATTTCGACCACAGGGCGACAGCTAGTAAGCATGGATCTCCAACCGAGTCAAGATTTTGTATCTTCTCGAGGATTGTGTAGTGTTAGGGTGGCTAAAAATGTTACGTCGTTAGCGGTACACCATACAAGTTAACGTAAAAGGTTAAAACCATTAAAATATGCAGAGGACTGTGTGGCATGAGGGTGGATAAAAATGATATGTCGTTAGCCTCACGAAACAGATATACCATCAGTTCGGATAAACAAGTATACCCTTCCTCACCCAACTCTAACTCAAAATTTCACCAATCCATTACATTTATAGGTTCTCCGCCTGAAAAAAATTCTCAATTTCTACTAAACAGAAATATTCAAACAGCCTTTAAAACCAATAATAATTTGGCCAAAAACATAAAAAATTATAAAGATAATATTAATAAGTATGAAAACTCAGGAGTCTATAAGTTAACATAATGGTAGTTGCCCAAAATTTTACATCGGTCACACAGGAAGGTTATTTAAAACAAGATGGTCTGAACATTTAAAAGCCTATGAAAATCAGAAATAAAACATATCTACATTTGCCGACCATTTGTTAAATGAAAATCATATTCCACAAACTACTTTCGAAATTCTAGCAACAAAAAAGTAGAACAAAATTCTAGAACAAAAAAGTAAAAAATTAACTCTTTTAGAATTACTTGAGATCAATAAAAATAAAAATTAACAACATTTTTTAAATGACCAAACTGATACAAATATGTCTCCCTTACTTAATCTTAATATACTTACATAATACAAAATTGAAGATTATATTAATGCTGTTTATCTTCACTAATATTATACATTAAACATATTCTACTTTCTAATTATACACTCATTATTATCGTACAACACTATATAATATATTCAGATGTTTAGCATTTAGTTTAATGTTTAATTCTGACGAAGCCTGTCATCAGAGCGAAACAATTGTCAAATAAAATATAATAAATTTTTGAAAATTACGACAGTGGTAGTGTTTTAATATAATTTATAATAGTGAACAACTCTAAATGTATTGTTATCGAAAAAAACTCTTGTCACTTGTATTATTTTATATCTATTGCCCAAATTTCAAATCAATGGACGTAGTTTTGACGCCATCAGACCGGAAAACATTCAGTGATGAGACTAAAAGGAGAAAAATTAAAATGTTGGTACGTTATAATAGTATACTTTATTGTTAATATATAGATCATTCAAAAAACTACTATTACTGTCAACATCTTTGTTTGTGATTAGAGAGTAATTTTGACAGTTGTCACTGGACCATGTTCCAAGTTCTACATTACAAAACACCGTAGTTATAGGAAAGTCTGTATTTTTTAAATACTCCAAACGTTACATGATCTAAATCAGACCCGTTTATAATGGCAATAAAAAATTTACACAAGTGAATAAAGAAATTATAAAGTTCGCAGTGACAAATTTAGCATTCACAATTTGACATTAAATGTTTCACAATAAAACTAACGTTACTAATAGAATTTACTGCTAATTTGATATATACAGTGTAGTACTACAAAAATTCTACAGATCATTTGAAATAACAAAGCTTCTATCAAATTGGAAGAGTTTGAAAGAGTTATCTACAGAATTCATGTGGCGCTCTTACGTAAGAATTTGTTATAAGATACATACGCCAAAAATTAGATAAAAGAATCTCTGATTTTCCATGGATCTCATTAAAGACATAAGGGAAAACCTAAAAAAACCTCATGAACTATCCCGATATAGTGTTGTTCAAAAGGATATTACCATCCTTGATTGGTAGCTAGGAACTGAGTCTACAGAAGTACTAGCAATACAATGGCTTTCATTTAATGAAAGTAAAGCAGTCTATCAGCTTTCGTTTTGTATTGTGTTCTTCATTGTGGAATATGGTTGAACTTGGAAATTGTAGGTTATGATCAAGGATCCAGACACGTTTACAAATTTTTGACTTTTGGAGTTTTTGTTTCTTTATATTATTTTTGTATTGATTTGTTCGAACATTTATAGGGTATATATAAAATGTATTAAATTTTGGCTTATGTTATTTGACTTAGTTTTTGATATAATTGATTTTAGTGTATTTCTTGTTTCGGACGGTGTTCTAATACAAAATCTGCTGCCACTCTTTTTAGTCTTTCTGAAAGTCTCTGTATGGTTGTTGCAGTAATGTGATGGTCAAGGATATTAATATTGCTTGGAGCACCTTGGTCTTGAATGTTCAATCTTATCTAATTCTTTAGTTGAAGACTTGTTAAGGATAATTCTTAGCAGATCGTACATGTTTTACAAATGTTTTGTCTTTATTGAATTTATTGATGTCAGGGAAGTTTTTTTTGCTCTATCTTATAAAGATTTTAGGTAGCCCTTTTTTACGGTATTTGGATGTTCAGAGTTAAAATTGTAATATCTGTTAGTGTTTTCTTTAGACTTAGCTAGGTTTCGGGTGAGAACCGCGTCTGAATTTATTATATACTCGACGTTTCGACTTCTGCTTTGGAGCCGTTATCAAGAGACAAAAGTGAAAAAGAGTTTCTGAGTCTAGATCGAACTCGGAGCCTCAATCTGTCTACTCCTCAAGAGTCACTAGGTAACTGAACTGAATTTGAGTCTGCTCTGCTTCTTTTATTTATAGTTAACGCTGGGTTAGAAGGGGATGTCACCTGATTAGGCTGTGTTGTGATTGGTTGGGTGTTGGTGGGAGTGTCAGCTTTGTTTAATCTGGCAATTACGGAGGTCCATGCCGTGGGAAGGCGAGAGCTGTCATCGCGTCGGTTTAGACAGAGGGGTCTTTTCTCTATTTCTATAGCTTCGCGAATAGTAGATGCTCTAAGGGAGCTAAGAGATACGATAGTCCTACTGTCCTCGAAGTTGATAGAGTGTCCTGTTTGGATATTATGATGCGCGAGAGTTGAAGTCGGATTTTTTTTGCGAACTTACAAAGAATGTCTATAAATAAAAGAAGCAGAGCAGACTCAAATCCAGTTCAGTTACCTAGTGACTCTTGGGGACTAGGCAGATTAAGGCCCCGAGTTCGATCTAGATTCTGAAACTCTTTCTCACTTTTGTCTCTTGCTAATGGCTCCAAAGCAGGAGCCGAAACGTCGAGTATATAATAAATTCAGACGCGGTTCTCACCCGGAACCTAGCCTTGTTCATAGTAATGACCGCGGAAGCCTCTCAGAACATATATATGAAACACTATTTAAATTAATACTAATAATTATGCATTAGTGCAATGCACCAGCATTGCTCTAGTGGAAGATGACCCTCGGTTTAATGTCAAAATCTCCCATCTTACAAATTCGCAGCATGGCAACGCTCATACGACAGATTAATACCACTTGATTTTGAATAACCTAACAATCACACCTACAAACTGTTTAAAGTAACGGTGATTTGCAAGTCACCGTGACCGATGTACTAGTGACGTAAAAATCACTGGTAAGCTCATAGGTAAAAGAAGTCTGATTTTCAAGTTAAGAACTTAATAAAATATGATTAACTTTAAACATAGATTATGTTACAGTTTAAAAAAAAAATTGAAATCGTCATTATTATTATAACGTTGATATCATGTAACATTATCCAATCATCAGAAATGCTACTGTGAAGTGTTAATAACATACTTAGATATTCCAGTTGTATAATATTGCTGTTTGATAGCACAAACATGTTGTAGCTATCCATGTTTTTCAGCTAGCATATCAACAATTTCCTCAAGAAATAGTACAGGCATTACATAGCATATGGAAAATTGGACGCATACGTGAGATTGTTCCTCCAGGTCTAGGTGAATAGGCCTGCTCTCAGAATGTCATACATATGTCACATGTGGAAGTGCACACCTTTGGATATGGGATTCCGTCTGTATAGCGTCGGAAGATAAATAGACCTGCGGCGCGCAATATACACCGTGCATTTCACTATGTTAACCGCTAAATAGCTTGCAGTCGGCTCTCTCGGTAATATCAACTGACCGTTATGGGAAAATCTATAACGATTAATTGCGCAAACATTAGGTTAACAACTTGTCGGTGGTTCATTAAAGCGCGTTATTCAACTGTTATAGCAAATTACAGCTGGAAAATTCATTCGATATGGATACATCGTCGCTATGGTATACGTTCAATAATAAAGTGCAAGCTCGTAGGAAAAAGGCATGAAGCGTATAAGCAATGCTCAACGTTTTCGGATTTTTAGCGTTTAGCTGGTCTTGCTTTATGGGAAAATAGTGGAACGATAAACAAGTTTACTGAAATATGTTAATGTTTGGTGTCATTTATTATCAAATCAGTTTTATTTACCGTAATATGGTTATTGTTGGTGTTTCATATGAATGAATATGTCAGTGTAGCACGTGAGTATACGATTTTGTGGTAAAGACAATAGTTATTTTTAACCGACTTCCAAAAAGGAGGAGGTTATCAATTCGTTGCGTATTTTTTTTACTTTTTTTTTGTATGTATGTTACCTGATTTCTTCTCCTGTGGTGAACCGTTTTGAATGAGTATGGTCTTGTTTAATAGAGTATATATATCCGGATTGGTGAAACTTCAAATTTTGAAAAGAATTCTATTGGCAAGTGATGAAATTTGTGAATGAACACATGCGTGCATGGAAATCGACCAATATGCCTAATATTTTAGTCGATTTTTCGATAATTCCTTATAGATGTGTGTAGTTTTTTAACGTTTAATCTATTAAGGAAGATCCCTAGGTGGTCTCATATAATTTTCTGTGACGTGCAACTTGCAGTTTTCCAGAAAATCGCCGAAAATTCCAAAATTCTTATCAAAAATTTCATCGAAATGACATAACGGATATTCCCTCATAAATATTTTAATTCCAACGTAATAGTGCGGGAATTTTAGGCACTGGAAGTTTTAATTGCGAATTTGAAAATTTTCTATTTACATCTCAAGCATATAGATAGTAAAGCATAGTATTTTCGGCTCCTTAAATCAATGAGTACCAAGCTCGTTTTGTTTGTATACCAGGCAAATACCTATTTAAATGCAAATTTTTCCATTTTGGGAAGACGGTGCTTTTGGTTGTCACATTCTCCCGGCCTAATAAAAAATTCAGTGACAACACATGTCAAACTTGAAACTGCAATTTGTGCGTTTATTCACAGGTGTTTAGTTATAACAAACAAAATCACAAGTAAAGTAATAGAAGGAGTTGCATTTATATGAGGTTTGAAATATAGTACGGAGTAGAATGATAGTGGTCCGTAGGCAGCCTTATATACAAGATGGTTGGAATATAGGGTGCCCTGCAGTTTTGGTGGTATAAAAATGTTGGAAAAAATGTGAAATTACAATTATGTAGGGTGATTAAAAAACTGTTATATGATGTGGACATAAGCAAATCATATACAGGATGGTTGAAATATATGCTGGAATTTATTTATACAGTGTGATTAAAAAATTATTTCTTTTATAGCCCATAATAAATTGCATAAAGTGTGGAGAGGAATTAAAGTTACACAGGGCGATAATATAAAATGTTAAAAATGAAATAATTTATGGGGTAGCCCACAAGGAGTTGTATACTATGGTTGAAATATAGGACGGATTTGACTCCGCAAATATGGGATGGATTCTACTCCGTCCTATAGTTTACAGAAGGCACAGCTAACAAATTTATGCTTGTCCGTGGGCAGTCGTATGTACAGGATGGTTGGTACATATGACGCAGTGGATTTATCTATATTTATACAGAGTTGTCAAAAAAAGTTGAAAAAAGGTTACATGGCGTGGTCCATAAGGCATAAATATATTTTGGGCTTATTAAGTAAACGCGTACTAGTACATTTTGTTCGTAAACATTTACCTGTCAATTGGTAAATTGATTTAATTGAAAATGTATCATTGTGTAATGTTGAGGCTTTCGATATTACCTGGTTCTGTCTATTAAGGTTATACATAAAAAATAAAAAATAAAGAATGAAATGAAAAAGTTGAAAATAAAACATTTTTAAAACATATAACAAAATACATCTCTAGCAAATAAATAACACATTCAATGTTACCTAGGAAGTAAAAAATGTAAACATTAAAAGGTGCTCATTCTGTACAAATTAATTACCTACCTATCTAGTATATTTTTGAAGTCGGTGCCAAGCAACAATCAAGTTTGATGAAGTAGTAGAAAAGTACACAATGAAGGATTTTAGATTTGCTTTGCACCGACTTCAAAATATACTAGATTGGTAGGTAATTAATTTGTACAGAATGAGCACCTTTTAATGCTTACATTTTTTACTTCCTGGGTAGGTACCTAACAACATTAAATGCTTTATTTATTTGCTAGAGTTGTATTTTGTTATAATTATTTTTAGCTTTTTAGTTATCGGTAGAAGTTGGTTATATATTTTTTAAAAACGTTTTATTTTAAATTTAGTTTAAAAGGCGAGAAACACTAGGAAATCTACCAAGAGATATTTGGTTGATCTGGTGTTTAACTATGACTGTACTTTCAAGATAAAATCTAATGTAGCCCAATCTTTCTAAAGGAAATATAGATTTTTGACGATGGAAACAGAAAGTGCGAGGAAGTTTACCTTAAAATTTGACATAGGTCTGATCTTTCAAATGTTTAAACCCTGAATTGGAGCATACACCAATTGATTTAGAACAAACCAAAGCTTCTCTATAAACAATTGATATTACTGCTCAAATTTTTACACCAAACTAAAAGTATACAATTTTATGATCTTTCCGAGCATCTACAACTCACCGGATGCAAGATAAATTGTTTCTAATCAGTGACCTTCATCAGTTGCGCTACCCTCGATTGAAATCTTGAGTAACTATTTATTGCATTTCGTACACACAACAATAATTATTAATTATAATTAATAATTTAAGGCGAAATTTATATAGAAATCTAAGACTTTCCGGAAAACAAGTCCACAGAGACCCCAAAACAGGAATCTAGGTGTGTGTTTCTATGTGATACCTAGGTACAGTCATCACAGGAAAGAAGCCAAAGGTTAACTAACCTATAAAACACATTTGATAAAATGGAATCTAGAAATTTTTTAATGGTAATCATTTTGATAGGGTTTACTTAATCTATCTAAGTCTGTTGTGTTTGTTTTCTGAATGATAATTGTGGCATCTCTGGTTTTTATTTTTTCTGAATCATTTGGGAATAACACCACATAAACTTGAAAGTCTGTATATTTCAAAAGTCTAAATCAGACCCGGTTTTCAATGGTATTAACACAAAATGAACAAGAAATTAAAAAATTAAAAGGATTCGCAATGACAAATATCCTAATCACAATGTAATATTTTGTGTATCATAGAAATCACAGACATTCTTTCTCTGTACACAGCACGATTCCCGCTTAAGGGTCATTGTGGGCTAAGACATAGATATTCATTTCACGTTTATAAATATTTTATTATTATAATTCAATTTAAACTAACTAAATTAACAAATGTTAAAAGCATTAAAAATTTCAAATGTGAAGAAATTCAAAAATGTCAATAATGCCAACAGTGTTAAAACTGTCAAAAATCTCGCAAAAGTCATGAATGTCAACGGTTAAAAGATGGCAAAAAAATACCAAAAATTCCGAAATGTCAGAAGTGTCAAAAATGCTAAAAATGTCAGAAATGCCAAAAATGTTATAAATGTCAAAAATGTCACAAACGTCAAAAATGTCAAAAATGTCAACAATGTCAATAATGGCAAAAATGTCAAAAATTTGAAGACGCGAGATGTAAAGACCGACATCTAGGACCTTCGGGGAAACTAGCACATAGAGGTTCCAAATCTGGAGCCGTTCCATGTAATTGCCGTTACCCGTAACTCCTAGGTTAGAATGTCACGATGAAATTTTCAGTTTAACTTCACCTGTCATTGATATTGAATATTCAAGTTTTGCGTGCAAATGAATGACACCTCGAAGAGAGTATTCAATATCAAAAATGTGAAAAATGTACAAAATGTTAAAAATGTCAAAATTGTCAAAAATGACAAAAGTGTCAAAAATGTCAGTATATCAAAATTCTCAAAAAATTCAAAAATAACAAAAATGTCGAAAGATAAACGTTAAATATGAAAAAAAAAGTCAAAAACCGACAAATAGTAAAAAACGCCCAAAAAATAAATCTCAAAAACATTAAAAAATGTTAATAATTACAAGTAGGAAGCTGTATTTGACGTCACCCGTGTTTTATGCTGATCAAAGGAACCTAAAGCATGCAGAAAAAATGGAATATCACATTATAACAAATGTTCATGTCATGAGGATCGGGTCACCGTTCTCATAATTATTTTTACGTCTTTAGCTCCAGGTTACAGTTTTGAGACAAAGAATTTCAAAAATACCAGAACGCTTGTGCATAATTTTTTATTGGGCATAAGTTATCCAGGGCCCCGTTCATGAGAATGTAGATCACTCCTTGACGACGAGCCCGTTTACTGCTTGTTAACAATGCTATTTTAAATTCGCCAGCTTGTTTGGCCGTTTATTTCAAATGTAAAAAATGCCAAAAATTTAAAAAATGTCAAAAATGTCAAAAATGTTAAAAATGTCAAAAATGTCAAAAATGTCAAAATGTCAAAAATGTCAAAAATGTTAAAAATGTCAAAAATGCCAAAATTGTCAAAAATGTCAAAATACAAAACTGACAAACTTCTCATAATTGTTAATTTGAAAATGCGAGATATAAAGACCGGATTTTCAGGGAAAGTAGCACATAGAGGTTCCGAATCTGGTGCCGTTCCATGTAATTGTTGTTACTCGTAATTCCTAGATTAGAATGTCACGATGAAATTTTCAGGTTAACTTCAGCCGGCAAGAGATATTGAAAACTCTCTTCGAGGTGTCATTTTTTGTACGAAAATCTTAGATGCCGGTCTTTACATCTCGCTTCTCCAAATTTAACGATATGTATCAAATACATAAAGAACTGTCCTAAAGGACATTCAATTGTAGGAAGCGCAACTAATGAAGGTTCCCTAACCAGAAACAATATATATTATATATACAAAAGAATGACACCTCGAAGAGAGTATTCAATATCTCTGATACGTGAAGTTAACTTGAACATTTCATCGTGACATTCTAACCTAAGAATTACGGGTAACAGCAATTACATGGAACGGCTCCAGATTCGGAACCTCTATGTGCTAGTTTCTCCAAAAATCCTAGATGCCGGTGTTTGCATCTCGCGTCGTCAACTTTAAAGATATGTATCAAATACATAAAGAAGTGTTCGAGAGGACATTCAATTATAGGAAGCGCAACTGATGAAGGTTCCCTAAGCAGAAACAATACATATTATATATTATATTATATATATTGTCTTGCGTACAAATATATCTCAAAAATATTAAAAATGCCAAAATGTCTCTCCCAAAACTGAAAGTATAAAACTGCATTTGGCGTCACCTGTTTTTCGAGCTTCGCAAAAGAATTCAAAACTTCCAGAGAAAAATGAATAATATCACATTATAAAAAAGGCCCAAGTCACGATGATCCGATGTCGTTGTCCGCGTAATTATTTGCCCCAGGTCTATCGTCTTCAGACGAAAAACACCAAAAAATACCGGAAAGTTCGTGAATATATTTTTTTATTGGGCTTAAGTTGCACCTTTCTTCATGTTTATATGCTCTAGTAATTGTTATCACGGCACCGTTCATGAGAATGTAGATCACTCCATGACGACGAGCCCGTTTATTGCTTGTTAAGAATGCTATTTTAACTTCTCCAGCTTGTTTGGCGGTTTACTACGGCACTTCCCTTGGGTAAAAGGTCGTCGTCGCCGGCGTCGCCGTCGCTATTTACCACCGATTTTCATAATTGCTAAATAGCTCTTTTGTGCCTTCGTACATCCGCTTTGTTGCTCTAATTTAATTATGATATTATTGTTCGTATGAGAATGAGAGCAATATTGCCATTGAGAATGGCGTTGCTCTCGTTTGAGGACGCATATTAGTCGAGTAATCAAAAATGGTGTACACAGCCAACCGAGCTTCTTCTCTAAATGAAAAGTATGGGAAATCTCCTTTGTAATATTCGTAACAATAACGTAAAGTGGGGTTGAGGAAAACTATTTGCGAAAACCTTTCTACCCTCGCCTATTATTTAATTAATTATCCTACAAAAGATTAACTTTTCGTACGTGATTAAATTTATTGCATACACGGATTTCATAAAAAAATAACTATTACCATAATGTTCTAGAATTGTTAACACCGTATATATATTTGTAGACGCGAGAAGTAAGACCGACATCTAGGATTTTCGGGGAAACTAGTACACAGAAGTTCCGAATCTTGAGCCGTTCCGTGTTATTGCTGTTCTCCCGTAACTTCTAGGACAGAATATCCCGATAAAATTTTCAGGTTACTTCACCTGTCATAGATATTGAATTCTCTCTTCGAGGTGTTAATCTTTTGTACGCTAGTTTCCCCGAAAATCCTAGATGGTGGTGTTACAGCTGGCGTATACAAATTTACTGTTATGTATCAAATACATAAATAAGTGTTAGAGAGGACATTCTATTGAGGGAAGCGCAACTGATGGAGGTTCCCGACCAGAAACTATATATATCGTATACAGGGTGTAAATAGTTTGACTGCATATATTTTAGGTGCAGATAGTACCCACCAAACAAAACAAAAAACTCTTATAAAACTATGGTCTAAAGGCCTTAATAAGCAAGAAAATTTGAAATACATGTTAAGTAAATTATTGTCAATGTGGCAACGTCGCGCTAAAAATGAGATTTGCTTGTAGCGTGAATAATAAAGGAATGAGTCATCACAAAAAAATGTTATTTTTTTGTATTAAATAACTTCATAGTTTCGAGTGCCGGTAGATTTATTTAGGTATATAAAATTTTAGGAAATATTATTTTCAAACATGTACCCTTTTAATATCTATGTATTGAAATGAATATTTATATTTGGCGATTTATTTTATGCATCAAGTTGAAGAAGGGAGGATACAAAATTGTTTACATTATGATACAAAAATAATGCGATACAAACTATATTAAACAAAACATTTCTTATATGTAGTTCTTTTATGTGTTAAATTCTTCGAGAAATAATTGTTACTAAGAAATTAATATTACTTATCTTAGACAAATAAAAACCTTTGACCTGCAGGATGTCATTATGATAGAGCTCTGGCGAGCAAACGGATTATTTATAGTAAATATTCTAAATTCAAAATTCTTGTTATTACATTTGCTTTCCCCACAAATTAATAGCATGTCGGGTCTTTACCTAATTGTATGATTGTCACTGTTTGTTACAAAATAATACACTCGAACTCACAATTCACAACAGATTTTATTTATTTTTCCAATTCATATTTTAAAATGAAAATCCAATAACTTATGTCGAATGTCACGCAAAACTCACTTTCACTTTCTTAAAAGAACCGGGCAGCAAAAAAGCATCATGGCAGCGACCAGCTGTAGTACTGAGTATATGCTATGTTGCCACATCTGATCGGAGAAACGTAGGGCAAATTATAACAGAATATTTAGAGTTTAAATAATAATTTTCTTTGTTAATATAGTTATTAAAGGTGTATACGCTATTGAGTATTTACATATTTAGCTTTACAATCATTTTGAAGCCGGAAATAATCTATTATTCACTGTAATAAAGGCTACAGAACTTCTAACTTTTTCATTTTTTTTTGGCAATACTATAGTTTATTTCTGAAAATGGTATAAAGCCTCTTGATTTGTTTTGACCTGAAGTATTGATCCTCAAAATCTTTGCACTCAAACCGTTTACACTCTGTATATTGTCTTGCGTACAAAAGAATGACACCTCGAAGAGAGTATTCAATATCTCTGACAGGTGAAGCAACCTGAAAATTTTATGATGATAATATGTTCTAGGAGTTACGGGAGAACAGGAATTACACGGAATGGCTCCTGATTCGGAACCTCTGTATGCTAGTTTTCCAGAAAATCCTAGATATCGGTCTTACATCTCTTGAGGCGTACGCGGATGAATTTTGATATCCTGAACCCGATTATTAGATGAAGAAGATTTGGCATGGAAATTCTGAGTGTCTTATCATTTGAGTTTTCTCGTTTGATGAATGTCTGTGATGAAAGTCAGTCATTTGTCATTGGATTTGAGGGTTTCGGGAAGTCTGCCGAAGGTTGGTGGTCGAGAGAGAAGGTTGTTAGGAGTGGAACGAGTTGAAGAATAACCGTGAAAAGTTAACAGGTTAAGGGGCATCGTGCTGTGAAAAATTGTAGAAGTGCTTATTTTGAGAGGTCGGATGAACTTCTATAATTGTCTCAGTTTAGTTGTGATTGGATATTTTTGGGAAATAACGTAAATAATTCTCCCTTGAGGATCGATACAATTTCGCTTGGCCGAAGCATAGGTTGGAACTCTGCTGGTTGTGAATCTCGATAACCTTTCGTCTCAATCACCATCATTTACGAGCCAAGTGACATGAAAGGTCCCGTTCAACCGGTCTAGTTTTGAATTTATAGGCTGAACCGTAGTTCTGCTAGTTTGCTGGAGCCTTTGAGCCTTCAGATGCAGTAATCGAGCTCTACATCATTTTAAGATCAAGATTGGTGGTTTAGAAAACCACATCTGTCCAGGTCGAGTGTTAGTGCTTTGCTGGTTGAATCTAAAGGTGGGACTTCATTTCTGATTTAAATGTATTTTTTGACCGTTTTATTGATTCATCGATTTGATTTATAATATATATTTTTGTTACCACACGTTGACTTTATTACTAAATGTATGAACACTTGTTTTATCTTAAACATTTTATAACATCTATCTTTGATACTGGCTTTTGAGTTAAATAAACGTATTGAGTATAAATATATAAGTTTAAATCATAATATCAGCTAATGAGTTTAGTAAACGCATAACTACTTGTTTTACATGGTTATTTAGTGCATTTACATGATATGAATAGAATTTTGTGGTAGAAATATTTTTACTTTTGCTTAGTTGAATTATTGGACAGATTGTAGTTTGCTATTTTGTTCAACACTCATGTACAAGTGTCGTGAGCGCTAGAATCGGCTTACCGTATTATTGTTGTATTGTTTATTTGCTTAATTTGAGAATTATTTGCAGTATTTAGTATTTTGATTAAAGTGAAATTATTAGTTCTTTCAGCTTATATCTATTTTGATAAATTGATTATTATTGGTTAAAATAAAGTTAATAAATTTGTGTATTAGATAAATTGAGGTTACTTAGGAATATTATGATGTTTTTCTTAATTGATTAAATTGATATTAGTTGTTCATATTTTGCGATAATATTGAGATATTGATTACCAGTGTGGTTAGATGTTCAGCTAATATATGTTCGATATTGATTTAGTTACTTGAAGATATTTTGAACTAATTGTGAACATTGGTTGTTTATCATTTCATTTCGTTCATTAAATGAGTTTATAATATATTGCAGTTTTATTTGGGCAGTGTTCTTGTGTTTTATTTGTTGGGAATTTTTGGCACCCAACTGTACCATTATTTATGGGATTTCTTTTCAGCCACTTGAGTTGGTAGGTTACTTAGGTTGGTTTAGTAGGGTAGTGAGGCAGATAATCTTCCTGGTGCCCAGAAGAACTTCCTCAAAGGTAAGTTACTATATAATTGGCTTGGCCCTGTTATCTAGTAAGCCCACCTCGTCTCCACTGAAGCTGCCGTGCACCCTGATGTCATCGCTTGCCAGGTGGGCCAAATTGTTAGGGAGCCGCCTCATAATGCAGAGAATATTCGAAGGTCTTTAATCAAGTAGTAAAATATTCAACAAAATTTAAAAAATATATGTTTCGAGATTTTAAAATTAGATTTGCTACTTTTGGAAGATTTTACTTAAACTCAGGTATTATATTACATACTAAGGGGATTTAACATTTTTCCTATGAACTTTTTAATATTTATTACTTATACAATAACATAATCTTGACTGTATTTTCTTTTCAGGTAAGGTCGCCTAGACTGCACGTCAAAATAGAAGGTAAATAAATTAGGAATTCACATTATTTATGAAATAGTCTACAGATGGACTCCTGCCTTGGAACCAGTAACAAGAGACAAAATGAAAAAGAAAACGATAATAACTAAAATCAGGTTCTGAATCGAACTTGGTGTCTCAATCTGCCTACTCTCCAAGTCTCACTAAAAGAGTGATTTAGTGGTACAGGTTTTACATTGAACTCGGGATCTTAATCTTCCTACTCTCCAAGTCTCACTCGATAACAGAACTCAGTGTGAATCTTCTCTGTTTCATTTATTTATAGTTGGCGGCGGGATTAGAAGAGGATGTGTAGCGCAAAACCTGTTCGAGAGAGATATTTTGTTTGTTAGACAATACACCTCTCTCTCACCTGTCTTGGCGATATTGTGCCGATAGGCTGCTCAGTTAGTATCCGGTGGCGTGAGTTCGTTGTTCAATTGGCAGAAGGACTATACAATCCAGGCCAATGGATACACACAGTTCACAAGAAAAACGACAAGATAACGAAAATTTACAATTTATTTTATTTAATTACAAATTAACCAAGTTTCCTATATAGTTAAGTTGGTAATAGAGAACAAAATTTAAAACAATCGAGGTATATAAAAAAAAATTAGAGTGAAGTTACAAACAAAACAATCTATAAATTCTTACCTTACAATACCCTCGGTAGGAATGCCTTTCCGTTGGTGGGTCTGCTGTCCAAGGTCCTGATCCTGGAGCTATATGCCAACCAGCAGCTGGGGTTCCAACAACTCAGGGCGGCCACGAGTTGCCACTGTCCTACCAGAGGACAAATCGAATCAAGGCGTACTGTCAGAGTTTTGCTCCCTTGATTTGAGGCTAGTGGTTACGTATCTGGGCACTCTTAGCCCCAGTTGATGGCATACATGAAAAAGTTATTGGCCAATTAGAAATAGCACTTAGAGTATAGATACTGAATTTTCCCCCTGACTAGTATAGGCGTAAATATTGCTCTATAGGATCGGTTCGGCACGTGTTTGAGGGGCACCCTACCTTAGTTACCCTAACTTCTTCACCCTAAATTAACTATTTGAATACTACCAAAATGAATGAAAAAATACTTTAACTAATAAAAGTAAATTTGAAACGCTTCAAATTCTAAGTAAACATAGATAACGATAAGACTTAAGGTAAATTGCAATTGCAAGTTATTGTTTCAAACTAATTTAGATTTAAATAACAAATCAATTACTAATTACAGATAAAATTTAACGGTAAATCAGATATATGAACAATTACATTTGAGAGCTAATAATGTGTTTAAAGATAACGATATAAAAAAAATATATATTCAAGATCTAATCATGTGCCTTCTAATCCGACAAACCGTTCGACAACTGAATGAAAGCGAATTTCCGCCGAGATAATGGGAAAACTCAGTACTCTAAATTAATATCAATGTAAAAATGATAAGGTAATAAACGGTAATATGGTTATTGCATCTATATTCATAAATATAATAAAAAAAATCAGAGGTGAAATCTGGTCATAAACCTTTTCCCCAAGTTAAACAATTAAAATAAAGAAAACTAGGCGTAGCAAAATGCTTTAGCTCAGAATCTGCTTGGCTCTCCACTGCAAACTTAGAGAAAGGAGAAACTACAATGTGATTTATTTATAACCAAGCAGACAAGCAACCAATCTGGGCCAATGAATAATAAAAGACCAGCGAGTGACTTAATATATATATATATATATATATATATATATATATATATATATATATATATATATATATATACTGGTATATCTGTACATAAATTCAATTCAATAATATAGAAATATATATGAAATACTGAACGAAATGCAAAAAAAATAATAATAGAAATTTTTAAGCCACTCACATGATCATCCTTAGTTGCAGTCCAACCCAGTTGGGAAGCTTCGTCAGCTACTAAATTTAGCTTCACAGGAGATTTCGTCTAGGGGATCAATTTGTCCTTTCCTGAATTTTGGTAGATATTGTTAATCAAACTATCCAGATTCACCAATACCTAAAAATGCAAAAGAGGCCGGCAATAACCGTTTTCCTTTATTTTTTTTATCACGATACGTGTGAAATCTCTAGCAACTAACGACTGCTTATCGACACCAACTACGTTGCAGATGCAAAGCAAGAAAAAATTACAAAACAAATTAATGAACAACGCAGTTAAGCCACAACTATTTTTTTTGCAAGAAAACGCGGTATATCGATATTAAGATGAATATGAAACCAGATTCACCCAAGATTTCTTTCCAAAATTATTAATAGATATGATAAAATATGAACTATAGCCGATAAAAAAACTATATAAAAAATTCATTCGATAGATCAAACTATAACGATAAGCTGAATCTGCTTAATTACAATCAAAGATACGGTAATAAGGAAAACGATAAATTAACAAATTCTAGCAGATATTTTTCACGATAAAGATAAATAATTTTCCCAATTAAAAAATTAAACTCAGAACGAAATTCGCCTACATGCCGGTCGGAACAGAAGAGAGAAAGCAAAATCTACTTCGACAAGCGTTCATCCCACTTGTCCAATGATAAAAGTGGGGAAAGGAAATGACATGTTAAATTTTAAATTTTATTGAGCGCGAAAGCAGGAATATTAATCAATAGTTGGTCAATACAGGAACTAATACAAGATGATTTCCATAAAAGAACAAAGCACAATTTTACTAATTAAATCGTAGATAAAATTTTATTAATGACAGTTTCCTTCATCCCCACAAAATTATATTTATTTAATATTTCCAGTTTGGAGGGAAGTTGCATCAAAATAGCACTTGAGGTTCGTTCTGTCAATACATTTATGGCGCTAAATCCAAGGGACAGAGTTGGACTTATATATTTTCCAAACGAATTAACTGTTATTTAGCAATTAAAAGCGAAAAAGCAATTGCAAATAGGAGTATTTACTTACGTGTTTATTTATTAAGGTAAAGACACTGGTTTATTACGGTAGAACTCAGTTTATAAAACGATATAATTAGAAAAGTGATTTGAAAAATATAAAAGGTAATTTATTAATGCGACAAATATTAGTAAATATTAATATAATGTGTTGATTGAGTGTTGGTGTGTGTATTTAATTACGGAGCGATATTACGTCGGTTGAGACAGAAGAGTCGTTTCTCTCTTTCTATAGCTTTATAAGGAAATTGCGGGATATGATATGTTTTACATATACTTATATGAAAAAAAGACCGGTAGCTCAAAATTAATATTATCTTATATTTATAGCTATTCACATCATGCCTTCTGTCTAGACCAACGTCATTCTGGTCACTTCTTGAACTCGTTATTTAAAGCTTTCAGTTGGATATTTTTCAATTTAATCCCCATATAAGTCGGTCATGCTTGTCTTTATCATCCATAAACTTGGTAATGTTCCCTTTTTTTGTGGAGTTCTGAGGTACTTTAAATATCGCAAACAGAAAATTGGAATGTTTATTAAACAAAACCAATTTTTGTGTTGGTATTGTATATTAATGGGATATTATGGTTGCTTTTTTACTCACTGTAATTTACTGATTTTTTATAAACGAAAGGATTTTTAATATACAACCTATTTCTTGCACAGATAACTAATTGTTGTGTCGGTACATCGGAGCGAACTCTAGAAAAAATGCGATTTTTGCATTTAACTACCATATTCATCTATTTTAGTGTGTGTAAGTGTGGGCTTCCACGTTTTCGCTTGAATAAAAAGACGATAGTTGAAAAATCATGAAAATATTGAACTGAACTTCCCAATGTATAAATATATAAGTACATTAGTCTGTATTAGGTTAACCTAATTACGATCAGTGACCTCTAGCCGTGAAATAAAAAGTCTCACTCCAATGCATACAAAAGGTAATATTTATATAGGAAGGATAAGTCGAAATGAGATATAAATATTACTTCCAGTCGAGTGAGATTTCAAGAATAAGGACCCTGGGGGAGACCACAATAGAATTTGGTGCGTGGAAGTCGGCGAGAGATAAATGAAGGGAGGGCGGAAGATATGTGGAAGTCGCTGAATGTTAAGTGGAACTCTGTGGGAGTTTGTAAAGTTCAGGTGAATATCAAGGAAGATTTGTTAAATAAGCTGTCCTGGCAAACGGTACTTACAGAGATAGCTTTCGTTTAATCTAGTCAAAGGCACTTATAACACATCACAAATGTTTATAATTATGCAATATTTTTTTTTATTTATTGAATACATAAATTATCAGAAGAAGTTTAAATGCCAGTGTATTTAAATCACTATTTCTAATTCAAACTTTTTATGGCATGCATGTTCTGAAACTTCGAATACAATTTTAATTTAAAAAGGTGTAAAATATTATACAATAATAATGACTTACATAACTGAGTTGGTACAATAATTAATTTATATAAAAGATTTTGTATCAAAATAGTCCATTTAAATACACTTAAGGCTTGCATAAAAATCGAAAGTAATACCAAATTGGTAATATTAGCATTATACAGGGTGTACCGTAATGCAGTGCATATATTACGGTAGATGATAGAACTGATCAGTATAAATAAAAAAGTTTACGGTTTAAGAAAAATAATTGCTCAGATTTGTCAAAGTAAGCACTTACGTGTGTATTTAACAATAAACAAAATCCTCTACCATTATTATCAAATAAAGGGATATTTAGGTCAAAAATAAAACTATAGTTGGATTAAATTTACTTTTGTTCATTAAATGTAGACCGTAATAAGGGAATTATTGCGGAAGGTTCTGGTTCGATATTGCAAAAAAGTAGTATTTTGGGGCGGTTGGGTTTATTGAACACTTTTCTATGGGTGTTATTCAATTATGAGTTTTTGGTTATGTTTACGAAATATGAGTGGAGAAATATTAAACATGGAATAAAATACTACTGAACTATTGGCAAGTTGTTTGAGATATTGCAAATTTATGTTACTTGTAAAATTTCTCAATCCTATAACAGGTATGATACGTTTTAGGTACCTAGAATTAATTTTTTTTTAATGAAGATGAGTAAGTAATTATTACTAACTGCTGACTCAGGCAAGAAATTGTTACAAAACAACTCTAAGTTGAAGAGTTCCATTATAATGGTTCAATAAATTCAATATATCATATTGATATTGTTTTTTTATTGAAAGTCTTACTGTAAAAGAATTTATTAAGAATCTAATCATATTCTCTTCGAGGTGTCATTTTTTTGTACGAAAATCCTAGATGTCGGTCTTTACATCTCGCGTCTTTAAATCTAATCATGTCATAAATGAATACAATAAATACAAGAACTGCGTATCTCTAAAAATCATTATACAAATATAAACCCTAAAGATAATAACTTTTTAGTTTGTTCTTTCTGTTCTGTACAGTTTTAGGCACCTACGGTAAGATTGCCAGATATATTATAATTTCCAAAAAATTAATAGTGGAATAGGTCCTCTAAACTATACAAGATAGATATGTATTTGAAAAATAGAACTGTGGAAGCCGTTACTTTGTGATAGTCAATCATTATAATGAAACGAAACTAATTTCTTTGTTTTCTATCACTCGATTTATTCACACTATCACACTACGTTTCTTGGGATTTCGGATATTATAGGTTATAGTTTAAATTTAAGCCTATTTGATTAGTTTTTCTTAAATAAGGTACATAGCACAACAAATAAAAGTGTAATTAACTCGTTTTTATCTCTTGAATTTGCAAAAATTGCAATTTTAGTAGTTTGTATGCAAGATGGAGAACTTTATTATCAAAACTAAGTTTGTTTTATACATATTTTTAAGGTACTAAATGTATCATTTTTAATGGTAAATTGTTATTGTCTAAATAACACTTTCATGAGGTAAACAATTGATAGGTGTTTCAGCTTCGTGACTATGAGGGTTTTCTTGTGAAACTGATTTTTTTTTCGAAAACAATTTATTTTACGTGAAACGTATGATCCTCTCATTATGCTGCCAATTAATTTTTCAACCATTTGACAGGACCATGGTGATTATCAAATCTGTACAATCGTTCATAGATTAAATTTCTTTTGGTTCCATTTTATTGTATGTAAATTCAGTTTAAGAATGTGAATTATGCTGTTAGGCATCGGATGAAATTTAGTGGAAGGGAGCATTCGGTTCCCCTAACTTAACAAGTGGGGATAGAAGTGACATTTCTTTAAAAAAAATCCCTATAGAAAAATATCTTAGTGGTTTTTGTAGATAGATTGAATAACTAATAATAATAATAATACAGTGAAAGCCGAAAAAAATTTAAAAAGTGCTCAATTGGTGAGATTCGAACTTGAGCCAACACGACTAATAGGTTGGACCTTCCAACGCTTCACGTCCCTAAGCTATCATCATAGAGTTTCTCTGTTGTCATGACATTTATATGGGTAGATTTTAAAAACAAGTAGGAATTTCAACATTTAATTTTAAAATGAATACCAGTTCGATACGCCATCGTAAAGTCTAAGTGCTTCTTGGGAAATAACGCCATATTTTAGAGAAAATTGCTGTATATTCCAAACGTTTCAGGGTCTAGATCAGACCCCGTTGTCAATGGTTAAGAAAATACGGATTAAAAAGGCCCAATTCTAAGATGTAAATTAAAATATTTGACAATGTGTATTATTTGATTTTTGACATTGTCAAATATTTTAATTTACATCTTAGAATTGGGCCTTTTTAATCCGTATTTTCTTAACCATTGACAACGGGGTCTGATCTAGACCCTGAAACATTTGGAATATGCAGCAATTTTCTTTAAACTGTGGTGTTATTTCCCAAGAAGCACTTAGACATTGAAAAATATGCCACAAGTATCATTAAGAAAACAATTAGGGGAGACGATGACTGCCCTCAACTAAATTTTATTCTATCCCGAACACCGCAATGCAGACTTTCAAACTGGATTTCCATACAATCAATCAAAACCACAAGAAAATTTGTCCATGAATGATTGTACTGAAACATTTAATAATTACTATATTCCTTTTAGATGGTTGACAAATTAATTTGTACAAAAGTGAGAACATTGTAAACTTCACAAAAAATAAAAAGCACAAAACCCCATGAAATTAATTAAGATTAAAAGCCTGGGATTTTTTTTGTATAGGAAAATACCAAGTTCCCCTTGCACACAAAATGCTTCTCAATTATTAGTTATGGCCTCGGAATTAACATAACCCAAATAATCCGTTTAATGTTAAGGTGCAAAGCATTTTGTTTATTTCTCTCCACCATTTAACTAAGACATTAAAATATTCATATATTATGCACTACTTCAACTCCGGGTATTCAAATTAATAATTGCACTCTCTATTCTTGAATTTCTCGCTCTAATGGCCATCAACAACGGCAACGAATCCGATACACAATCTGTGTGCTTGCACGACGTAACTTTTATTCCCTCACAGCATGTGTCAGTCAATTTGTTACTTAGCTAATGAAAATAACTGAAGGATAATTTCCTGGGAGCTACTCATATTCACTCTGCATTCAGCCGTGCTTAATCCACCATGTTACTTTTGAAGGAGCACATTAGTTCACAAACGGATGCATACGTGGTACGCTCTCCCGGCGTAGGGAAACATTCAACACGTTCGAGCAATGGAAAATTTATGAAATGTAATCGTTTTCTCTGGATGTTTTAATGGTGATGAAAAAATTTTGATATCCTATGGGAACGGAACAAGATGGGGGAGCTGCGTTATTAAAAAAATGTCTTACTTGCTTGAAGCGTTCGAATAAAAGAAAATTAAATTGGAATGTTTTAAAAGGAGTTATGTGGTTATTAGAAATGAACAGAATAAAAATTTATTGCAACGTCTTCTTTAATCTGTTCGATGAAAAGCTTAACTATGCAGGTACTGGTGGTGCATGACTGATCACTTCCAAATCAAAGCTAACAACATAAACAGAATGACTTATTGTAGATTCGTATGTCGGTAAGAATGTATTTATTCGAATTCAAAGCATACTAACAATGACGTCACAAAAAAGTTTAAAATCCCTTGGATATTTTAAACAAAAAAATACATATGAGTAATTCTTTTTGAACCCACCCCCCGCCATTACAATTTTTTAATACTGCAAAAAATTGTCAGAAAGTCTAGATTTTAAAGCCATTTGGTGTTTTTTGAAATAATAAATTCTAACCTCAGAAAAACTATTAAAAATGAGCCATCGCCTAATAAAATGCCAATTTTCAGTCAAAAATGATTGAGAAAATTATTCTTTGTCAATAATTTTAAACAAATTACTCAAAAAAAGTGTTTTGGGGACCGCTAAACAAGAATCCGTTGTCAGATTTAAAAATAAAAATCTGGCCGACGAAATTTTTGAAAACAATTCCCATTTACACAATGGATAGCGGATACTACTTAGTTATCTATAATTTAGTAGATATTTACTCACTTTATTGATTTGGGGACTGCATTGCAGTGATCTGCATTTTTTCCGTATCTATACCAATTTTGGCGTAAATCGGTTGATTTTCTTAATTTTCATCTGCCATCTTGGATCCGCCTTTTCGAATTTTGTTAACCAGAACTCGGATTCGTGATCAGAGATATTGAAAACCACCTTAAAGCAATTTTGGTGTGAATCGGAATTATTTTCAAATATTCGTCCACCATATTGAATCCGCCTTATTGAATTTTAAATCTGACAATGGATTCTTGTTCAGCGACCCCCAAACTCTTTTCTGAGTAATTTGGTTGAAATTATTGAAAAATTAGGATTTTCTCAACAAATTTTGATCAAAAAATGATATTTTTTCTCAAAAAACACTAAGTGGATTTAAATACTAGACTTTCTGACAAATTTTTTGGTGTGCTCAAAGTCTTACTCCAAAATTGTAATGGACTGATTTAAAAAAAGAATTCCCCACATATAAAAGAAAGTTTGAAGTTTGTTCCAAGCTTGAAAACTAAATGTTTAATATAGCAATTGAAATAGCTTTATTCACTAACTATCTTAAATCGGGCCTACCGTTTAGGAGGAGTTACAAAAATTTCCCACAACCCGATTGTAGCGCAACCAACCGAGGCAAATTGTAAATCTAACCACTCAAATATATACAAAAGTTTGACACAAATCGGCCCAACCGTTTGAGAAAAATTACCGGGTTAAATTGTAAATCAAATTAGCTCAAACATATACAAAACGTTTCATATTAATGGGGCTAACCGCTTAAGGAGAGTTTAAAAAAATCTACAAACCTTTCGCATCGTTGCCTACCGTGTTAAATTGTAAAGCTAATCCGCACAAAAATGCCCTCAAAATTGGCCCAAGGGTTAAGGTAGATTTCAAAAAAATTCCTATAACTGATCGCAGCGCCACCTACCCTATTCAATTATGAATTTAACCATCCGAAGAACCCGCTCAACTTCTCACAAGAAAAATTCACTGATTATTAGCAATACACTGCAGCCAATACACACGTTGTTTGAACAATTTTCGTCATAAACAAATTAACACAAAATAATATTAATTAAATTATACCTATAAACCTTCCTTTTAAAACTCTCTGTACATATTGATGAAAATCGCATTAAAATCCACTACGAAGTTTGAAGATCTCAGCTTAAAGAGGGACAAACGGGGACGACGCAACTTTGTTTTATACTATGTAAAGATGGTGAATAATTTATATTTTAAAAAGAACGGACTTCAACTGGCTTTAAATAAAAACCCTTTAGAAAACGTGTGCAATCAATAACTATTTTCTGACATATATTTTTTTTCATCTGATTTAAGGTATAATTCTATTGATTATTTTAGCGTATTCTTATCTCTCCCTCTCTTTTTCCCTCTCCCTCTCTCTCTAGTTAGTACTTTTTTCTATATTTTCCACATATTTTTTAACTTATTTATTTGTTTTATTAATTGGACAACTTTCTATAAGTGTAACTCTAATTTACCCAATAATGCACCACCCTGTATATGTTTCTGTGTATTGGGCACCCAATATAAATTATTTTCTGAACCACCCTTTACAACTATAATTCAACTCCACACGGTGTTTCTATTTGTCTATTGTTTAAATCACCCTGTATAACTATAATTTTACTTTGCCCAATATGCCAAGTATAAGCAATTATGTATGTTCCACACTAACATTTTGTAATCTCCCTGTATAACTATAAGTCCACTTCATCTTATATTTCAATCATCTTGTATATAAAACTCCTTTTAACATTTTTTGAATCCTCCGCCCTATAACTCGAATATCCTTACTGCATATGCTGATTTTACCGTTTTTTTTAGTTTTTTTATCCACTCTGCATAACTGTACATTTACTTCACTATTATTACAACCACCTTTCATACGTAACTACTTATGTGCCACACAATACAACATTTTTTGAACCATAACTTTAATTTTATTTCTCTTTATATTTTAACCATCGTATATATGGAACTGCTTATGTACCACGCAATATCACATTTAGTTGTAAGATTTTTTGAACCCACTTGCCTAACTCTAAGTTTACTTCGCCCAATACTTGAACTGCGCACATGGCTTCCTGCTTGAATTTCGATGCACGCACACAGCTACCAACGTATACCATACAGAAAACATCGCTCACCTAAAAAAATTTCTTTTCGATACACTAATGGAATATTTTGTGACATTCCACTCGACCGCAAGTCCTATAAGATGAAAACCGTTACAAACACCCTGTACGATATACTTTGATGGCATATTTTGACATTTAAGCTAGATATTTATGATGAAAATTTGATATTTACATTAATGTTTACCTTGTTTTTGCAAATATTTTACGATTTTCGGAAGAACAGTATGTTTTATGTTATAGATATTTCTAGGAAATCAATCTAAAACATCTCTTTGTAGAATTCAATTTAAAATATTCAAAATGTGGCATTCTGGCAAAGTTGTTTATTCTTGGTGTTTAAAGTTGATTTTTAAACTTTTGCGCCTTTTTCGAAACCCTCATTTGTTTGTTTGCTCAATCAATGAACATTGCGTCGCTATTTTTTATGTAATGTGTCGTCCAGCTTTAGTTTAAGAACATTGAAGTCCTCAACAACTTCTTCTGCTGCTGCGGGGTTAGCCTCTGAAGAAAGAAGAACCAAGAAAACACCACCTGCAGGGCTTCGAGTTAAAAGGTCAGTGATTAACTTTTATTTGGTGATTTAATTTACGCAACGGTACAATGTTTTATTGATTGTTCCGCTGCTAAAGGGATTTCGTTAATTACATACTTGCATTGATCCAGCATTGAACTAAAACCGCAACATCTAATTCATACATTTTTTTTTGGATATTATATGTAATGTGTCACCGAAGACATTACACCAATTATTGAGCCGTTTTAGAGAAAACACTGTCGAATTATTGTAATTCACTGAAATGTAGTCCCTTAATTACTGTTTTTTTCTTATTTTCTGGAATATCGTAAATCTCACGATACAGAAAATTATATGGTACCTTTCTGTAATATTGCTTAATACAACGACGTTGAAATCCTCCTTTTTGGAAGTCGGTTAAAAAACAAAATAATCACTTCTTTATCATTGTTGCTGGTGAAAAAAATGTCAATACATAGCTGTAGGTAAAAACCCTATGTTTTAATTATCCATGGAGTATAAAAAGTCATGATGCAGCCAGTATTTTTTTTTTCATGAGAAAACCTTTATCGATTAATATAATCGTTTTGTAAATAAATATTTTATAGATATCCTTTAAATCTTCACTGCACATTGAACTAACATTTTTCAACTAAAATCTGTCTTTCAGGCATCATCATGAGGAAGCAGAACCCGAATGAATTAATGAAAATAAATGTGGGTGTTGGGGAATTTGATTTCAGGCCATTTTACTAAACGGCGCAGTCAGTGTAGGAAATTATTCATTATTACTAAAAAAAAAGAAACCGTTATTTGCCTTTCGCTCATCTGACCCATTATGTCTCTAACGATTATGCCCTTAAGCATTTTGCTTCCGTTAACGATAGTTGCTTCTCACAAATCACCTTTAATTAAACTCAGTTCCTTCTTCTTTTCCGTAATAAGAGATTAAAAGCGAAACCTATCATTCGAATCACTGGTCCACAATTATTTTCATGAAAAATCAATTATCGCAAATATCTGGAAACTTTACCATTGACGAACGAGTCTGCAGCATGGCGACCCCCTAATCGATGTAACCGGGGGAATTTCGAAAGCTTGTGAATCAACTTTTCATCTTGCCGAGTGAATCCAGAGGAAATCTCTCAAACCACGTGTGGCCTCTCCAGATATACACTACAATTTATCTTGTGTTTTGTGGAGCGTATCTCTTGAATGAGTTCTTTGTTTTTTGCACGTTGTCTTACATCATCTGTTAAAAGCGACCACCACCGACCTCTTATAATGTTTTATAATTTTTTGCCTTTATAAATGCTTCAGGATGTGAAGTGTCGTTTCCAATATTGTCTATATGGCACTTCTTTTATGATACGGCATATATCATCATACGATCAAATTGGCTTAGTCGGCGTTAATAACGTTTTGAATGAAGTTATTTTTACCGACGTCAAATAAAATGAGGTACTATATTCGACTTGTGTTTGTCAATATTATAATACAAAGATATATCTAAAATACAGCGTGTTCTGAAAAGTTTTTAACAAATGGAAAACTTTTTTATTTTTCGCTTTGTAAAAAACGTTACTCTTCATAAAACTTTCTGCTTCCTCCGAAAAAATTATTGGAATAATATAAGTTAAAAACATTGTACATGGTTGCCAAAAACTTAGAAAATCTAAAACTGCCTCAAAAGAAAACTACCCATAAGTGTAATTTTAGAACACAGAGTTATAAGAGATTTATTCTAAGTATTTAGAGATGTAATAAAAAACTAAATTTCATTAAGAAATTCAAAACTGAAAGCGCCCTCTCGTTCCATACAAATTATGGTTCATCTACTGAACTCTGCTATTGTCACTCTTACCATAGTTGGAGAAAATTTGTGTGTTCACTGCCTGATGATTGTTTCTAGGTGATCACAAACTGTTCCCCTGAATAACATGTTTTCACAGTCAAGAATGGTTGTTTCAGTGGTACCCCAGAGATCCTTACTAGGGCCTCTCCTGTTTCTTCTATATACGTCAGATCTGTCGAAAATAGTTTCGAACTCGGATATTCAATGATATGGAGACGACACCCAATTAATACTTTATTTTCCCTCTTCAGAATCACCGTAAAATGTACCAGCAAATATTAACCATGATTTAGATGCTGTTTTCCAGTTTTCTACTGAACACAATTTGAGTGTAAATGCAAATGAAACATCAGTAATCCTATTTTGTTCTAAGCCGAGAAGAGATCACCTCGAAAGCACTATCTAACTCACATTAAATGATACTGGATTGAATTATTCTGAAATTGTTAAAATTTTAGTTTTTTCTACTGGAAAAATGTTATATACGTCTAAGACTCTTGTATCTTAATAGGTATATAATAAATTATAAAATACGTAAAAAACTTTGTGAGTCCTTAGTTCTGTCAATACTTAATTATTGCTATATTGTTTACTACCCCTGTTTGGATGTTTCTTTGAAAAGAAGACTACATTACGTTCAAAATTGTTGCTGTAGATACGTGTGTAATCTCCGCAAATATGATAGGGCGACGCCTGAGATTTGTGAACTAAATTGGCTGAAAGTCCAAAATCATTTTAATTTTATTTTTCTAACCTTTTCGTACAGATTGGTAAAGACTGAGTTACCTGAATACCTTTTAAAAAAGTTAATTTTCGGACAATATGTTCACAACAGATTGATAAGACATAACTTAACACTCACAATGCCTCACCATCGGACCGCACTGTTCCAGCGAAGTTTTACCTACAATGCGGTGAAACTATTTAATACAAATTACGCCTATGTTTCATTGCCAGTGTCTTTAGTTAGTAAAGTAATTAAAATGCAACTATTGTTGGGACAGTAAAAACACGATTTTATAAGCTTTTTGTGATTTCCTTATTTAATGTTTCTTTCCGTTATATGTCTTAGTGTTATAAGTTTCCTGTAAGGTTAAGAGTCACAGTAGATTTAAGCTAATCCTCTATATTGTTTTTTATAAATATTTTTTTGTAACCTGTTTTTCATACTTTCATGTTTAATTGTAAATGCTTGTGTGCTTTGCTAATAAAGACGATATTATTACATTCTCCGGCGTTGTTGTCTGCTACGAATAAACTACTAGAACGGTCACAAAGAACTGGACCCAGAGGAGCATTTTGTGGGCGGACAGGACATTTTTATTCTGTGTGACTGTAGAGTAAGGCTACCTGAAGATCGCTAACCAGGGCCAAAAGAACAACCTCACTAACCAGGGAAACTCCGACCAGCTAACATAAGAGGGCGAATGCTGAATAACCTTCCACCAGTCCCCAGGAACTGATCCATCTGGAGATTTTGCCAAAATAGCAGCAGCCTAGTCAGCAAACGCACCATCAATTGCATAGCAATCAAGATCACCTTTGACATCGGCGTCCAGAGTTTTGAAGTCACAGGAAATTCCTCCAATAAACAACAACATTGAGCTAAGAGCAGTCACCGGCAACCCCATGTCAATAGAAGGCGATGTAGATGTAGTGCTAGCTACAGATAAGAAACAACAGAGTCTGGCATAGCTCCCTAGTAGCGGATATTGAGGACGATTTTATACATGGGTTCATGTTAAGAAATAGACGAAATTCACTCATTAGGGTTCTGAGTATGTCCAATAACCTTGTCTGAACAGCCAATGGTGAAGAAATAGCTTGTCTCGAGCCAGTAGACACCACCATCAATTGCAAAGAAGCTTACCAGTCCTGACAGGGGTGGCAGGTCCAAGTGAGGAATTGATAAAATAGTTTGTCAACCATTTGACACACTTTACTTCAGAGGAACAGCAGAAGGCCAAGCAGTTAATCTTAAAGCACCGGGCGTCCAAACGTCATTCAGCGTGGAACAGATACTGGAAAGAATTCAAGTTATAAAAATACCACCTAGGCAGCTACCACTGGGGCACAAGAGGCAGCTAAGGAAAACCCTAAGCAGTGTTCCGTGTTTAAAAATGAGGTAGAACTTTTGTGAATTTTGGAATCTGTAAAAACGAAAACAAGATAGAAGCCATTCCCGATTTGTCAGTTTCAAGAGACAAACATGAACAACGAAGTTTTTGGAGATCTGTTCCTACTACAGCCGTTGAGGGATTTGCTACATCGACACACCACTGCGAAAGAGACCTTCCGTTGGAATCCGGATTGTGAAACTGCATTTAGACGATAGAAAGGAACATTATGTTCCAGTTCCGTCATAGCATTTTCTACATAGTAAGGCAAGTTCGTCTTAAACACCGCAGCAATATCGGTTTGGGAGTCGCTCATTCCCTAGTGTAAGATGGTGAAGACTGGGTCACCGAGTACTACAGCCATGGATTCGAGAAAGGAATTACAATATCACCAGAAAAGAAGTACTCCCAATACGCGGGGCTGTAGACTATTTTCAGAATTCGTCATTTTATAATTAGAACTGATCATGCCGCCCTCAATGGCTGGAGAAGTGACCAAGTGGATAAAGAAATTTCAGCAGTACTATTTTAAGGTTTTACACCATTATATTAAAACACTAACCGCTGTGGTAATTTTCACAAATTTATTATATTTTATTTGACAATTGTTTCGCCCTGATGACAGACTTCCTCAGAATAAAATATTAAACTAAATGCTATACATCTGAATATATTATATAGTGTTGTAAGATAATAATGAGTATATATGTAGAAAGCACAATATGTTTACTGTATAGTATTAGTGAAGGTAAACATTATTAATATAATCTTGAATTTTGTATTATATAAGTATATTAAGATTAAGTAAGGGAGACATATTTTTATCAGTTTGGCCATTTAAAAAATATAGTGAATTTTTATTTTTATTGATCTCACGTGATTCTAAAAGAGTTAATTTTTTACTTTTGTGTCCTAGATGTGATATTTCGAAAGTAGTTTGAGGAATATGATTTTCATTTTATAAATGGTCGGCAAATGTAGATATGTTGTATTTCCAATTTTCGTAGGCTTTTAAATGTTCAGACCATCTTGTTTTAAATGACCTTCCTGTGTGACCGATGTAAAATTTTGGGCAAATACCGGATGTGAACTTATAGACTCCTGAGTTTTCATACTTATTAATTTTATCTTTATTATTTTTTGTGTTTGGCCAAATTATTGTTAGTTTTAAAGGCTGTTTGAACATTTCTGTTTTGTAGAAATTAAAAATTGAGATAGAAAACCTATAAATGTAATGGATTGGTGAAATTTTGAGTTGGGAAAGGAAGGGTATACTTGTTCTATAGCTTTTTTTAAATTTTCTGGACAATATGTTATCAATGATTTAGGGGGTGTAACCATTATTGATAGCAATGAGTTTTATCCTATTGAGTTAATAGTCAAAGTTAGGTTTAGATAACGGGATAGTTACTAATCTGTTTACCATGGAGTGATATACTGCAAGTTTGTGTTGGATTGGATGACATGAAGTATTGTGAATATTGAGGTCTGTATGGGACTTTTTATGATATATCGAAAAATTTTGTTTATTATCAGATACTTTTATAGTTAAATCTAGAAAATCTAATGTGTTGTTTCTTTCTGTTTCTAGTGTAAATTGAATATTGGGGTGGAGTTGGTTTATGTAATTATGTAGCAATTGTAATTGTGTCCGTGTACCAGTAAAGCAAGCGAAAACATCATCAACGTATCGGTATCAATATAAAAATTTGTTACTCAAATTATGTTTAAATATTAGAGATTCTAGGTTGTCCATGAATATTTCAGCCAAATGAGGACTTAATGGGTTTCCCATAATTAAACCTTGATTGCTAATGTAAATGTTATTGTTAAATTGAAAATAATTATGGCTAAGACAAAGCTGCCTAGAACATATATTTCATTTTTTAGTGTTATTTTTCTCTAGTAAGTTGATAATGAGAGAGGTACATTCTTTTGGTGGTATACTAGGAGAAAGGTTAACAACATCAAAATAAAGTAGTTTGCCATTATTAGGGATAGTAACTGATTGTATTTTTGACACTAGATCAAATGATTTTTATACTATATCTTGCTCTAAACTTGGTATACTGTTTTAAAATGTTTAGTAGAGCTTTAGAAATTTTTGAAGAAGGGACTGAAAAATAAGAAATTATTGGTCTAATGGGATGATTTTCTTTATGGAGTTTAATTTGTAAATATAAACGTTGAGGGTAAGGGTTCATCAAAGTCAAGGTTCTTTTTTGGAAATCATTGAACAGGTAATTAATTTATTTAAGTGTATTCTTCACTTGAAGTTGATATTTATTAGTAGGATCTTTATTAAGAATAGGATATTTGATAGTGTTTAAAAATAGGTATGTTTTGTTTGTATAATCAAATCTTTCCAGAGCCACAATGCTGTTTCCTTTATCTGCGCTCGTAACTAAGTTATTATCTTTAATTTTGTTTTTAATTAGAGCAAAACAATTGTCAAGTAAAATATAAAAAATTGTGAAAACTACCACAGTGGTTAGTGTTTTAATATAATTAAAATGAATTTTCATCAAGAAATGACCGAAACAATCATCAGTTTTACACCATGTCAACCGTATGCATAATAATGCCAGTGCTTTGTCAAGAAGACCCTGTAGAGCAGATTGCGGACATTGTCTGAACATGGAAAAGCGAGAGAGTACCTCCATCCGTCAGATTCGTGTCTAGGTAAATGAACACTGGTTCATGGAAAAATGTATCCAGATATGGAACCAATCCTATCACTCAAGAAGGGAGGGACACACAGGTCACAATGAGACGAGGCAGCTAAATACTCAGTCGTCCTGAAATCACTGTGGGCCCAATAGGAATAGAGAATAGAATGTTGCAGAGAGTTTGAGAAAGCAATGATGATAGAGAAACTAAGGCTCAAATGGTAGTCCCAAACCAATACAGAATGGGATTACTCTGGATAAAATTAGCCATGTCTAGAGACACACCAAACGTAAGCTAAAAGAGAAGCATAATGTTTTTCTTAGATTTTTATTTATGGTATATATTAATTATTCTTAGATTAAGTTAGTCGAATGCATCTTATATTAAAGTCGCACCTAAAAGAGCCACATAACATTCTGAGTATAACTTTTCCCAATTCTTCCAATTTGAAAGGAGCTCTGTTATTATACGATCTTAACAATTTTTTATGCAAAAAGTGTGAAAATGTTAAAATATACTGAATTTTTTACACATGTAGTGTTATTCTCAAGAACTTCATAAACAAATCACCCCCTTCGATTTGAAAATACGAGGGTGAATCAAATATGAACCGGCCTTTTGTTTTAAAAATTTTATTGGTATGATCAATACAAATTTTAATACATATTATTTTTCTACATAGTCTCCTCTCTTATGTATACATTTTTTCCACCGAATCGGAAGTTTTTTAATCCCTTTCTCAAAGAATGAAACTGGTAGTGTCGATAACCAATTGCGCACAAACGTTTCTACACCTTCGTTGTCCTCAAAGTGGTGGCCTCCCAGTTCTTCTTTAAGTGGCCCAAACATGTGGTAGTCACATGGGGACAAATCAGGACTGTAAGGCGGGTGTTCAAGGGTTTCCCAATGCATTTTTTTCAATTTTCCTTGAGCTGAGTGGTCTAGCTGTATGTGGCCGAGCGTTGTCATGCAACAGAATCACACTTCGGATAGACATATCCCGCCTCCTTTGCTGATAGGTAAGTTTCACTTGTTGGAGTAGTTCGCAGTGATACTCAGCATTAATTGTACGGCGTTCGTGCAGAAAATCGATCAGCATTACGCCTTCAATCAGCTCACGAATTGCGTAGATATTCGCCTCATTGATGCTTGTCGTGGGACGGCGTGCATGATGCTCATTTTCCACTGTCTCTCGGCCATCTGAAAACTTTTTGTGCCAGTCGTACACTTGGGTCCTTGAAAGTGTTTCATTGCCGAACTGTGCAGATAGTGGACGCAAAATTTCAGACGGTTTAACGCCCTCCCGCGCCAAATATTTGATAACAACACGTTGCGCAACAGACGTATGCACCTCTTGCTCTGACATTATGCTACTAACAGCGCATCGACTACGCCTCGCCAAACCGACGAACTCCCCTCTTCTTAACATCCCTACCTAACATATATCGAGACGTCACGCCACTCGAATTACCTACAGGGCGAGAAACAGAAAAGTCCGGTTCATATTTGATTCACCCTCGTATTTTCTTGATTCGTTATTCTATTCCATCCTGTATGTATACACTTGAACGAAATTTGCATGCGGTCCAGTTAATGAAAATGTAGCTTCTACATTATTTATCGAAACAGAATACATCGCATGATATGCAGCCGAGCGCGCCAAAGGAACGGATTATTCTAAAAGGCAAGCCAAAACGTAGAAAGGATTGCGCGTAAATAGTGCAAAGCGGAATACACTTATTTGGGGAAGGCTTTTAATTATTAAGGTATCTCTGGCCACCTCACTCAGCCTCACATAATTGCGCAATTATTCTCGCTCACTCCAATTAGCACTGACAAATATAATAATTATATGCCAGCAGATATCAGCGCAAAGGGAGAACTCGATTAAATTTGTGGCTCTCTCTGCGCGGCTCTCTCAACGCAAATAATGCCTGCATGAAAAGATTAGATAACAGCTGGAGGAAATTCAACTAGGAACGAGAGAAAATATGCGAAAAGGAAGACTCAGCATATATATATCTGTACATATAGCTGAGCATCATCGGTACCCGTTTCCTTTGTAATGAATATAACGGTATTGGACTTATTCAAAGTTATCGAATCATGAGAGATTGTGGAAATGAGTTTTCAGGATTAATTTCGTTGTGAACAAGAACGATGTTGAGCTTATGTTGATTCATTGTGAACTTTCGAAGTGGATTGCTGATGCATATATAATACTCGAACTTTGTGCGAGCAGGTTGGTTGATTTGTGTTTTCAGAAGATATGACTTTCGCCAGTCATTGTCGAGAAACTAATGAAAAACTGCTGCGAATCACTTGTCGGGTTATAACTTTCGTGAAAATTCCCCGTGCAACTGTTGCTACCGGGAAGTTATTTGTTCTTTCTGCGTTTATAATTTCCATCTTCAGTTCTACTAAAGTAGGAGTTTCGTTTTGATTGAAACGAAAGTGGAAATAGGCAACGAGTTGGTATGTCAAATCGATGCTGGCACTATTGGAATAGAGAGTAGTTTCCATTACGTATGAAATTTGTTATTTAATGGTTTTCCTTCACAATTCAAAAATAGAATATTATTGCGGGGCTTATGCTTGGAGTGAAAATATATTAATTAGTTAAGATGTTTATTATTTCTTTCAAAACATAATCTAAGTCTTATATTTTTTAAATTACTACCATAAATATGTTACATATAATGTTAAAACAGTACTAAAGAGCGGCAGTTATTTCAGACTGAAAGATCGAAGCGAAAGCTTCTTCCGAAATATTCTTCCCTTCTTTCGTTATGTCACTGTCTCAATTTTTCTTTCTTTGTGTCACTATTAGTAATGGATGTAAACATCAGGTGAATTAAAATAATTGTCAATATTTTGTTACGACTCAAACATTAATCCTAATTTAATATGGGGGTGGGCTATGGGACTGAAGCCCCCCCAAATCGTGTGAGGGGTATGCTTTTTTAGTGTTTATTTTGCTAAAATCAGCCTTAAGTGACGTCCGCCCTTGAACGGTAGCAACAATTTAAAATTTTTAAGTTCTTATTCTATGTAAGGAAAACATAGAAAATTATCGAGCAGTTTGCTTGCAGTCGGAAATTCCCAAATTATTTTATAATATTGTAAGTAATTATCTAAAGTTTGACTGTAAAAATCTCATAATTAACCAGCAGCATGGTTTCTGTCAGGACAAATCATCCAATACAAATTTAATTATTTACAAAAGTTTATCATCCAATCGCTTGAGTCCCATGTTCAGGTTGACTCTGTTTATGGCGATTTTTCAAAGGCATTTGACAGAGTCAATCATGAAGTTTTAGTTGACAAAATCCAAGGAAATGGATTTAGTCAGAGGATATTGAGTTGGGTCAGTAGTTACCTTTGTGTATCGATTGCAATGTGTTAGATGTGGTGGTGCTATCTCGAAACCGATTGCTGGTCCATCTGGGGTACCACAGGGGTCGCATCTAGGTCCACTGTTATTTAACCTATTTATTAACGACCTAGATAGTGTAATTAGATATGATAATTTTGTTTTGATTGCAAATGATTTAAACATATTTAGAATAATTGACAGCGAAAATGACCTAGATCTACTACAATTAGATTTGAACGATTTATGTCGTTGGTGTAATATAAATGCTCTCCCTTAAATATTAATAAATGCATCAATTCTCATTAACGCGGAGAAATTTAGTTTTTAGCTATTCATATAAAATAAATAATGTAATAATTCAAAAAAGGACTGATAAAATAAAGCATCTACGAATTCTTTTTGACTATAAACTCTCATTTAGTTCTCACAATGAGTAAATATCATCTAGATCTTTTAGAATGCTAGGTTAAATTCGAAGAAATAGTTCTGACTTGACCATATTCACTTTCAAGATCTTACAGTTTGCGTTGGTTAGATCGATCTTATAATACAATAGGACAGTGTGGTGTCCTCATTATGGGGTTTACATTGACCAAATTGAAAGAGTTCAAAATAAATTCTTGCGTATATGTTCAATTAGAAGAAAGAGTTGAAGGGAAAGTAGATCGTGAAGATATGCTTTTGTGATCTCTACAACATAGGCGTTCTCAATAAGACATTTGTTTCTTGTTCAAATTGTTGATTGCCTATATTAAATGTCCAGAACTGCTGCAAAAAAAACTTTCACTGTGACTGCCAGGATCACGTGTGCTAACCAATTGTTTATGGTTCCTTTTCATAATACAAATTTTGGTAAGAACGAAACAATAACCATTTGAAATTGTGTAAGCTCAAAACAATGTATTAAATTTATTCCTATGTAATTTATTGTAAAAAAGAACTCTGCTTTAAAAATACTAATACTAGATGTTTATTAGTTTAATTAGATTATTACGTTTATACTAATACTTATGTAATTATTGTGTTTATTTTTGTATTCCTATATATTTTTGTTCTTTTGTTTGCTAACATGTGTCTCATATTTTAGTTTAAGTTAATTATTTTTATTAAAAATGGGTTTCGACCCGTAAATAAATAAATATTAAACTGAGTTTTATTCATTTTAGGTGAAATGGAAATAGTAAATAAAATTAATTAATAACGACATACTATTAAAAAAGGGATTACTGTTCTGGGTTTCGAACCCGAGAACCTTGAACTTTGAATTCGCAGCCGTGCGCTTTAGACTCTGGAAAACTTGTCTTTTGTTGAAATGTGTTCTTTAGGGGATATAAAAGTAGTACTTCAGTTCCTGTATTGAGTAGTAAACGTACTTTGTTTATAATGATCACAAAACGATATAAACAAAGGACATGTTTTGCTTAGTGTGTGTACTCTTCTATTCATTGATAATATGAAAATTTAATGCCAAGTTGCCTTTTTGTGTGGTATTCTTTTTAATTGTTGACCTGAATGTCATGTCTCTAATTTTTAATATATCACAAAGGGAGAATTGGGGTATTTATTAGAACGAAAAGCAAATTTTGTGCAGGTATTCTATATTACTTGGATGTTATATTTGTGTGTTTTCTTATTTATTATTGATTTTCTATGAAAGAAGATACTCTTAATATAACTGATTTGGATGGGTATTTCAAGATCGAGGCAGTGTGTAGTGTCGGTCGGGTCGAAACAAACAAAGTTCACTCTAAATACTCTTATTAAATTATCTTACTTATAGCAGACATACAAAAAAGTTATGTAACTTACATTAAATTTTTGAGATTTACATTAATTTGTCGTAAAAATATTCCGTTTATTTGAAATAACAATGTTCCAGCCAGCTTGTGGTATAGTCGAAAGTGAACGACAGCTGAAATTATTTTGATTAAAAAACCTTCTTAACCCCTATAACCCTAATTGTCAAATCTCTAAAATGGTTAGTTTTCCTGACAGGCTAAAGGCAGTCCTCGTATGTAGAACCCTTCTGTCCGACTTGATCAGTGACCTCATAACTACTCTGTGTTCTCTAGTGGCCTTATGAATGCTAGATTTGTCGTTTGCATTTCAAGAATACAAATTTTGTAAAATTTTGTTACTTTTATATTGGCCAACCTTATCTTTCTTGAAACTTGTTACCCTTGAAAAGCTATAGATACGTCCATAATCTCAATTGTGCCAGAATGAACAAGTTTTGTTATATTCATTATTCACATCAATTGACTTGATCTGCAAGTCGGCGAGGCGGCACGGCCAAAACTGCAAATGTGTAGTCACTCCGACTTGACCATACAATGTATGGCATTATATTCCCTATAAGGCACACATAGTGTGCCCTTAGGGGAAAATTCACTAAACCCCAGATATACTACATATCAAAAGGGTTTAGCTCTGTGGGAGCTCTTGCCAGGTTATCAGGACTGTGGTTGGCGTCATGGCTGCAGTTCCCCATGAATTTTCGGACCGTCCGGGCTGTTCCTAACAGGACGGCTTTTTGCGTCAGTTGGTAAAGATGTTCGTCCAGACCGAGGTATTTCAAATTGTTTAATAGTTGTTTTGGGACTACTCCTGTTGTTGGCAAAACAATTGGTACCGTTCGAGTGTTGTTCATGTCCCATTGTCTCTGTATTTGAAATTCTAAATCCCTGTATTTGGCTATTTTTTCAGCCTGCTTAATATCTATTTTATTGTTGTTAAGGATTGCTATGTCAATTAAGAACAAGTTACACTCTCAAAAGCTTTTTGTAAATATATAAATTTTACTTGTTTCCCTATATATCATTATAGTAAGCAGCTAAGAGTCATTGTATTTATAAATATAGTTGTTAAAACAATTACCCAGTGTTTGTATAAGACCCTCTTCAAATTGTCGGATCTTAATTGTACAGGTATAACAAAATTTTCTATTTTTAACGTGGGTTGAAATGCAGTTAAATTAATTGCATCTGCTTTAATTTCTTGACGGAAGTTATTAGCTATTTGTTCAAGCTGGGATGGAGTTTTGAACTGCGACAATTCATTTATAACCAGGAACTGCTAGAATGTGTTTGATTTGCATTATATTAAAATTTATATGTGAATTTACCGGCGTGGAAATAATAATTATTAATTCTTCCAACAAATGTAATATTTTGATAGAATAATTAATATCGTTACGTCATGAAGTTACCTCGGTTTCAGATCCTTCTAAAATATAGTATAGTTATTTAAATATTGTTTAAGGTGTTTACAGTGAGCAGCTTAATTATGGAACAAAGTCATAAAATGTTAATAATTTAATAATTTTGAGAAGCCGACACTGATTTTATTTTGATTTTGGCCTTTTTGGTGAGTACCCGATTTTTTACAGGGTGATTCTAAACCACACTACGAAACAAAGTTACAATGTGGCCTCAGGAATACAAGGGTAATATGTATTGATAAGTCTATAAAGGACCACGCACCTAGTTTATGGGAATCTGGATTCCCGTCGAATTGGTCTCAACCGATTTTTTTTGGTAGTATTTCTGATAAAAAGTTCTTATGACCACAACGTCCACGAAAGCCTCCTAGAGGATCTGGCAGCTGTATAATATCCTAAGTCCAAGTGTTCAAAGTCGACGAGAGCTTGAAGGTATTAGCGATATGTCAGTTCGCACAAAGTGTGTGACCATACTTAATTATGGTAAACAAGATTATTTGGGGACGCTGATTACAGACTCAACCTTAGCTAACCTCTAACACGTCTGGTTCGAGGTCATCGCAAAGTCAAACTGTGAAAAACCCGTTAGCAAAATGTGAAACAGCAGGTACATAGATTTTTGAGATAGTTGAATACGAATATCGAGTTTGCATATGTCTACAAGGTTACTTAGAGGTCATTAGTAAGTCATCTGAAGGATAAAGTGAGAAAAAAACATTTGTTAAGAACAACACGATACTTCAAAATGTAAATAAAAAAAATGAGACATACTTAAAAGGACTTACATGCTGATTTGTATCTGATTTTTACAGTGACATTGAACTTTGTGATAAAGGTCAGTAAATCCTGCACTGGAACCTAACCAGTTAAGGAGATTTTTTTATAAGATGAGGAAAGTATTTATGCAGACCCTGTGCTAGTTTTAGTGTTTGCACAGCGATATGTCATAAAAACATGAACAAAATTGTGCTATAGATTCAAATCACATTCTATATGGCGTTTTTGGGTCGCTGAACAAATCTGTGATCCCGTCATTTCAAGGTCGATTTGAAAAAAATCATGCAATCAATTGAAATCACGTAAAGTTTTTGAAGGTCGCTGATTTCGAATCCGAATTATTTCAAGCGCTGTACGAAAAGTAGCACAGCTGAAATCCTACGAATAGAAGCACGGCTTGTGAGATTTTTCAAACAACTCAAAGACTATAATGCAAAATATCATGACTCACATAGCCTGTGTGAATAGTATCAAGACTAATGCGCTCTTTCGAAGAACAGCACAGATCATAGATTCTAGTGGCGAGTTGCACAAGTAATAGCTGGTTTCCTAAGGGTGTTCTGAGCTGTGCTACTCTTCGAAATAGAGTTGTTCGGCTCTTCATAAGAGCTTAATGAGTCGTGCTATTCTTCTTAATGGGTTTGTGAGCTGTTCAACTTTTCGGAAACTGTCTCGAGTCGTGCTGATCTTCGTAAAATCTCAATTGTGCTATGCTTCATAAGGACGTCGATATGAAGGTTGAACTGAGAAAAAGCCGTTAAAAAAATCATAAAATCATTGAGATTATTGATGTCGATAAATTTAATTCGCAGGTGCGCTTAACCATTGTCAGTTTGGCTTTGTAATGATTTAGAATGACCTCCAAGTAACCTTGTAGATTTAAGCGAATCCTATATTCGTGTTCAGTCACCTCAAAAATGTATGCACCTGCGTTTGACTTTTTCTAAAGGTTTTGGCACAGTTGGACCTTGAGATGACCTTGACCTTGGAAATCTAAGCACGGTCCTCAAAATCTCATAAAGTGGGTGCGTAGTCCTTTAAACATAATGCCAAACCCTGATCGGCTTACATGCTCCACACGGTGGCTTTCGTTGGAAACATTAAGGGTGTTTGATTAAATAATAAACAAGAATATGTTTATTTAAAAGGCGTCAGGCAGTTTGAACTCATGAAGATTTAAAAACATATTCTAATGCTGCCAACTTGTGTATAAAGTATTGTCAAGTAGACGATAGCTAAGTATATATAAAAGATTCCCAAAAAACTGTATGCAGTAATATGTTCTCTGAAGCATTGACTGATATAAAAATACAGTGAGGACGAATGAGTTGGAAAAAGTTCATTTAAAATTCAGGTGTTTTTTTTCTGGAAAAACGCTTGGACAGGTCGTTTTTTTTTGGACTGCAGTTTTTGTGATGATGAAGTCATTTATACAGGGTGGGCCAGAAATAAATAGCGACCATCACTTCATTTTTTCGAATGGTGGATGGTTATGATTGTTGGCTGTAGTTTAGTCGCAAAAATGGAAACCCTTAATTTTTAAATGCTGGAGTTTTCAACACTGGTTTATTTCCATAGAACCTGTACTATAATTTTTGCAAAGTTTCAAAGTATGGCGCATTTAAATGAAAAGCGAATATAAATTTTGATGATGGTAGGATATGGCGACAGAACTCGAACACAAGCTGAAGTTTGCGAATTGTTTAATATGAAGTACCCAGTGCGGCCTATTACACGATCGGTAGGTATAGAAAATACGTTTTTAGAATTTGGCCACGTAAGATACAATTAGAAAACCAAACATCTTTTAGAAGATACATAATTAAATGTTTTGCTCGATATACAAGAACATCCACACAAATCCACTAGACAAATAGCCGCAGAACAGTCAATAAGTAAATCTTCTGACACAAAATGCTTGCAAAGAATTAAATAGCATCCATACAAAGTTCATTTAGTTCAGGAACTTACTGAAGATGATTTGGACCGGAGAGCGTTGCCCGAAGTTTACAGAAAAATTAAGGAGAAACCATTAAAGTTAATTTTGGGGGGTAAATTATAGAATTAAATAAAAATTTAAAAATAAAAAATTTTTCAAACGCATCATGTAATATATCAAATGAAAGGTCTCATTTTGAGGAACACAAATACCTATATTTTTTTCATATTTAAAATAATATTTAAAAATATATTAACGAAAATATACCAAAATTTATCCATTCCCCCCCCCCTTATCTGCGAAACTATAAAAAAATAGATTTATAGGTTCTGACCTGAAGTTTAACTGGAAAAATAAGGAGAAAACTCTACTTTTATTTTGGGGGGGGCAATTACAGAATTAAATCGAAAATACAACATTAAAATTGTTTCTAACCCATCATGTTATATATCAAATGAAAGGGCTCATTATGACGAAAACAAATATATTTTTTTAATATTTTTAAAATAAATTAATTAAAAGATATTAACAAAAATATAAAAAAATTTATCCATTCCCCCCCTATCTCCGAAACCATAAGCTGGAAAATTTTGAAAAAAATTTTTTAATTGAATATTTTAAAATAGGTATATACAAAATATTTTAAAACAATTACCCATTCTCCCCGTTATTTCCCAAACTCTAAGACCTCATTTTTTCGTTTATAGGAGAAATATGAAAACAAATACCTAATTCTATTATTTGACCTCCAAATAATAGAATTAAACGGAAAATAAATTACTAGAAAACCCCCATAGTAATTTTAGGGACAAATTATACAATTAAATGGAAAACAAAGATTCAATTTTCAAACGCATCATGTAATATATCAGATAAAACGCTCATTATGTGAATTACAAATATATCATATTTTTAAATCATTTGTATAAAAGATATTAACAAAAATATTGAACATCGACTTAATTTCCACTTTAGAAACTACACTATTTAAAATTTGAAAAATATATTTTATTTATATTTTTAAATAATTTGAATAACAGATTTAATAATTTATACTTTAAACTTTGACCTATTTTGCCGTTTTTCTTCCAATCTACAGAGCCTCAAAACTCAGACTCTAGATTATAAAAGGCATTTCTGAAAGTTTATTAGTAAAATAAAACTTTAATATTACTTTTTGGGGGCCAAATTATTAAATACATATGTATTGTAATAAAAATCAAGCGAATCCTAAAGCAGATAAAATAAAAAGTCTATGTGTGGAAAATCAAAATGTATATTTTTTATAAATTTAAAACGCTTCCTTTAAAAGATATAAGGGTAAGTATAAGAAAATGCACTCATTCCCTGCTTGTCTGAAACTGGAATATTCGAATCTTGAAGGTGGTATGGAACCCTAAGTATGCGAGTCCAACTCGCACTTGACCAAATTATTTTAATTACTGTGGAAATGGTTTTTACTATTGGGTAATAAAGGATTTAATCCGACTTGACCATACAACGTATGACATCACACTCCCTCTAAGGAAGGCTATGAGTGCCTTTAAGGGAAAATTCACTAAACCCCATATATCCTAGATATCAAAAGGGTTTAGCTCTGTGGGAGCCCTTGCCAGGTTTTCAGGCCTGTGGTTGGAAATTAATATTATTATTGTTATTATAATGCTTAGTTTTTTTTATTTCCAAAAAAGTAGGTAGTCCAGCTTCTCTTAGGGGACTTCTGTGCGCAAAGAAATGAAATAACAAAATATGCTAGGTTGAAAAATCTACTGAAATTTATGGAGATCTCCATATGTCTAAAAAATGCAGATCCCCTTTACCCTTAGCCCGGAACTTTAACTTTGTATACCTCAAGAGTGGTTATAAATCATTTCTCGAAGTTCGTCTTTAGTAAATGTATGTTTTACTATTAAGTATCATACTTTTGTTGAATTCGTCATTCGTTCATCACAAAGTTCTGAAAGCTTAGACCGCCACTGCCTATCTTTCACATTAAACTAACCTGTTTGTAGTAGTTATCTAAACTTTATGAACAGCATATTGTAATTTATGATAATTTTTCTACTTACAGTGTAAGCTCAAAAATAGACCAGAACCCATAAAATTGATTTATACGTATAAAACATGGTGGGAAAATAGAGAATTACTTTCCCGCAGATCAATTACTCATCGGAAACTCGCCCAGCTAATAGACACCCGAAATTACCTAATATCGTCGTTATTTAGGTAAAAGTGTCCTCATTGATCAATGCAACTAAATAAAACACCGCAAAGCCTGAATTTAGCAATTTCCTTTTGGAAATGATAAATCACTCGGCCGCATGTTGTTCTGAACTGCGCGTGCTGTTTCTCCTGCGGCCACCATTTATATTTTTAACCCCACGAAGTCAACGGGATGATATATTAATGTGGCTTACAAATTATTATTTATTTATCCACACACAGGAAGAACACGGGCGTTGTCACTGAGAAAACTGAGAGTAGGTTTTGCCTGACAAAACCGTGTGACAATAATCATTTTTGGGAGCCATGAATATTTCATTTCTTCGTGTAGAACGGGAGAAAAGACCGGCGAACGTTTTTATTCTAACGTATGCGAATTCGTTTTCCAAAGCCATCCATGTCAAAAGAATTTGTCATATTTCGTTATCTTTATCATTTAAAAAATCTGTCTAGGTGGGTCGTTCGGACGATAAATTCAGAATAATCGTTCTTAAGTGTTTCGCATATATTTTGATATCTGTGAGGTATACAGGGTGCGAATATGAATGAATGATATACGAGTATGCTAAATAATTTACAGTAATTGTTTTTGAAGTGACATGCAGAAAGGACCAGGCACTTTTCTTATGAAAAAATGAACTTCCGTCAAATTGTTTGAAATTTGTAGAAGTTGATGTAATGGCAAAAACAGTGCATGAGCTCAACTAGATTTTATGACTAGTTTTCTACATACAGGATGTTAAACATCGAAAATGCCGCATTTTTAACCGACTTTGTCAATCAATTAATTATCAATTCGTCGCGTTTTTTTTTCGCTTTTTTGTATATTTTTTTCTGAATGGATATGGTCTTGTTTAATAGGATTGGTAAAACTTCAAATTTTGGAAAAGAGTTCTGTTGGTAAAGCGATACAATTTGTGAATGAACACATGCGTGCATGGAAATCGACCAATATCCCTAATGTTTCAGTCGATTTTTCGATAACTCCTTATAGATGTGTATAGTTTTTTAACGTTTAACATATTAAGGAAGATATATACAGATATATATCCACATATTTAGAACTCTATCATTCAACGTATGACAGCCGGTTCGAACCAGGAGTTCTCGTCAGATACGCTTCCTTGAATGACAAGTTCTAAAGTGAAATACTTGGATGTTATACACATCAGTAAGACAACAGTCAGTGTATTGAACCTAATAGATGTCGGTGACATCTACAGTCAATTGAGTAATTTAAGTATATGAACGCATACTATGCTATAACATATACCATACTCTTGACAGATGATTCGAGTGTTTTATATAAAAACACATAAGTAAATATATATACAGATATATATCCACATATTTAGAACTATATCATTCAACGTATGACAGCCGTTTCGAACCAGGAGTTCTCGTCAGATACGCTTCCTCGAATGACAAGTTCTAAAGTGAAATACTTGGATGTTATACACATCAGTAAGACAACAGTCAGTGTATTGAACCTAATAGATGTCGGTGACATCTACCGTCAATTGAGTAATTTAAGTATATGAACGCATACTATGCTATAACATATACCATACTCTTGACAGATGGTTCGAGTGTTTTATATAAAAACACATAAGTAAATATATATACAGATATATATCCACATATTTAGAACTATATCATTCAACGTATGACAGCCGTTTCGAACCAGGAGTTCTCGTCAGATACGCTTCCTCGAATGACAAGTTCTAAAGTGAAATATTTGGATGTTATGCACATCAGTAAGACAACAGTCAGTGTATTGAACCTAATAGATGTCGGTGACATCTACCGTCAATTGAGTAATTTAAGTATATGAACGCATACTATGCTATAACATATACCATACTCTTGACAGATGGTTCGAGTGTTTTATATAAAAACACATAAGTAAATATATATACAGATATATATCCACATATTTAGAACTATATCATTCAACGTATGACAGCCGTTTCGAACCAGGAGTTCTCGTCAGATACGCTTCCTCGAATGACAAGTTCTAAAGTGAAATACTTGGATGTTATACACATCAGTAAGACAACAGTCAGTGTATTGAACCTAATAGATGTCGGTGACATCTACCGTCAATTGAGTAATTTAAGTATATGAACGCATACTATGCTATAACATATACCATACTCTTGACAGATGATTCGAGTGTTTTATATAAAAACACATAAGTAAATATATATACAGATATGTATCCACATATTTAGAACTATATCATTCAACGTATGACAGCCGTTTCGAACCAGGAGTTCTCGTCAGATACGCTTCCTTGAATGACAAGTTCTAAAGTGAAATACTTGGATGTTATACACATCAGTAAGACAACAGTCAGTGTAGATCCTTAGGTGATCTGCGACGTGCAACTTGCAGTTTTGCAGAAAATCGTCGAAAATTCCAAAATTCTTATCAAAAATTTCATCGAAATGACATAACGGACATTTCCTCTTAAATATTTTAATGCCAATGTAATAGTGCGGTACTTTTAGGCACTGGAAGTTTTAATTGCGAATTTGAATATTTTCTATGTACATCTCAAGCATATAGGTAGTAAAGCATAGTATTTTCTGCTCCTTAAATCAATGAGTACCAAGCTCGTTTTGTTTGTTTACCAGACAAATACCTATTTAAATGCAATTTTTTCCATTTTGCTAAGACGGTGCTTTTGGTTGTCACATTCTCCCGGCCTAATAGAAAATTCAGTGACAACACATGTCAAACTTTAATCTGCTATTTGGTGCGTTTATAGACAGAGTGTTTAGTTATAGCAAACAAAATCACAAAGTAAAGTGATAGAAGGAGTTGCATTTATATGAAGATTGAAATATAGGACCGACTAGAATGATGAGTGGTCCGTAGGCAGCGGTATATACAGGATGGTTGGAATATAGGGTGGACTGGACGTTTGGTGGTATAATAATGTTGGAAAAAATATGAAATTAAAATTATATAGGGTGATAAGCAAATCATATACAAGATGGTTGAAATATATGCTGGAGTTGAATTATATTTATACAGTGTGATTAAAAAATTATTTATTTATAGACCATAAGAAGTTGCATAAAGTGTGGAGAGGTATTAATGTTACACAGGGCGATAATATAAAATGTTAACTGTTTCGTTTTCATTGTTTATTTAATGAATATTTATTTAGTTTTTTGTGGGTTATATAAATTGGATACTCAAGTGCATTAGACTGAATGTATTCTTTATTTATTTGCTGGAATTAGGTTTTGATATCCTTAAATTCCTTTTATTTTCTTTCCTTTCCTGTACTATATGTTGGAAAAAACCATATATTGTGCCGTTGAATGTGTCAACTTTCAAGGTGGAAATAAACCAACATATATTTATTAAATTGTCAAAGTATCTAAAATGAATGATTTAGATAAATGCTGTGTATCAGTTTTGTGATGAAATTACTGTCACAACTTCATTAACATACAGAAAAAAATTAAAACAACTATTAGGATATGTAGAGTTAGGAAGTTTAGGTAGACAAAAAGAAATTGCAGATATTGCTATGGTGTTTATGATAGAAGGTTTGAGAAAGAATTGGAAACAACCAATTTGTTATTATTTTACAGAATATTCAATCAAAACAGCAGATTAAAGTCCCTTTTAATTGAACTTCTTACAGCATTAGAAACAACAAGAGTCAATATTATTTGTACATTTTCAGATCAGGGATCTACAAATCTTGCAGGTATTAAAGAATTGGCAAACAACGTTTAACAATTGGAAACTAAGATAGATTTATGTGATGTATTTAAAAAATATTTTATATTTTTATCTTTTACAAAAAACTTTTTTTTTCACAAAATTTGGTGAAAACTTACCTATTTATGTACTGAAATTTTTTTGATTTAAAATATTTATTTTTCACTTTATTTTGAGTTAATATCGAAAATGAACCGTAATTTTCAATCGAAAATTCTTACTTCAAAATATCAGCTTTTTTAAAAAAATCGGTGGACTTTTTGTTCGTTGAACTCTCTAATTTCTGATGATTCTCAGAAATTGTAATTAATAAAGTTAATATATAATAAGACTACAATATTATGGATCTCCTTTAAATTATATGCCAAAATTTATTGGATCCGGGCCTTGCTACATAATTTTCGGATTCGAGTTTCTATCGTCTCTTTGCATTTTCTTAGAACATTTACTATATTATTGAATATATTTTTTCATACCATCAGAAAATAGAGATTTCAATGAAGAAAAAACGACTTTTTTAAAAAAGGAGATATTTTGACGTGAGAATTTTCGTTTGAAAATTATGGTGTTTCTTCGATATGAAGTCAAAATAAGGTAAAAAATAAATATTTTAAATTAAAAAAAATACAATGTGTTTGGAATAAAAGAAGGTAAGTCTTCACCAAATCTCGTTGTAAAAGATATAAATAAAACTTGTGTTTTTTGAGTTTTTCACATAAATGTTGAGGTTATTTGAAAAAAGTGTAAACACAATAGTTGTAGATTTTTTTATTATCTACAACTTTGCCATTTAACTTTTTTCCGAGCATAGAACTTGTAGTTTTGCGGGAAATCGAACCCGTTTTTGACCTTTAAAACCTCCCTCAAATCGCCCGTAAATTATTTTTCTTTGTATAGTTGATTAAAAAATTATCGACCCTGGTCTAGTAGGATTAATACTTGAATCGCAACAAAATAGTGATAATCAGTTTAATTTTCCTCAAATTACCTATGACTAAAAATGACACAAGGAAAGAGAAACGAGACAGGGAATAACGAGGGACAGAAAGTATATTATTTGGTAAGAAGCTCTTGCTTCCATTGTTCCGTCTCAAATGACTGCCGCTCTATTTACCTACTTAGACCAATCAATAGAGATGTTTTCGTCCAAAAAATACTATCAGGATACTGCCTGTGCCATCACATTAAGAATGAATTGTAGTGATATTTTGCTACCTTTTCCACTCACAGCTATGGTTTTTTACTTTATTATAAACAATTGAAACAAGGAAATTGCGTTTTTTTGGTTGGATGTTTATAAAATGAAAAATAAACTAATCTCAATGGTGTAAACAGGTGAATTGTAAAGCATAGAAATACCAATGAAACGAGCCCAGGATCGGTCCGATAAGATCTTTAGTAACAGATAAAAACAAAAAATACTGGAAAATTTAGCGGTTTTCTTTATATTATCATAACTACGTCACTATCGAAGTTGTAGAGCTGGGCTTGTGGGAATTGATAGTAATTGATATCGGCCTTATGCGTGACTAAACCAGGCGCTATCGGTTTATTAGTTTTTGAATAATTGCTATCTGAAGTTTTTAGTCCACTATTCTTGGAGTGTGTCTCCATGCGACATGGATCGTCAAATATCAATTCAAAATAGAAATGTTGAAAGTAGAGGTATCATTCTACAAAGCCCCTATTTTCATGTTTCATTAAATGTCTGTGAAATCTACGAAAAATGTTAGCAAAAATGACCAAAATTTTGTGAGCGTATGAATGTGTTCGAGTAGTGGGGGAACACGGTTGTTGAGGGGAACTGCTAACAATAATTGTTATCGATAGTAACTGTCACTCTGACAGATGGTGAAAGAATTTAATCGTTAAAAAAACTTCTATACAGAATGATTTGTTCGATTTTATTATATCAAATGAGAACTATTTGTTTATTAGTATATTTATATGTAAATGGTTTTTCGGAAACGTTTTTGCTTTAATTTGTTGATTTTGGGTTTACGGAACATCGAAGGAGAGCGGTCATTAAAAAATTCTTACTTGTGAGTATTTTAAATATTAAAACGATCTATATATGTGCCTCTACTATATATTACTATACGCTTCCCCTCAACAACCATGTTTCCCCCACTCCTTGGATATATTCATACGCTAGCCCATTTTTTGTCATGTTTGCTAACATTTTTCAGATATTTCCCAGACATTTAGTGAAAAATGAGAATAGAGGCTTTGTAGAATGACACCTCTACTTTCACCAACTTTTTTCAAAATTGAAATTTGATTAACTATGACGCATGGGGGCACAATGCAAAAATAGTGAACAGAAAACTTTATATCACAATTGTTCGAAAACTAATAAAGCGGTAGCGCCTGGTTTTGGCATACATATAATAGATGTAAATTACTCTCAGTTCCTACAAGCTCAGTTCAAGAGCTTCTAAAGTGACGAAGATACGATTTAAAAAAAAAATCCTACATTTTTCAGTATTTTTTGTTTTTCCCTGTTACTAATGATCCAATCGGATCGAGCCTGGGCTCATTTCATTGGTATTTTCATGCTTTACAATTGACCTTTTGACACCATTGAGATTAGTTTATTATTTTTGATTTTATAAACATGCTAAAAAATAAAACGTAATTTTATTGCTTCAGTTGTTTATAACAAATTAAAAAACCATAGTTGCGAGTGGAAAACATCGTAAAATATCGCTAGGAATCTTTGTTAATGTGATGGCACAGTCGGTATCTTGATTGTTTTTCTTAAACGCACGAGACGCTGCGGAAAAAAGCTTTAGATTTCTTTACATATATCAGTTTCATTGATTTCAATAACTTTTGACACTCAAATCTAGATCACTCACGCACAACATTGATTAACTTTTCAAGTAACTATAAACTCTTTAATAGGGATTTTAGAATAAACAGTTTCGGTCGCTGAGAAACCAAAAGTGCAATTTGAGGAAACAAGGCGCCAGTTAACCGAAACCCAACTTTAAATTCAGATCGTAGATATAAATTTGCAGCACAGAAAACGGCATGCATCAACGTTATTGACAGAAAGTCAAATTTTCCTCTTCACATTTCTGGTAATCGCCTGTACCGAACACTATAATTTTCCGGATCGCATGTTCAGAAGTAATTTTGTATCTCGAAGTTGGAAAATGAAGTTGATGACGAAATAATGAATGTTAGCAATCAAAGATTGGAAACGACGAATGTGAGTGTGCAAGGCCTTCATTGAGGTAAATGGAATTAATTTAATGTTTTACGTGATTTACGGGTCGACTCTGCTTGGTAAAGAAGTTCCTCATGATACTGTACTAGTTTATGATCCGAGGCCAGTTTTGGGTAAAGGTGAAAAGAAAGTGTACTAAATCATAAAGTGTTATAACTAATTTTTGAAGCGGCTTCAGATTAACATAAGGAACCCCTATTTTAGGAAGGATAGGTGTGAGATCTTCCCACCTATGGTAGCAGATTTTACCACTCTTGTAGAGTATATTTAAGTTACCACTACTTTCAAAGTCTAAATCGAATTCCACTCTCAATGGAATTATAGTGACAAAAAACACGTAAGGACTCGTCATGCCACAAGTGACTCGGATTCTAGTGCCAGCTTTAACTTAAGTTTTAGTAGCTGGTCCGATACCTCAAAGGACGGCCTCAGATCCTGGTCACCGCTGTGTTTTTTCTCGGTCGTCCAACAGGTCTATCCTCGAAGCTCGAGTGCACACACCACAGTGTTAGCCACTGTTACAGCATTATCTATAATCTAAATAATTTAAAAAATTTAAGAAATTTAAAAAATTTCAAAAATTTCAAAAATTAAAAAAAATCAAAAATTTCAAGATTTTCAAAAATTTCAAAAATTTCAAAAATTGCAAAAAAAATTTCAAAAAAAAATTTCAAAAATTTCAAAAATTGCAAAAATTTCCAAATTTTTCAACTCAAAAATTTCAAAGTTCCAAAAATTTAAAAAATTTCCTAATTTTCCAAACTCAAAAATTTCAAAAATTTAAAAAATTCTAAAGATTTCAAAACTTTCAAATTTCAAAAACATCAAAAATTTCAAAAATTTCAAAAATTTCAAAAATTTCAAAAATTTCAAAAATTTCAAAAATTTCAAAAATTTCAAAAATTTCAAAAATTTCAAAAATTTCAAAAATTTCAAAAATTTCAAAAATTTCAAAAATTTCAAAAATTTCAAAAATTTCAAAAATTTCAAAAATTTCAAAAATTTCAAAAATTTCAAAAATTTCAAAAATTTCAAAAATTTCAAAATTTAAAAAATTTCAAAGATTTCAAAGATTTCAAAAAAATAGCAGGCGCCTGGTATAGCGTACACCTTGCCTCTCGGCCGATTCAACCCGAAGACCATTCCTCTAATGTGCAGATGATGTTCCCGGTCTGTTAGCGGACCTGCTTAGCCCTCCGTTACATGCGAACGGTTATGCGGGTGCAGGTGTGGACTAAGGTAGGATTTGGCTCGGATCCTACAGTCCGACACCTCAAACGGCGGTCGTCTACGTTCCCACGCTACAAGGGTAAATTTATTGTACGACCGACTAAGAAGAATCGACCATCCACCCAGTAAGATCCGCCTAACGCCATTACCCGTGCGATGCCAACCCAAATGGAGAGCCACCGGTAACCTCACTCAGTGGCGACTTCTCTCCACCCGCACTCCCCAATTTGGTATCTTACGAACATCTCCGTACGTTTAAGATAATCCACGCCGATGGGTGACCCGTTCGACTCCCTTGTCGGGAATCTGCCCCTTTTATTTTTCTGTACGAGACTGACATCCGCTTTCGAGATGTAGGTGCCTTGCGGGACGCTTTGGTCAGTTTAGGAGTAACAGGCAAGAGGTTGGAAAAGGGCTCTCGTCTCGAATACTAGGTCGCGTCTCATGCAGGGCGATGACCCGACATCTTAAGCGAACGGTCCCAGTGTTACCCGCAAGGTCGTCTTATCGCCACAATCCCGAAGGAAAGCAGGTCTAACGACTACTTGTATTAATGGGTTAAAAAGTCGCCCTCGTTTTCTAGGTCGCAATCCCAAAGGAAAATGAATTCGGCGAACTACTTGTGTAAAGTTTTGACAAGTCACACTCGAGGGTGGGGGCCCTCTCCTTCCCTAGTTACTAACAGTAACCGCCTTCTCGGCAGAAACGAGGTCTGGAATCGACTGTCATGACTCTGAAAATTTTATGGGTAGCCACCGGGAAGTGTTTTTGACTACCCCATGTGACTGTGCAATACCTTTTCTGTAAATATGCTAAAATTGAAGTGTGAGGTAAGTAGGTCTCCAATAGTTGTGATGCATATCAGTGTGGTAATTACATCTGTTGGAGAAAAGAAAGCGGTAGATAATAATGTTGATACTTAAAACATTTGAGCATCAAGAGAAGATCATGGGAGAGAACAGACTATGTACGATATGAAAACTGTAAGTCTTCTACTTCACTTTGTAACAATACATTTTGCCACTGAGTACAACTCTCAGTATATTTAACCAAATCCTATGGATTGAATTCTGCAACTCATTTAGGAATATAAAGATTATGTTCATGTTCTATCTAACCATAATTAACTGATAACACTACAATCACAATTGCCACAATTTATGTTTTTAAACTCTCCGACGCGTTTCGACTAATGTCTTTGTCAAGGAACTAGACCTTATATATACAACTACTTATGAGTCACCCAATATAAAATTTTTTTACCACTCTGTATAACTAAATTCACCAATCCCCTACATATTTCATCCAAACCGCAACTGTTGATGGTCAGGCTATATAGCAGTTTTATTCAATATTTTTAAGAACTGCCTCCTATAACTATAACTCTACTTCCATCTATATTTAAATTATGTATATACTGCTGCCAATTAGTTTTTGAATCCATCCTATATAACCATAATAATTTTATTCTACAAAATATTTCAACTACGCTCTATATGCATCTGCTTAGGTGACACCAAATATAACATTTTTGAAACACTCAACTATAACTCTGATCCACTCTATATTGCAACTATCTTCGCTATGCAACTGCTTCTGGGATGTTTATTAACCATCTTGAAAAATATAATTTGTCTCCAGCTTTTATGTCAACCAACCCTTATATGTAACTTTTTCATGTTTTTATCACACTGTATAACTATAATTTCGCCAAATGTTTCAGATATTGCATATTGCAACAACTCATGTTCCTTTTAAAAAAAAATTTATACCTTCTCTTTAACTATAATTCTACTCCACCCTCTATTTCAACCACCTTGTATGTGCAACTACTTATCGGCAAACCAGTTTGACATTTTTTTACCACCTTGTATCAATTCCCAATACATTTCACCAAAACTGCAACTGCTTATGGCGCAACCTGTGTAACAATTTGTAAATATTAAACTATTCTACTCTACTCCTCCATATATTTCAAATAGCCTATCTGTGTAACTGATTATGAGCTACGCTATTTCACAATCTTTCGTCATATTTTTCTAAGCACACCATAAAATATAATTGCTCTCTACACTTCAATTAGACCTTCCTTGACTTCGCCCCATATTTCTGGTATAGCATATAGCAACTGATCATGCTCTAGCCTATAGAACAAAATTTTTACAACTTTTTCTACCCACACTGTTTAATTATTATTCTGCTCCATACTATATTTCAACAACCTGGTATATGAAACTGCTTATGGGCCACCCAACATAACGTTTTTTCACCACCCTGTATAGTTAGAATTCTAGCCCACCCTAGATTTCATTTATACGGTATATGAAACAGCTTGTAGATCATAACATTTCTTTATAATATTTTTTAAATCCACTTGTGTAGCTGTAATTAAACTCTACATATTTTCAAGTATCCCATAATTTGTGAACTTGTGAAGTACTTGTGGATATAAACCAATTTTTTTAACCACCCTATAAACAATAATTCCACTCCATCTTATATTTCAACGACCCTGTATAAACAGCTGCCTCTAACATTTTTTTCAACCCATTTCATAGCTATGATAATAGCTTAAGAAAATTCAAATATCCTAACTACTTACATAACATATCAAGACTCGTAAGAGAGACAATTGAAATAACGAAAAGGCCTCACAGTCTAAACGCACGCAATGAAATTCAGAACTTATCGAATTGTTGGAAAATTCTATTAAACACCGTACCGGCCCGGACCCGTCCAATAACAACTCAACCGTAAATAACAAATCAGCAGGCGGGAGGCGTGCCCACAAAACGCCATGGGCCAATCACATGCAGCCGTTCACGGTGCCAAGTGCCAACCAATAGGCGCCGAGCCGCGACTATATAACAGCGCGAGCGCTTCTGAAAATCTTAGTATTCGAGTAACTAGAAGCGAAAGCAGAAGGCTACGAGAATTATGCAAACCGACCTGAAGAGGGCAGATGTGACTCTGTCGAAACGTCGCCATTTTACCATCGATCCCGGCAGGGATCAACTATGCGGATGAATTCTCGGAAACCACCTAAAACATATATATATATATATATATATATATATATATATATATATATATATATAGTTTACCATAGCTAAGTATATATAGTATATATCATATAATAGCATTATTTACGTTTGTTACAATTTGATCGAAGACGGTGAATAATAGTTGCATGTTAGGCATATTCCGAATTTTGAATAAGAGCTAAGCTGATTCGGGTATCTAATATTTGGTGCATGCGGTGGAACCAATTGACTAATTGTGTTTTACCGAACATCGTAGTAGTTTTTTTTCCATATATCTACCTTTTCTGTCAATGTAGGAAGATAAAATGTATACCAGATTTTAAGTCAAACTATAAGCTTTGCAACAAAAAAAGATTCAGCAAAAACAGTTGAGTAGTTATTCAGTGATGAGGTAACAAACAAACAGACAACTATAATTATATAATAGTATGGAAGATGAAAGGATTAAACCTATATAATGAATTTTATTTTGTGTTATTTAATGAATGTTCCAATATATTGAATAAATTTTATTATTCTGCACTGAAGGTAATCAGTAGCTACTAAACAGAACAAAAATAAAGAAAACCGGTTGAGGGACAGTTTAGAAAATGGTATTGAACCGTCTTGTTTTTGCTTATTTATTATATATAGACCCCACTGATTTAAAATTCATCTTACCAATCAATCCTTAGTAACTTATTAACTATCTTTTACTATCCTTGAAATATTTGCGTTCTGTTATTTATAAAAAAAATAATAAAAGAACTGAAATGCCTAGTTTTGTTCAAAGTAATCTTGATAGGGTAATATCTTAATTCAGCCTAGCTTTTAATACTTTTTTTACTGTTTGCGCGGAAATTAATCTACGAGTTCGCATTGTATTTCCTTTCTCTTTTATTCCGAGGAGAAATTACTCTGTATTGCGGAAATGCCGAGGATGAGATGCGGAGGCTGTTTTTCATTCCATATTTCCGAAGGAATTCGCAAATAGTTGAAAATTTTCAATTAGCCGTAGATTTGTGAAGTTATAGACGTAATTGACGGTGTAGCAGCAGTAATTCAGACAAATTTATGGCGCCTTTTAATGCAAGAACTTGGGTTCGTTTCTAGTTAAATACGTGCTCAGTGAAAATTATAATGGTAGGTAATCTCGATGTTCAGCATTTGTAGATGTAAACTGAAACATCTTCGGCAGCAAAGTTCACTTTCTGAATTTCTGACTGAACGAAATTAACCGAAGCGAAACTTCGGGACTCTCTTAATTGCAAAAGTCTTTTCCAGCTTGTTACATTTATAAATTGACACGTTCTGGCCTAATACGAACTCTAAGATACGTTTGGTTTGAGAATTGTGAAAGTTCTAACGACCTTTTTCCACGGAAGAAAACCTTTCGAAATTAGTTTCCGTACAAATTGAGAAATTGCTTCAAGTAGGAATTCATATTTTGTTGCTCGAAGTAAAATCATTTCGATGTCGTCTGTTTGTTTACGAAAGTGCAGTTTAGCTGAGGCTAAGCTAAGGCAGTGAGAAGTTGATAAATTCAGTTAACTGAATTAGAAGGCACGTTTCTAATAGAGGGTTTCTTAATGGAGGCCCGTACTTACACATAAAGATAGATGAGTAACGGAATGTAATGCATAACTTCAAAATGCATTTGTTTTGACATGTTTGGACACTATACACTACCTTGATCTTGAAATACCCATAATCCATACAAGTCAGTTCTCTGTGTAAAAAACAGGGACCAGTTTAAATATTAAGATTCTTTTCCTTTATTAAAAATCAATAAATTATCGGAAATAAAGCAATAAAGAATCCAAGTAATATACAATACCTGCACAAAATTGGCTTTTTAACAGACTTTCAAATAAAAGCAGGTTTGTTGGCACGTTTTTTTATGTATATTCAAAAACGGCTTGGACAATTTGGATGATTTAAACGGCACTGTATTAAGGAATATTCCAGAAAGGTACCATATATTTTCGTATAAAATCAGAAAAACAGTAATTAAGGGACTAAACTTCAGTGAATTTCAATGAGTCTACACTGTTTTCTCTAAAACGGTTCAATGAATATTTTAAATTTTATTCTACAAAAAGATGTTCCAGTTTGATTCCGTATAATTTTCGATAACGTAAAACATTTTTCTGAAAATGGGTAAATGTCAAATTGTCATTATTAATATCTGGCTTAAAAGTGAGGATATGCCATCAAAATGTATCGTACTGAGTGTTTCTATCGGTTTTCATTTTACGGGGCTTACAGTCATGTGAAATGGCATAAAATATTCCATTAGTGTATCGAAAAGCAAAATTGTTATGTGAGCGATCTTTTCTATAAGATATACTGTGATAGGTGTGTGCGTGCATTGAAATTCAAGCATTAAGCAATATGCGTAGTTCAAATATAGTGCGAGGTAAAATTACAGTGAGACAGGTGGGTTAAAAAAATCTTATAAATAAATGTGATATTGAGTTGTACATAAGCATATATAGGATGGTTGAAAATATAAGGTGGAATAGAATTAAAGTTATACAAGGTGATTCAAAAAATGTTGTATTGAGTGGCATATAAGTAGTTGCGTATACATGTTGGTTGAAATAAGACTGGAGTAAAACTATAGTTATACAAAGCGGATCCAAAAACTTTTAAATAAATTATTAGATAAGCATATGCAGTAAGGATATTTGAGTTATAGGGCAGAAGTTTCAAAAAATGTTAGAAGCAGTTGCATATACAGGATGGTTGAAATATAAGATGGAGTGGATTATAATTTAAAAAAATGTATACAGTGAGAAACATAAGTATGCTTATGGTTGACATATGGGACGAAGTAAACTTATAGTTATACAGGGTCATTTAAACAATAGAAAAATAGAAACAGTCACTAGGGTGGAGAGGATTAATACATATACATCGTGTGAAGTTGAATTATAATTGTAAAGTGTGGTTCAGAAAATGGTAGATAAATAATTTATATTAGGTGACCAATACACAGAAACATATACAGGGTGGTTTCAATATGGGGTGAATTAGAGTTACACTTATATAAAGTGGTCTAATTAATAAAATAAATGAAATACTGAAAAAAATATGGGTAGAATAAAGAAAAAATACTAATTAGGCCGCAAAAACCTTCATATACCAAATTTGGTGTAAACAAATTTCAGCTGTACTACCGAACTTTTGCTGCATTTGATTTTGCCATGACCTTCGAGGTCATGGTTAGTCATGGTCCTAAAACATTTGTATTAAACATTTTTCCAAAAAAAATGCATTTTTGAAGAGATATTTCAAACTTATTTTGCCACCCTGTACATAGCCTAGTATTCATCATCTGTCATAATAAGTCAGACTTTGACGTGTCTGTCATTGATTTTCACACAGAACACGCTCTATGGCTATATCCATTCCATCCCATATTTACGGAGTCAAATCCGTCCTATATTTCAACCATAGTATACAACTCCTTGTGGGCTACCCCATAAATTATTTCATTTTTAACATTTTATATTATCGCCCTGTGTAACATTAATTCCTCTCCACACTTTATGCAACTTATTAAGGGCTATAAAATAAATAATTTTTTAATCACACTGTATAAATATAATGCAACTCCAGCATATATTTCACCCATCCTGTATAGGATTTACTTATGTCTACATCATATAACAGTTTTTTAATCACCCTATATAATTTTAATTTCACATTTTTTCCAACATTTTTATACCACCAAACGTCCAGTCCACCTTATATTCCAACCATCCTGTATATACGGTTGCCTAAGGACCACTATCATTCTAGTCCGTCTTATATCTCAATCTTCATATAAATGCAACTCCTTCTACCACTTTACTTTGTGATTTTGTTTGCTATAACTAAACACCCTGTCTATAAATGCATCAAATAGCAGTTTAAAGTTTGACATGTGTTGTCACTGAATTTTCTATTAGGCCGGGAGAATGTGGCAACCAAAAGCACCGTCTTCGCAAAATGGAAAAATTTGCATTTAAATAGGTATTTGCCTGGTATACAAACAAAACGAGCTTGGTACTCATTGATTTAAGGAGCCGAAAATACTATGCTTTACTACCTATATTCTTGAGATATACATAGAAAATTTTCAAATTCGCAATTAAAACTTCCAGTGCCTAAAATTACCGCACTATTACGTTGGAATTAAAATATTTATGAGGAAATGTCCGTTATGTCATTTCGATGAAATTTTTGATAAGAATTTTGAAATTTTCAGCGATTTTCTGCAAAACTGCAAGTTGCACGTCGCAGAAAAGTATATGAGATCACCTTGGGATCTTCCTTAATAGATTAAACGTCAAAAAACTATACACATCCATAAGGAGTTATCGAAAAATCGACTAAAATATTAGGGATATTGGTCGATTTCCATGCACGCATGTGTTCATTCACAAATTTTATCACTTTATCAATAAAATTCTTTTTCAAAATTTGAAGTTTCACCAATCCGGATATATACTCTATTAAACAAGACCATATTCATTCAAAACGGTGCACCACAGGAGAAGAAATAAGGTAACATACATACAAAAAAAGCGAAAAAAATACGCGACGAATTGACAACCTCTTCCTTTTTGGAAGTCGGTTAAAAAGCAGTTGTTCTATTTCGACGAATAAAATAAATAGCAAATAACAGTATTTTCTTACTTTTCTGTTCGCTGTTGTCGAAGTAAAACAAACCGTAAGCTGAATACCAAAAGCTGTTAACTGAATCGTATTCAACGAGCTGAATGGCCAAGCAGAAAAGGATTACACATATCAATAATTGATCTACGCAAATGCACTGAATGCCCAAGATCTCCGAAACCGTATCCGTAGTTTGTTTGAAGCTACCACGTCTCCTAGAGGTCATTCCAGGTTATTTTGAGGTCATTCGAGGGTCAAGTTGCGAAATAACCATGGAAAAAATTTGAAGAAATTCATGGGTACGTTATTGTAACTGACTGTTCAAGTATCTGAATTTAAATCCGTAGTTTGCTTAAACTGGTGACCCCTAAGCATCACTTAAAAACATTTCAAGGCTGTTTGTAAGTCAATTCAAGAAGTAGTCGTAGATAAAATTTGAAGTGCCGACATATCCGGCACCTTCCTTACCGACTAGCTTGCTTTGTGATACACCATCAATAACAATAATTTTACCCCATCCTTACTTCAAACACCTTATATTTCAACCATCCTGTATATTCAACTGCTTCTGATAAGCCTTTTCTATAAGGCTTATATGGCAATAAAGCACTCTGTATAACTATAGTTTTGCTCCAATCTTATTTCAACCACCTTGTATACGCAACTACTTATGTGGCACCCAATTTAATATTTTTAGAACCACCCTATATAACTAATTCAATTCCAACTTATAATTCAACCATCCTATGTATATAACTGCTTATGTACCACCTAATATTACATGTACGCACGCACTCACGTGCAACCGCATACCATATAGAAGAGTTCGCCTACATAAAAAAAATTTGTTTCGATAATCTAACGGAATATTTTCTGCCACTTCACGCGACTATAAGCCCCCTAACTTAACTTTGACTCTAAAAAAAACTTAGTTCAAACGAATTAAAATGAAAAACCATTGCAAACACCCTGTACTTGCATGGCATATCTTGACATTTAAACTAGATATTTATGAAGACGCGAGATGGAAGACCAACATCTAGGATTTTCGAGTGAATTAGCACACAGAGGTTCCGAATCTTTAGCCGTTCCGTGTAAGTGCTGTTCTCCCTTATCTCCTAGGACAGAATGTCACGATAAAATTTTCAGGTTACTTCGCCTATCACAGATATTGAATACTCTCTTTGAGGTGTCATTCCTTTGTACGCGAGACAATATACATTATATATTATATATAAAATATATTATTTCTGGTCAGGGAACCTTCATCAGTTGCGCTTCCCATAATTGAATGTCCTCTAGAACACTTCTTTATGTATTTGCTAAATTTCGTTAAATTTGAAGACGCGAAATGTAAGACTGACATCTAGGATTTTCGGGAGAACTAGCACACAGAGGTTCCGAATCTGGAGCCGTTCCGTGTAATTGCTATTCTCTCTTATCTCCTAGGACAGAATGTCACGATAAAATTTTCAGGTTACTTCACCTGTCAGAGATATTGAATACTCTCTTCGAGGTGTCATTATATATTATATATAATATATAATGTATATTGTCTTTCGTACAAAGGAATGCTACCTCGAAGAGAGTATTCAATATCTTTTCAAGGTGAAGTAACCTGAAAATTTTATCGGTGACATTCTGTTCTAGGAAATAAGAGAGAATAGCAATTACACGGAACGGCTCCAGATTCAGAACCTCTGTGTGCTAATTATCTCGAAAATCCTAGATGTCAGTCTTACATTTCGCGTGTCTTCAAATTTATCCCAATTTATCAAATACATAAAGAAGTGTTCGAGAGGACATTCAATTGTGGGAAGCGCAACTGATGAAGGTTCCCTGACCAGAAATAATATATGTTGTATATAATATATAATGTATATTGTCTTGCGTACAAAGGAATGACACCTCGAAGAGAGTATTCAATATCTCTGACAGGTGATGTAACCTGAAAACTTTTATCGTGACATTCTGTCCTAGGAGTTAAGGGAGAACAGCAATTACACGGAACGGCTCCAGATTCGGAACCTCTGTGTGCTGATTCTCTCGAAAATCCTAGATGTCGGTCTTACATCTCGCGTCTTCAAATTTAACGAAATTTATTAAATACATAAAGAAGTTTTCGAGAGGACATTCAATTGTGGGAAGCGCAACTGATGAAGGTTCCCTGACCAGAAACAATATATGTTATATATAATTTATAATGTATATTGTCTTGCGTACAAAGGAATGACACCTCGAAGATATTTATGATGAAAATTTGACAGTAACCATGATGTTTACAGATATTTTGCATATGTTTTTCCGATTTTAGAAAAATGGTAAGTTTTACCTTATAGAAAAATATACGGAATCAAGCTGGAACATATCTTTGTAGAATACAATTTATAATTTTAAAATTTCTTAAGCGGTTTTAGAGAAAACAGTGAAGATTCATTGAGATTCACTGAAATCTAGTGTTGTTATAAACAATAATATGGGACCTTTCTGCAGTTTAAATCATCAAAACTCATTTTTGAATAATCGCTCGTCATACATAAAAAAGTTGCAGACGAATTGATAACCTCCTCGGGAAAAAATATATTTGTTATCTGTTATTTTCAGTTGTTATATGCAAATAGCAATAACAATAGCAACTGTTATTTAAAAATAGCACTTTTGCTGATCTCTAGTTTGTACATCGCCCTATAAAATATTCCAGCAGGTTGCGACGGCATAATGAAAAAACATACGATCAAAAAGTAATGTCTAACATTCAGCCGGACTTAAGAACAATTCCAAAAGCGAACTCTGTAGGGTGTTCAAAGTTGGATTGTGTAACGCTTTTAATAAAAAAGTTCTTGTCGGGCAGTGGATCCTCGTGAGATGGCAACATGTGGCGGCAGCACCGCACCACCGGTTTGAATTTTCAGGTGACGGCAATGGCGAGGGTGGTCGCTTTCGGTCGCTCGGTATTACGTTGGTGCGAGAAAAACGCGAGATATCCCCTCAAGCAAATGTCGAATCCTGATGGCGAATGCGCTTCTTCTTTATCAGTTCAGTCGCTTTAAATTGGCGGAAAGGTAGTTAGCAACTTCTGTTGCTCTCACTAGCTTGCAACCAGATTCGGCAGGGATGTGAGCACTCAATTTATAGATGCCTATATTTTGGTAACATGCGAAAATTTTGTAATTAGAGTTCTTCAATTAACTCGGGTCATCTGCGTTGTGATACCGTCGACGAACATGATTCGCCCTTGCTGCTGCCGTCAATATCGTCGTTCGGGAATCGATATTTGCAGGAGCTTGTTAAACTTTATAGAAACTTTTTTGCGGCAATGCCAGTAAAGCGGTTTGCTGTAATTTCGGCGACTTGTTTCTTCGTTCGAAACTAATTTTGACATTATCGATTTCCTACTCCGTGATATCTAGCGTTGTGGGATTTCTTTATACTTTGATGGCATCTGTATGAACGAAATCAGTCGACTTTGTGCAATAGTTTTGTCTAAGTTGGCGATATGAACGTCTGTGTGACATTGAAAATATATTCATCTCTGTTTTAATTCGTTCTGATGTCATTACGATTATTAAATTTTGGTAAAATTTGAGCTGTAGAAGTAATTGTAGCCAACCAGTTTTGAAAAAAAACTTTGTGTTTTTTATAACTCTCACACTTGACTTAGCCAGTGGTCGGTGATTAGAATTTAAACAATTATTATGCCCACAACTCTCAGCAAGCTACTTTTCATTGCGGTCAAAATTGTCATTTTTCCAAAAAATGGCAGAAAATTGCATTTTATGAGCGAATTTCGAAAATTTTACTTTTGTATCTAATTTCATTTTACACATATGTGCAAAATTTGAGCCATGTAGAATAAAGATGATTTTTTCCCATTTTTTTTAACGTAAGTTGATCAAATTCGAGGTATTGCATTTGCAGTGAAATAATTCATCACTCGGTTCTATTTTTTTAATAAATTTCTTATTAAGATATTTATTTTTTTTAGAAATTCATGAGTTCAGGTTTATAATTTTGATGTCTGTTGTAAACTTTCAACAATTTCATCAATTTTTTAAATAAATGCAGTTATCATATGTTTTGATTATAAATTCATTACAAACAGTAATTTTCAATAATGTTTGTATTACTTTTATGTTTTTTTGGGCAATAACACCACAATAGAAATAAACCGACGTATATTGCAGGAATACCAAACGTTTCAATGTCTATTATGACTTCGTTGTCAATGGCTTTATATTTATTGATGTAGATTGCAAAATGAAAATTTGATTTAGTAATCAAGAATATGCCACAAACAACGTTTAGAAGACAATGTTTGTATTGCATTTTAAGTCTTCTATGGGCGAGAAAGTGACTTTTGGTTAATTTTTTGAAACTTTGCCATTTCATAGTTCTGTACAACAGACTCAAAATTCTCTATGGTGTCAAACTCTGAAGTCTTTTATGTGTTCAGACTCTGAAAGCCTTCTGTTTTAGAGATACTCTTGTGGGGTATAGCGAGAAAGTGACTTTCTGTTAATTTTTTTGAAACTTTGCCATTTGATAGTTCTGTACAACTGACTCAAAATTCTCCATGGATTCAAACTCTGAAAGTCTTCTATGGCCTCAGACTGTGAAAGACTTCTGTTTGCGAGATATTCTTGTGATGTATAGCGAGAAAGTGACTTTTGGCTAATTATTTGAAACTTTGCCGTTTGATAGTTCTGTACAACTGACTCAAAATTCTCTATGGTGTCAAACTCTGAAGTCTTTTATGTGCTCAGACTCTGAAAGCCTTCTGTTTTAGAGATAGTCTTGTGGGGTATAGCGAGAAAGTGACTTTCGGTTAATTTTTTTGAACCTTTGCAATTTGATAGTTCTCTACAACTGACTCAAAATTCCCCATGGGCTCAAACTCTGAAATCTTCTATGGGCTCACACTCTAAAGTCTTTTATGCGCTCAGACTCTGAAAGCCTTCTGTTTTAGAGATACTCTTGTGGGGTATAGCGAGAAAGTGACTTTCGGTTAATTTTTTTGAAACTTTGCCATTTGATAGTTCTGTACAACTGACTCAAAATTCTCCATGGGTTCAAACTCTGAAAGTCTTCTATGGCCTCAGACTCTGAAAGACTTCTGTTTGCGAGATATTCTTGTGAGGTATAGCGAGAAAGTGACTTTTGGCTAATTATTTGAAACTTTGCCGTTTGATAGTTCTCTACAACTGACTCAAAATCCTCCATGGGCTCACACTCTAAAGTCTTTTATGCGCTCAGACTCTGAAAGCCTTCTGTTTTAGAGATACTCTTGTGGGGTATAGCGAGAAAGTGACTTTCGGTTAATTTTTTTGAAACTTTGCCATTTGATAGTTCTGTACAACTGACTCAAAATTCTCCATGGGTTCAAACTCTGAAAGTCTTCTATGGCCTCAGACTCTGAAAGACTTCTGTTTGCGAGATATTCTTGTGAGGTATAGCGAGAAAGTGACTTTTGGCTAATTATTTGAAACTATGCCGTTTGATAGTTCTCTACAACTGACTCAAAATCCTCCATGGGCTCACACTCTAAAGTCTTTTATGCGCTCAGACTCTGAAAGCCTTCTGTTTTAGAGATACTCTTGTGGGGTATAGCGAGAAAGTGACTTTCGGTTAATTTTTTTGAAACTTTGCCATTTGATAGTTCTGTACAACTGACTCAAAATTCTCCATGGATTCAAACTCTGAAAGTCTTCTATGGCCTCAGACTGTAAAAGACTTCTGTTTGCGAGATATTCTTGTGATGTATAGCGAGAAAGTGACTTTTGGCTAATTATTTGAAACTTTGCCGTTTGATAGTTCTGTACAACTGACTCAAAATTCTCTATGGTGTCAAACTTTGAAGTCTTTTATGTGCTCAGACTCTGAAAGCCTTCTGTTTTAGAGATAGTCTTGTGGGGTATAGCGAGAAAGTGACTTTCGCCGTTTGATAGTTCTGTACCCCATGGGCTCAAACTGACTCTAAAATCCTCCTCTGAAAGCCTGGAGCTCAAGCGACTTTCGGTGCAAGTCTTCTATGGGCTCAGACTCTGAAAGCCTTCTGTTTTCGAGATACTTTTGTGAGGTTTAGCGAGAACGTGACTTTCGGTTAATATTTTTGAAACTTTGCCATTTGATAGTTCTGTACAACTGACTCAAAATTCTCCATGGGCTCAAATTCTGAAAGTCTTCTATGGGCTCATATTTTGAAAGACTTCTGTTTTCGAGATACTCTTGTGAGGTATAGCGAGAAAGTGACTTTTGGCTAATTATTTGAAACTTTGCCGTTTGAAACTGACTCAAAATTCTCCATGGGTTCAAACTCTGAAAGTCTTCTATGGCCTCAAACTCTGAAAGACTTCTGTTTTCGAGATACTCTTGTGAGGTATAGCGAGAAAGTGACTTTTGGCTAATTATTTGAAACTTTGCCGTTTGATAGTTCTGTACAACTGATTCTGTTTTAGAGATAGTCTTGTGGGGTATAGCGTGACTCTGAACTTATGGATCAAAAGTAAAAACTCTAGTAAAGCCTTCTGTTTTAGTTCTTGTGGGGTATAGCTTTATCTAGAAAGCAAAACACTTTTAGAGTCTGAGCCAACGGAGACTTTTGATCCGGTACAGGACTATCAAAGGCCAAAGTTTAAAAGAGCCGAAAGCCGCTTTTTCCCTATACTCATACGGGGTAAAAAAAACAATTTTGGGAGACAATATCTCGAAAACAAAAGACTTTTAGAGTTTGAGCGCACGAAAACTTTTGATCTACCAATACAGATCTATTAAATGACAAAGTTTCAACAAAATTAGCCGAAAGTCACTTTCTTGTTATACCTCAGTATAAGTCTAAAAAAAAATCAACTTAGGGGATGTATCTCGAAAAAAAAAGAGTTCCAGAGTTTGAGCTCATGGAGACTTTTGATCCACAAGTATAGAACTATCAAATTGCAAAATTAAAAAAAAAATAGTCGAAAGCCATTTTTTCATATGAATAGTGTGGGGTTCTTAAATTTCATTGAGTCTGAGGTTGGCCATGTTTAACACAACTGAAAAAAGCCTGTACTCATAACTCATGACAAGAATTCAGTAATAAGATTTACATATATGCTATAGTATTACTACATATTACATATGACCATAAAAATGCCATTAACCTACATAATACAGGAACAAATTTTTAAACAATATTATATGAAGAGATTAGACACCTGTCAAACAACATTTCTCTATGACGACCTTTCCTCTCAATACAAATGTATTGACATGCTTCGTATTATTCACAAATTGTGGGTTAATATTAGCACAACATGTCTGGATTGTCCCCTCCAAATGTTAAATGTCTCTGAATGGTCTCTGCTCTACTTTGTTTAAAGTAAACCCAAAAGCAAAAATCTACGCAGGGAACGCGGGCGATCGGGGTGGCCAATAGTTTTCCAAATGTCACCCTAGAACTTCACCTTCGAAAATATCATTGAGACATTGCTTAACCTCTTTTGTTTGATGTATGATATGCGCCATCCAGTGTTTAAGGACAAATTATTCAGAACCTTACTTAATTACATTTAAGTTGTAGTTAACTCAGGTTTATACAAGAAATGTTAAAAAGTGCCGGGAATTTAGTAATTTTGTGACTTATTTCAGTTCGATTAGAGGTGTTTGTAAAGAGAATAAAGAAATAAATAAGTAAGGATTTAATGACTCATCTCAACACATATTTAAATAGAAATTAGCTGTTAGTATCTGTCGGTTTTCTTATAAATACATGTAGTTCAGTTGTTGTTTGTTCAAAAGTAAATTTATTAGTTGATTCTTTATCGTTAATGGAGTCTACATGTAATAATATTAAACTCTGTGTGTCACATATTCTCTGATAGTCATATTATCGTGTAGTATCTGAACTAACTTGTTTCAAAGTTCCGTTGGGATTGCTCGAAACAAATTGTTTCCAATAATCCTCAAGAAATTTGTATAATCTTTAGCGCGGAATCCGTTCGCGCCAGCGACTCACTTCCTGACTTGTTTCTTATTGAACGTGATAAAGATTTCATCCCTCTCCTAAGCTCCGAAGCATAAGGGTGATAAAATACTCAGACAAAACGATCTGAAAAACAAGAGTATATTTTTCTAAGAAATTGCCTCATTTTTCTTGCGGCTTGGTGATATACATCGAGATGTTCGGTTTTATATTGCCCACTCATTCACTTGGCTTTGATTTGATTGCAAATCTGCGATTTTCTTCTCTATGATGTTTTATTGCTTTCGCATTGAATACGATTATGTTTTCTATATTTTCGGGACGCCCGCGCGCGCGTGTGTTTATGTGTTTATCATCGTAAATGATATCTTGTTGATCGATTCGCAATATCGTAAATATGTTCGGATTTATTGGTGTGATTTATTCCTACGTTTGGTTTTTAGCCCCACGAAGTAGGTTAGGCAAAACTTGAAGGAAAATGTATGAAGTAAATTCCAATCACTAAGAAAATTTGCAAAACGTGTTGCTTATATTTTTGCAACAGTATAACTACAACAAAAAATGCAATATATTTATTTTTTTGTTAACTTAAAAAAATCTCTATATAAATATGCGTAAAGACAAAATAGTTACCATTTTCTCCTATGTCCCTCAACCAATTTAGTTTATTTTTGTTTTGTTTAGTAGCTACTGTCTGACGACCCTTCAGTGCAGAATATATAAAGAATCTCTATTTATGTTTTTAAAATAAGAAATTTAAAGATAAATTATTAATAAAATCCAAGTGAAGTGGCGCCCACTATAAACAAGTAGCTCAAGCCTTAATGTAATGTCTGAAATTTGACAAAAGTCCATAGTAAAAATCTAACTGTGTACAATCGTTTAGCAACGTATAAATAGGTAATACTGAAATATTTGACTTTTAAATACAAAGATTTATGCTCTAAAAACTTTCTCTTCTATTCATTTATGACGATAATTTTTTTATAAAAACAGCAAACATTAAAGTGACCAAATTGAATGTGTTTATAAGAAGTGGGAGCATTTACAGAAGAATCCAAATGAAAAGTTCCACGTAAGTACACTACTTAGAGATTCTAGAGTTAACAGATAAAAGTTGATTTCCGATCTTCAAGAATTGAGTAGGTATGTACAGTCTTTCAGTCATGAATTTCTCACAAATCTAACAACAATTTACTAATATTTTGGGCGTAGTTGATACCTCGTTAGGTGCTCGAAGTGAACCCGGAAACATATAGTACATCAACATATTGTATTTTTACTTAGCCAATATACAGGGCATTCCATCTCAAATGAGCCACTTGAATATTTTGGTTATTTTTAAAACTATTGCAGTAAGAAAAAACAGGTCGATTTTTGTTTCGAAGATGAAACTTTTTGAGGAGAATTAGCGCTTGCGCGCATTCAACATAATCAGGCCGATTCAATGACCTTGATATTTGAGATAGGGAAAATAGGTGTTTTCGTATATCATTTGAAAGCCCTTTTTACGTACTACACCGTCATAATAAATTTTTTTCTTGCAAGTTCTGTTCATGTAATATAAAACCTAACGGACTTAGTAGTGAAACCGGATTATCAAATTAAAAGTTTTTACTGCATGGAAAAGTATAAAATAGAGTTCCACCACCCTGTTTCACTGCCGTACCCTGTAATAAGACACAATGCAAGAAAAACATTTAATGTAAACATTCAGTTATTTTACAATATTTTTTGCTGGTATTTACAGCAAGTTTGTTTATCTGTTCTGACCTTTATTTGATTATTTGAAGCATTGTACATTTATCTGTCAAGTTATTACTTTAATGATACTTTAATGATTTGTTGAAAATTTAAAAGATAATTATGGTATACACATTGCAAGAACGTGTTGAGATGGTAAGTCTTTATTAACAAAATCAAACTTGTGCTTGATCTGCTGCAAGGGTTTTAACCAAAACCATCCCGAACGTAACGTTCGTCATAAATACGTATTGGAGTTTATTTTAAAGTTTGTTGAGACGGATTCAGTAATGAATAAAAAAAGAGGTCCCATTGGAATTGTAAATGATGAAGGAATAGCTGTGGCTACCTTGGTACCTATGTTCAGCTTATACCAAACACGCAGTCTGTCCAGCAAATCTCTGCAGCTTCCGGTATTAGCAAAACTAATGTTTTTAGAATTTTGCATAAGTACAAATTACATCCGTACAAAATTAAATTACTTCATGAATTGAATGAGGATGATTGGGATCGAAAGCAAGAGTTTTGCGAAATTATGACCCAGCGTATGATCGAAAACCCGAATTTATTGTACAATATTTGTTTTTCGGATGAGTGGAGTGCTTTTCATGGTGAGGTTAACTGAGTGGAGTGATACAAATCCTCATTTATTTCGAGAAGCTTATGGTCAAAATCCGGTAAAACTAAACGTTTGGGCAGGGATTTTGGGAAATCATCTAACTAGACCTCTGTTTATTCCTGGTAATTTAAATGGTGAAATTTATCACAATATATTGGAAAAATGAAAATAATGCATTGATAATAATAAATGATAATTGGAATACCCTGGTCGCTGGATTGAAGAAGAGGTCCTATAGAATGGCCTGCCCGATCACCTGATCTGAACTCATTGGATTTTTTTGTGGGGACATGTTAAATCCAAAATTTTTATGGCTCAGCCTGAGAATTTGGACGAACTACGAATTATAGCGGAGTATCGTCAGATAACACCGACTATGCTGAACTATGTCAGAAACGGCTTTCAGTCGAGGTTGTACAATTGTATGGAAGTCAATGGAAGACACTGGAAGGCATTGTATTCTAATGTAAATTAGTTTTTTTTGAATACTCTTTTATTATTACATGTACACAAATTGCAATAAAAAATTTATTATGACGATATAGTCCGTAAAAATGTATTTCAAATGATATAAGACAAACACCTATTTTTCCTATCTCAAATCTTAAAGTCATTGAATTGACCTGTTTATGTTGAATGCGTGAAAGCGCTAATTCACCTCAAAAAATTTCCCCCTCGAAACAAAACACGACCTGTTTTTTCTTATTGCAATAGTTTTGAAAATCACCATGATATTCAAGGTGGCTCGTTTGAGATGGAATAGCCTGTATATCCTGTATGTTGATGTTCACAATTGTCTACAATTATTGTATGTATATATAGCCAAGTGCATATATAATAGCCATTCCATAAAAAATAAATACCTTTTTTATTTAATTTGAGTTATTTCCATAGGCTTTAAAGCAATAGTTTGTGAAACATTTATTGACTGGTGAGATTCTAAGAAGTTGTTTGCGGACGTTCCAGTATCAAACAATATTCGCAGGCCGCCACAACTGGAATCGTCTATCTTGCAACCCTGAAATCGTTATAAATGTTCCTTTGTATTCTACTTGAAAGGCCATTACGAATTGCTCTCCGCGGTCGGAGCTTCTTGCTGACTAATGACTTGTAAACAGGCAACTAATTAGTTAATTCTACCATAAACACCAACAACTGTGTAATCACTGATAGCTATTCATTATTTTAATAATTTGGGAAATGTATTTGCGTGGAGCTCATTTAGTGGATATACTAAAATTTTGATGCCGCGATGAGCGCGTAAAACTGTTGTTAATTTTATTATAATTGCCGTCGAAGTCCATTCGAATTAATGACAGCAAGAAAAACGTTCTGTGTCGGTATTGGATAAATGCCTATTAAATTTTGGGTCAATTTCAAATTCGACTGTTAATAGTGTTTGCTGCTGATTAAGATATCCAGCAAATTTTATTTTAATGTTCAGAATACAGTAAATAAAACGGTTTTGTCACAAACGGTTCCTAATGGAGAAGGGGCGCGTTGACTGTTCAGATGAGGCAGTTTGAACACAGTGACCTCGATCCAGTTCATGAAGGGTAGGCAAGGAGGATTATTTACGGGTATAGAAATGTTTCTGTAAAACCCAGTAAATAAACAGGTATAATAGGAAAGGGGAGAGGGAGGGTTTGATTTTTGTTTGTTTTATTAATTTTTTAAATAAATTAGTTATGCAAAATATTTCTTTATCTGTGAATTCCACGGTCAAACCGACAAACAATAATTTTTTTCTCCTCTAGGAAGGCGGAATATAATGCAAAGTTTAAAAGAAATGAATCCAGAAGATCTTTTTATAATACAGTACGGCGTACCAGAAAAAACATACCTTGAAGACATAAATGCCGATAACCTACTAAATAGAGGTGAATCTGATTGGTGTGTAAGTAAACATAGCGTTGTGTCCCTGAAATGGAAAGACAGGAAAGGAGAGTATATTTTCTTACGAATCCCCTCAGATCCAACTGAAACTGCCAACACTAAAAGAAAACAAAAAGATGGTACTCTAAAAGAAATTCCTTGTCCAGTATTAGTGGCAGATTGCAATAGACATACGGGTTACGTCGACACATTAGACATGCTGAAATCTGTCTACGAAATAGACAGAAAATCAAAAAAAAAATGGTGGCATAGAATCCTCTGGTAATTATTTGATGGGAGAATAGTAAAATCATATCTTACATTTAAAAATAGGGTCAAGGATTCATCAGTGCCCTCCCTAACAAATTTTCGTACTGGACTTGTTGTAGGACTTGTCGGCGCTACAGAACATAATCCTTAAAAAGGAAGACCATCTTTGACAATGGCTTGTTATAAGGTCAATCCACTATCTGAAATAAGGTTTGAGACTCTTGTAACCATATGCCAGTCCACAGCACTTCAACAAGATGTGCCCTAAGCAGCTCAAATTCAATAACCCGTCGTACCACATAGTTGTTTACAAATCCTCACACTTATTGAGAGGGGTAATTACTACATCCTACTTTTTAGGGCTCCGTATATACAATATACAGATACCCTTATAATATCACTCCGGATTTCTGCCTCTGTCACATCACAGCCATTTTCTCCTAAACTACTGGACGGAAGAGGCTGAAATTTGGTATCAATCTATAGTTTGGTGACCCGATCAGAAGTACGTATCGTAAATGAAGAAATTTTGATTCTAGGGGTACTTTTGCGGAGAAAAACTAAAAAAAATCCACCGTTCCCCCCCTGATCTCCGAAACTACTGAGCCTAAAATTTTGAAAAAATTAGGAAATACAGATCGTTGCGCGAACTTTACAGGAAAAATAAGGATAAACCAATAATATTAATTTTGGGGGGCAAATTATAGAATTAAATAAAAATTTAAAAATAAAAAAAATTTCAAATGCATTATGTAATATATCAAATAAAAGGTCCCATTCTGAGGAACACAAATATATTTTTTCAAATTAAAAAAAAATTAATTAAAAAGATATTAACGAAAAGATACCAAAATTTACCCATTCCCCCCCGTTATCTCCGAAACTATAAAACGTAAAGTTTTGAAAAAAATTAGAGGTATACGGTCTGAACTGAAGTTTATTGGAAAAATAAGGAAAAACCTCTACTTTAAATTTTGGGGGGCAAATTAGAGAATTAATTGAAAAATATAAAATTAAAACTGTTTCTAACCCATCATGTTACATATCAAATGAAAGGGCTCATTATGAACAAAACAAATATATAATTTTTTCATATAGTTAAAATAGATTAATTAAAAGATATTAACAAAAAAATTAAAAAAATTACACATTCCCCCCCTTATCTCCGAAACCATAAGCTGTCAAATTTAAAAAACATACAGGTATAGCACCTCACCTGAAATTTACTAGAAAAGTAAAGAGAACCCCCTAATATTCATTTTGGGGGGCAAATTATAGAATTAAATGGAAAATAAAAAATTATAGTTGTTTCTAACGGATCAAGTAATATACCAAACCAAAGGCCTCATTATGACGAATATTAACATATTTTTTTTTCAATAAACTTTTTAAAATATATTTAAAAATATATATTTAAAAAATTACCCATTTCCCCCTTTATTCCCTAAACTATAGGACCTAAATTTTTTTGTTTGCAGGAAAAATAGGAAAAAATCCCTAATATTAATATTGGGGGCCAAATTATAGAATTAAACGGAAAATAAAAAAAATATTTTTTAAGGCATCATGCAATACATCAAATCATATTTTTAAAATTAATTGTTTACACGATATTAACATAAAGATATAAAAAATTCTCATTTCTCGCTTTATTTCTGAAACCATAATACCTAAAGTTTTGAAAAATAATTAGGGGTACTGGTGCTCACTTGAAATTTATAAGAAAAATTATTAGAAAACCCCCATAGTAATTTTAGGGACAAATTATACAACTAAGTGGAAATAAAAATTCAATTTTCAAACGTATCATGTATTTATTATATCAGATAAAAGGCTCAATATGTGAATTACAAATATATCATATTTTTAAATCATTTGTTTAAAAGATATTAACAAAATTATTAAACATCGACTTAATTCCCACTTTAGAAACTACACTATTTAAATTTTGAAATATATATTTTATTTGTATTTTTAAATAATTTGAATAATAGATTTAATAATTTATAATTTAAAACTTGACCTATTTTGCCCTATGTCTTCCAATCTACAAAGCCTCAAAATTCAGACAGTAGATTATAAAAGGCTTCCCTGAAAGTTTATTAGTAAAATAAAATTAGAAAATTAAATACATATGCATTTTTATAAAAATCAAGCGAATCCTGAAGCAGATAAAATATAATGTCTATGTGTGGAAAATGAAACTGTATATTCTTTATAAATTTAAAACGCTTTCTTTAAAAGACATTAGGGTTAATATAAGAAAAAGCACTCATTCTTTTCTTGTCTGAAACTGGAATATTAGAATCTTGAAGGTGGTACGGAATCCTTAGTATGCGAGTCCAACTCGCACTTGACCAAATTATTTAAGATGTAATGTGGGTCTTTGCCTTAATGACAAGCAAAACTGTTTCTTAAACTTCATAAGCAAGAATTAGTGATTACTTTTTGTAATTAGATATTAAAAATAAAATTAGATTTTTCTTGAATTTAATGTTTATCTTCCATCGGTTTCACACTGAAACTGCCCTTTAGGGCAAAAAAAAAACAAAAAGCACATATATGACTTTGTTTAGGCTTAATTTTAAGTCATTCTGAATACTAGAATATGTATTTTGTCTCTATTCAAGAAAAATAAAAAGGTCCGGACACAAAGGGGTTCATTTAAACATCTCCTTCTGGGTGTTGCGATTTCTTTGTTAGTGAGTATATATTGACTGGTGTATCAAGCATTTTTATAAGTTCTTCCCCATACTAATATGTCATATGTTGCAATTCTATTGAACAATGAGTTTTAGATCACTAATAATGTTTTTGCATGCATTAGATCAAACAGTTTTTTCTAATATGAGCATTAAATATTTAGTTTGACTAACTATCGTATTATATGTCTTCTTGATCAAAATGTACTCTCAAGTATTTGTATATTCAATAATTTGCCATCTATAAGCATTTCAATGATAACTGATTACTTTACAGTCATTTACTGATTATTTTGATGTAGTTCTCGATAAATGAATAGGGCCTCGCTCCAAGAATTATCACTGCTTATTACTACTATGTCATCCGCGTTAGATAATATGGGATCGTTGGGTAAGCTAAATAGTAAATCATTTATGTAAAGGAGAAATAGTAATGGTCCGAATATAGTGTCTTGTAGTACTCCTATAATTTTATTCAGCTTTTCTAATAATATCTCATGATTAACCGTATCAAAAGTCATCTTGAAATCAAGGAAAGTTGCTATGATAAATAACTTTAAGTCAACATTTCGTATGTACATTCAAACAATAGTAATAATAATAATCATAAAAGCTTCGATGGTAGTAAAACATACAGTACAGACACACACTATATATAATATAACAAATAAAATATCGCTTCATCTGGGAATACCGAGCTCTTTTATCTACCACACGTACATGTGTATACAAACGTATTAAAGTAAATTTATTCGACGATAAACAAAATATTTTTGTACGTGATCTTTTATAGTAACATTCACGAATAGCTTGATAGTTCACACGTCGTGAGTGGGCTCTTGGCTTAATCAGTTATATGAAAATATATATGTGGTGCAAATCCAGGGCGGCGTCATCTCTTCTGCATGTCACGCGATACGGTCATAATATGGAATTTCCACACCCATTGTACCTGAGACTTGAATTTTCAGTCAATAATTTTAATGGATCCACTAAAGGCGGAACGGAATACTGAAAACGTTTCGTTTTGTTCGCAGTTATGAACGAACGGTTTTGTGTTTTCAGGATATAAAACAGTTTACAATAGTTGCAGCCTTTATTTAGCAAACCATAAATTTACAGTCATTTAACTTTATTAACTTAAAGGTATTAGGAGGTAGAATATAAAGTAATACGTCCGATTCTTTATTTCATTCAGTTGGAGTCGAACATAACACCACTGGATCTTTGTTTTAGAACAGATTTTTACAAACTTCCACAGCTTAACATTTATAGATATGAACAAGGCTAGGATTCGGGTGAGAACCGCGAGTGAATTTATTATATACTCGACGTTTCAACTCCTGCTTTGGAGCCATTATCAAGACAAAAGTGAAAGAGAGTTTCAGAGTCTAGATCGAACTCGGGGCCTCAATCTGCCTACTCCCCAAGAATCACTAGCCTTTCTCTTTTATCTCTTGATAATGGCTCCAAAGCAGGAGTCGAAACGTCGAGTATATAATAAATTCAGGCGCGGTTCTCACCCGGAACCTAGCCTTGTACATAGTAATCACTGCGCAAGCCTAAAATTTGGCTTGATGGATTTTGACGTTTGACGTATCAAAATGTTCGTCTGAAAAATGGCTCCAATATGGCGGCTACAAGGTGGAAAAAAGTCAACTGTAAGGTAAAAAAGGTTGTCAGAAAAGAATCCATCGTGGAGGAAAAAAATCAATATCGGGAAGCACTTTCAAAAAACAACTAATTTGAGCCAAATTTGGCACATTGGGGCTTTTGGCGTCGCTGATGACGAAGCCGAGGTCGGGTTTACAAAATTCAGATGGTGAATAAAAATCAAAAAATCAACTGATATTCCTGAAATTTGATATATTTAGTCTTTTGGTCAAAGTCAAATTATTTACGATTAAATATCACGAATCAATGATCCGAAACAGAATTGCAAATATCTAGCGCTATCTTCAATCAACCACTTGTAACAATTTGATCATGAACTCATAACCAGAAACATCAAAACTAATACTAATACTAAATTTTTGGTAAATCGGTTTATTTGTGAAAATTTTGTCCGCCATCTTGGATCCGCCATCTTGAATTTTAGAAACCCAACCTCGGATTTGTGATTAGTAACCCCAAAATCCTCCCTTGTACCAACTTTGGTAAAAATTAGTTTTTTTTGAAAATACCTCCCCCATATTGATTTTTTCACCGCCATGATGGATTTTGTCATCTCATCACACCCGTTATTAGCGAGTATCCTTCATTTTCCATTTCAGTCTCAAAACGACACAATAGGTTGCTTATTTTCTTTTGTAAAAGCCTTTTTCATTTTACAGTTGAATTTTATCCACCTTCTAGCCGCCATATTAGAGCCGCCATTTTGAATTAGGAATTCAGCCGGAAATTGCATCTCATATATATATATTGTAATGAAATTAGCCCTCAGCTAAAGAGAAAGGAAAAAATTAAACAAACTTCAGAGTCATTTAAATAAGACACAGGAAACACAGGCAAAGCTAGTTAGAAATAACAATAAGTAGAGTAAAATAGAAAGAAAATGAATCAAATCACTTAACTTGTCAAGAATTTACTACTTATTGTGTAGAAATGAACCAAATAAGAAAGTTTCTTTGAGGAAGTGTATTATCGTACCTTATCAAAAGTTTCAATTACAAAACTATCTTATGCCAGGGATAATTTAAACAAATCAGGCAAATTAAGTAGAAAAGTATAAATTAGGGTAAAGACTTAGCATTATTTAGTCCAAATTACTTATTAATACGAGACATTTCAATAATAATCAGCATAAGTAAACATACAGCGTAACAGCAATAAATCATGCTTCACAAATTTCATCAGAACAGTTTGCTGATGTTACAAACTAGCTAAAAAGGTTAAATAAAGTTAATAAAGCATAAAAAATACAATACAAAAGGTAAAAAGGCAAGCAAATAAGTAAATTATGAGAAAATAAAATGTAGGAGAAAGCTCCATAAGAAAATTCACTTAACCAGACAAAATAATGTTGTAATAGATTGTAAATTAGGGAAGTTAAGTGTGTGAATAATATAAAAACACTTAAATAAGAAGTGAAAAAGGTGAACTCATACAAATAAAGACAATATAAAGTGAACCTAAAGTGATCTAATCTAGCCAAAACACAAAAATTCTCAAGGAACTAATATAAACACTGTACCAGTGAAAACTCCATATAATTAGGAAATTAGGAAGTTTATAGAATAGAAATTGTTAATTAGAATTAACATTTAGTGTATATTTAGTTTGAAAATGGAAAAAAATGTCAGATTGAAGAAAACCTACGAAGGTCAAAATCTCAATTACAAAGCAAAATAGAGCTATAGTTGATAGAAAATAATTTATTCAAAATTAAATCAGCTTTAAAATGAGATAAGTTTCAAAACATATAGTTAAAATTCAAAATTTATTAAAATTATTGATTAAAAATTTCCAAGTTCAGGTTGGCTGTTTACTTGTTAGCCTGGCTTTATCGATAGCAGATGTCATAGTTTATAAATAGAAGCTACACGTAAAATTCGAGAGAGTCTGCATTTTTCAGTCGTGGAAGACGTAATCTGAAATTTTCTTGTGGAAATCAAGTAACCTTATCATGTGTTTATAATAGTAATGTGATATTTTACAGACATCATAACCTAAAATAAAAGGTTATGGTGGAAAATCAATAAGGTTCAATTTGGCGAATTTTATAAACTAAAGTAAAGTGAAGTGATATGCAACACAAAACAATCTTCTGAAAAGAAGTAATTCATAAGTTCCAAATAATCTGAAAGAAATCTGTAAAATGGAAAAATGGTAAAAAATACAATTTGAAATTTGGAAAATAACATGGAATTTAAAAATTATAATGTAAATAAATGGTTGATATCAATAAATAATGGAGATTAGAAGAATATATGGACAACAAGGGAAAAAAAAGCCAAATAAAGAAAGACTATAGACCAAAGTAATTAAGCTAAATGATTTTTTTTGTAATTGTTAATTTGTATATATTGATGTTGAAAGATATGATTAATGTTTATGTAGGTTTAATTAGTTAATAATATTAGTTAGTTGATTTCAAAAAGAGAATTCTCATCAATAATAATTAAGGAAATGATACAATATAGATAAATGAATGATTTGTTGATTTTTAAAAAATAATGTGAATAAAGTATATTGTAATTTTTAAACAAAAGTAAAATGAATAGAGAATAATAATAATAATAATTAAAAACAAAGTAAAAATGAAATTCAATAAACAATAGTTAAAGAAAAGAATCCAATTAAAATAATAGTAAATAAAAGAGAAAAATTACCAAGTGAATTAGAAATAAGCATTTGAAAGTCAATTATATAAAAAATATTTAACCAGGTAAGGTAATGCAAGTGTCTTCAAAGAAAGGACCTGCAGGAACCAGTTTAGCAAATAAATGTAAGTACCATGATTGCATAAAGTTAAATGATTTGATGATTTGAATTTGATGTATATAAGTTTTGAGTTAAAAATGTTGATTAAAATTTGTTAAAAGTTAATACAAAACCTAACACAAAGCCTGTCTTTCCAATTCATTAGCCGGATGATTATTTAAAAATGATAGTAAACCCTTTTGAACACACAACACAATTAAATTTGTATAATTTGAACTCATAATAACCATTAGTTAATATATTAAACATTGAACACAATTGAAAACTAAATTAATAAAACAACAATAAAATAAAGTAAACAAAATACATTTACAATTAGACATTGTAAATTGGCGCCCAAGGTTAAAACACAAGTAACAGAGCAAATTATACAAAGAATAAATAAATAAATTGAAAATAAAATAAAATATCTGGGTAGATCATTATATATACATATATATATATATATATATATATATATATATAAATGTTTTAGGTGGTTTCCGGGAATTCATCCGCGTAGTTGATACATCCCTGCCGGGATATGATAATTCGAGTAACTAGAAGCGAAAGCAGAAGGCTACGAGAATTATGCGGACCGACCTGAAGAGGGCAGATGTGACTCTGCCGAAACGTCGTCATTTTACCATCGATCCCGGCAGGGATCAGTTATCAACTACGCGGATGAATTCCCGGAAACCACCTAAAACATTTAGTGCCCGCGAAAACAAATATATATATATATATATATATATATATATATATATATAGGGTGGTATCCGGGAATTCATCCTACTAGATAATAGCTGATCCCTCTCGGAACAGATGGTAAAATGACGACGCTAGACTTGAAAAACAAAAATGACACTTTTTGGATTTCTTCGATTATCACCGTAACTGTTCGGTAACCTCTATGAGACAACATTAGTAAGCATTAATAAACACAATTTTTCCCATTTAAACGACTGTCGATCTCTTAAGGTTCACTGTATAGGCAATTAAAATGAGGGCCAGCCTTATACTGGCATTCTATCCCAATGTTTATTGCTTTCCAGTGTTTTGAGTTTACAATTAAAACTGCTGAACAACAAGTTAGAACACAAATTTTAAACATTTGCCTAAACTCCAGTTTCCAAACAAACATTGGACATCAAAACATAATACGATATATTAACTATTATTCTAAAAATTGTTACGAGTTTTATCCGTCTGTTAAATAACGAGAGAAACGCGCAATACACAAGCTTAACAGAACCGATTCTCAGCTTCGGAAATGTAAGTGGACTGAAATTTCGTATGCATTGGATTTCAACAAAGCGACTCGACTCTTGTGAGAACCAAAGCACATGATAGATAAAAAACGGCCCTTAGGTCAATCTATCCATTGCAGGCAGCTCTACCAGCATTCCTTAACTCCACCTGCTCACCGCAAAAACCTCTAATGGGTTTCTGAGCGTGCTAAAGTGTTGTAGGAAACTGATAGCCGTGTGTACTACAACATATTTACAGCTTCAGCTACACCCTCTTTTCTGCTTTTTGTGTTCACCCTCCAGAGTAAATTCTAATGATTTATGTGTCTGTCACTATAAGATTTCCTAAATAGAATCCTAATGTACTTTTTTTGCAAGAGCGATTCCAAAAATAGGTAATCGAAAATGGTCTTCGAACGAGACCGAAGCGTAATTGAACAAGTTCTCTCTAATTGTGGAACAATTCCATTTCAATTTCCAAAACTATTTTCAGACGACTTCGAGCTGGAAGCGATGCACTGAACGTCTCTGCGTTATGAATTGTAGTAATCATTCACTTTTTCGGTGAATTATTTGTTTGTTAGGATCTCCGAAGACATTTAAATTAAGATGTTCGTTCCACAACTCTAAATTCTATGTAGAATTGTTAGTTGGAAATGTTGAATGATGCTTCAACATTTCCAACAGGACGGAATTCTGAAACTTTTCTTAATCGTATTCAAATTTTATTAATCAGAAATAATTGAAGCTGTATAATCTGTCGAAGAAAAAGCGGTGCTTTGTTTCTCTATTTTGGTAAGTAGTTAGTAGCAGTTGTCTACACAAGAACAAATTTAACGCAAATTTTTGACATTTTAAAAACTGTATACATATGTACAGAAGATACCCAGAAAATCACACACATTTTCTAAAAAGAATAGAAGTTGTGTATGAAATTTTCAGGCTGTTTTATCTCAAAAATTTCAACTAGTTGCACTACTGTCCACTGTCTTTAATTCTATTTCTACAGGAATACAGCTAAGATAGATCCTAAATCAAGGGCGGATCCAGGCACGTGCTTCGGGAGAGGGGGGATATTTAATGTTTCAGGGGGAGCGATCCTGTACTAAATTTACTAAAATATGATTTTAAATTCATATTTTCCGGACTAATACATAAAAAATTGTCGTTTTCTGGTTTAAACCCATTGAAATGGCCGTCTTCTAGGCTCTTGGAGTTAAGATTACCACGTTTTAATATTAAATTTACTAATTTCGAGGATCTCGGTGGGGGCGATCGTCCCCATCACCCCCCCTTTGGTTCCGCCCATGAGCTAAATGATAAAGGAAATTGAGAAACGTTTTGTGGTATTACATTTTTTTGGTTAATTTAGATCTAGACTATGATTTCTGTTTTAAGTGGTATTTTTACAAATCATAATTATTCGTTTTTTTACAAATAGACTTTGATTTTAGAAATGTTATATTTAAATGATGTAGTAATTCAAATTCAGCCTTCACCATTGGGATCTCGAAAACTACAGGACATACGGAGAAGTTTAAATAGGGTCAAAATTGAGTAATTTAGTGCTTGGATTTCGTTTTTATTTCTTGTAGCGCTATTTGACGAGGAAACGCAAAAACAAATACTTGAACATTTTCATTACTTACCAATATTTTAGAGCTATAGAAAACATTCTAATACAAGTATAATTATACATGATAACTCATGTCACTCTATGCAACATAAATTGGCAGTCTTTCAGAGTTATATCACAGACTTTTAAATATCCCTTTAAATGACCAATACTTCAATAAAGAACTTAGTACTATTAAACAAACAACTAGGGGTTCTAAATTGTTTTAGCCATCACTGGTGGACAAGCTGATGTCCAAACATCTTAATAAGTTTATGGAACTTTCAGTATATTTATCAAATAGTACTCTTAATTAACATACCGAACTACGAAAACCATATAAATCCCTGTCCTTGTTTGGAAACATATAAAGTGGCAAATATATTCTAGCCATACTTGAACATTTCTTTCAAAACGAAAGACACTTTAGGTTCTTTTATACTAAACAATAAAGACCCTATTGACTTGATGGATAAAAGTGGGGTGTATAAGTTGACTTGTGATACTTGTGGAGCATCATATATAGGTAGAACATGTAGATGTTTTAAAATTCGCCTTAAAGAATATCTTAGATGTTTTAAAAACTAATTAAACTGGTTTTTCTCAATTTGCAAAACATTTATTGGAGAATTACCACACCTTTGATAGCTCTATTGGGCTACATATCTTAAATACCGGTATTAAAGCATATTTTTTAAATAATTTGGAACATTGTGAAATTCTAAGGTCGTTTTGAAAAAGTAGTCTAAGTAATCAACACACAATTAAATCTCGATTATTTACCGGTATATTCTGTTACGATATAGAAATAAATTCTATTTACTTGAGGTATGTCTTCATATGCCTCAGCATGTTTCATACATTTTTAAACTGGTTATATTCATTGTATTTGTTTTATCTATGGTGAGGTAAATATCTAGTTGTCCTGTACATTCATTTGATTTGTGTTTCATGTATACACTATCTTTTCGTGTAAACTTATTTGTATACCTCGTTCTAATACAATTTTGATGAATAAATAGATTTTATAGTATTTCGCCGGTAGGGTGATTCTTTTCACTGTCTTGTTTTAAATGCGATAAATTTCACTTCATAGTTCGAATATGTTTGGTAATTGATATGTAGTTGAATATTGTGAGTATATATGTAACCATCATGTATTTAACACATTCTTTGTGAATAATATGATTGCATTTGTAGCTATGCCAAATACAATTAACATTAACAAAACTAATATTTCATTTTTCATGTTTGACATTTTGTGCACTAAGCTGGCTTCTAATTTATGATTTTTTGTAGTTCAGCTCCTTATGTGTCCAAAAAAGTGGATTTTGTGCTGTAAATGTAAAAATATTCAAGTTTTGAAAACATCAACTCGTAGCTAAAACTGATTGCTAGTCTTAAAAAACATGAAAAATACACTGTAGTTGAATAAAATTGTTTTACACCACAAATATAAAATTCAATGGATTATCACAGAAAGAAATGAATTAAATATGAGTTGCTTAATTTTAATTTGACAGTGCAAAATAATCATAACTTGTTTGAAATTGTATAAACGCTTGTATTTGTTATTAAGTTGTACATATGAAAACAAACCTTGCATTTAGTTATTACATTTCCTTTTCTCTATGAATTATATATATATATATATATATATATATATATATATATATATATATGTATAGTATTTGTTACGAATTAAAATATATTGGATTTAAACTTTTAGACTGATTCATTGTACATTTTTTTATTTGTATGAACTATGAGTTTGTAAAATAAAATACATCTCTATGTTCTGCAGATTTAGGATTTTTTAAAATTCTGCTGAGTTGAATCTAATGATACATTACTGTGGTTTGAAGCTTCGCACAATTTCAATCATTATTTGGGCATGTTCAACCTAAAATTATAAGTAATAACCACAACCTTTGTATTTATTTGGAGATTATTTAACTTGCCCATTTCTTCTGAACCTGTATTAATGTATTTCCTAGCTAACGGCACATTTTTTTTCTATATAAACTGCCTGTTAATGCCAAATACGTCTAATAATATTAACCTGTAAAGACATTGTGACACTTCGATTCTGAAAATGTTGTACTTGCCAGTATTTTCTCTCATAGCGACGTAATGTTTATTGATTGAGCAAACAAAAATGCGGGTTTAACAATAAAAGATGCGCTTTTGCAAACACAAAAGAAACAAAACGAAAGCAGTTTAGCGGTTGTTACGACCGGAACTATAACTCGCGAAATCGTAACACAATAACAACAAAAGCGACCGTCTTAAGGCGGAATCAAAAGCGTCCGAATAGCTCGGATTATATTTTACAGGTAAAAAACACTTAAAGTTAGCATTAGCGCGACGGAAGGTTTTGGAAAAGGTGCAGAAGTTTTAAAATCAATGAAGTAAGTCAATCAAATTTGAACAATACACTAAACAAATTGCGGGAAGGCACCAAACCTTTTTAACTTTTTTTTTCTTAAAAATCAACTCCATAGCAAACATATTGAAAAAATCTGTAATAATTACAGTATTTAAATTAATTTATCTTGCTGTTCTTTAGCAGTTGTATAATATAATAACCGGAAACTTTTTCGAAATAATGACATTCAGTCGAGATATTACCTTGTCTCAAGATAAATACCTCACCCGGTATATATACCATAACCATCATTTGCGACGTCGTTAAAAATTTATATGACAAAGTATTTCACAACCCTGCATTAGCAGAACCATCTCTATTTTGTGTCTCTGAATATTCCTTACAATTTTTGTACTTTTTTGCAGCTCATAATGATCACCGCTGTAACAAAATGTTTTACAACCCTGTATGTGACAAAAGAACGAATCACAACGATAATTGGCACGATGACATTCAACCAACTCCTCAACTCACTGCACAATACCCGTACATCCCGACGTTTATGCTTTCTTGTTTTATTTCGTGTGTCGTCTACGGTCCCGGCAGTATGTAATAACCTTTGTAGGCAAACTTCCTGCGGAGCAGTTGTATACGTACGTATCTCTTCAAAGATAAATTAAAGTAATTTGGTAAATTTCGTTGAGGATGAGAGGCTTGAAGGCTTATCACCTCAACAGTTTCCGTCACCTCTTTCAAGCTCATTGTATGGTCGCCATGGATACGCCGAATGGCAAGCCAACCGTCGATAATTTGCAATCAGTGTTTTCCTAACTCCTCTCAACTGTCATTAGATTTCATCAGAACTCTCCGTTTCAATTATAACAATCTTCTACCGATTTCCATCCTAATTTCCGTGTGAAAATTCACGAGATTCAGCAGGGGCAACTGGAACGTATTTACGCTTTTTAAAACTTTTTAATAATTCTTTGACATCGACAGGAGGATCGGATCCAATAAAGCGGATTACTCATTAACGGATTTTTGGGAGATTAAGGTATTGCCCGGGATTATGTACAGCATATACCAGGAGTATTCATAGAACATACAATTAATGATATACCAAAGCGTTTGGTTTTCGTAGATTTCCGAAAAGAATGGCCAGATTTGATTTTCTGATTAAATTAATTCCTGGTGTATACGCCAAGTATCATATATCTGCATTATTGAAATAAAGTGTCTTAGGAAAGTGTTTGCAATTGAAACTGAACACACAATTACAGAGAATATGGTGATTAAATGAACTTAAATAGTGTAGTATTAGTTTGTACTAAATATTAACAATAATAATAGTCATTTTATAGTGAATAATTGTATTATTAACTTTTCAGAATATGCCATGCCCACCTGGCAAACCAAAATCTCACTGAATGAAGCCAACTGTTCATTACAAACTGACCCCATTCCAATCAGAAGGGGTATATTCCAGGGAGACTCTCTTAGCCGGCTGTGGTTCTGCCTGGCTATGAACCCTCTCTCAAACAAACTGAACTCGACAAATTTTGGGTTCAGTCTCAAACACAACAACGTACAAGCATTAAAAATAAACCATTTGTTATACATGGACGACTTAAAGTTGATGGCAGCTACGAAACATCAGCTGCAGGATATGCTGAAAATAGTAGAAGGGTTCTCTAGTGACATCCATATGAAATTTGGCCTAGACAAATGCCGAATTATTAATATAGTTAAAGGCAAAATACAGCAGGGGGACTTCAAAATGGTAGATGGCACCTCAATTGAATCTATGGGGGAAGGTCATACTTATAAATACCTTGGAATAAAGCAGGCTCAACGTATAGATCACTTGACTATGAAAAAGGACCTAACAGCAGAGTTTTATAGAAGGGTACGACGACTGTTGAAAACCAAAGTAAAGAGTAAAAAGGTGTTTCAGGCTATTAACACTTATGAATGTTCAGTGCTCAGTTACTCTTTCGGTATAGTTAATTGGTGCAAGACTGACATTGAAAAATTACAATGAAAAGTTCGAGTTTTACTAACAAAAGTTCAAGGTCACTATCCAAAGAGCTCTGTCGAACGTACAACTTTGCCGCGGTATGAAGGAGGAAGAGGATTGACAGGTCTAAGCAAACTATTAGATCAACAAATTTCTATTTTGCGTAGTCATTTCTAGAAACTCGTAGAATTTTCTAATCTACACAGAGTCATGTGCCAGGTTGATGGCTCAACACCACTGCGACTGACAGAACAGCATGTCCAATTACACCACCAGACCACAGATCAGAAACTTCTAAAAAGGAAAGAGAAACCCCTTCATGGGAGACATATAAATGACATCAACAAGATTATGTCGACAGTGCAGCGTCGAACTACTGGTTGATCTCAGGTCATATGTTTCCTGAAATGGAAGGCTTTAGATTAGCAATTCAAGATCAAGTAATTCCAACTACGAACTATCTAAAGTACATCGTTAAAGACCCTTGTGTCAATAACGACAGATGCAGATATGGTTGCCAAACATCTGAATTTATCCAGCATATCACAGGAGGCTGTCAAGCGTTCGCTCCAACTAAATACACAGAACGACACGATGCTCTGGCAAAAATTCTGCACCAGGAACTAGCACTGAAACTTAAACTATCACAGTCGGTAAGAATTCCATACTATATGTACATACTAGATTCTGTTTTAGAACATATCAACTACAAGCTGCACTGGGACAATACTGATTGATCGAACTGTTGCTCAAAATAGACTAGATATAGTTTTCGTAGATAAAGTCTATCGAAAAACACCTTTAATTGAAATAGCAATCCCTAACAACAATAATATAAATATCAAGCAGGATGAGTTAACTAAAGTACTATTTAAACAAAATATAGCATTTACACAATAGAAAATAGGTTCACATAAGTAAAAGGTCTACAATTAATTTAATAAAAACTGTTTAAGCTTTTTCTTAAATTTTTGTTCATTAAGGCATGTTAATTTTTGTCTTTAATTTTATAACATATCTTACATTTAAAATTTTACAACAGAGGGATGTCATAATATAAAATAACTGTTAAAATATGTTGTCCTGTTTCATTTTCATAGTTTATTTATTTCATATTTTTATCATCTGTCTACCGTAAATTGTCATATTTTCTATTCTTTTAAGTTTACATATTGACTTGTTTTTGATGATTGTTTCAGTCTTCACTTGATGAAAAGTCATTTTTAAGATTACTTAAAAACAACAAACACTTGTTTAAATTTTCACTTTTTATTTATTTAAATTTGACATATGTTTCGCCAAGTCTGGCTTCATCAGAAATTGGAGATACAATGAATGCTAAATTTATATTTCATACAAAGGAACTTCAGGTAAGGTAATAAAAATGATTAAAAGGTTTTAATTCTGGGGAATTTCGGAAGAAGTGGGCTGCATATAGGTCAGTTAAGTTGTTGTAGTTGTTAAGTTGACTTGTATTTGTTTAGTTGTTTTATAAATAAAAATTAATTTCCAGTTGGTAGTTGTATTTAGGTAGTACAGTAATCTAGTAGTATTTTTTCAAGTAATAAATGAAGATAACAGTTTCCATTTTATTTTTGGAAAAACCTATTAATTTATATTAAAATAAACACACTTAGGTAATTTTCACTTATATTTATTTGCTATTGACAATTGTTTCACCAGGTTTCTGTTTTTTTCAGAACACAAAGTAGAACTAAATGCTAAATGCCTAAAAATAATACAAAGAAATAGATGGATGCAATTACAGCACTATTAAGAGGATTATTCAAATATGGGATATTGAAGCAGTTAGGAGGGAAATATTACTATTAAGAAAGAGCAAAATATATATACATTTCAGGGAAATAAAATATCCATGTAATGAGTTTAATAATTCAATTGAAAAGATTAAGTAATGGAGATTTCGGTTTGATCATTCAAGAGGTATGGTGAATTCTTCTTTTTGTTAGTGGCACTCAAAAGCTTTGGTATGTTAATCACATCTTGTCTTGAATGATCTTTCCGTATGACCGAGGTAGAAACTAGGGCAACTACCACATGTCCACTTATAGACACCCGAGTTGTTATTTTTGTTAATTTTATCTTTATTGTTTCCTATGTTTTCCTAAGTTGTTATCCATTTTAAAAGCTGTATAAATGTTCCTATTTAATAAAAGTTGGACTATTTTTCAGAGGGAGAACCGATAAATGTGATACTTGTGATACAATTTGGGATCGATATTATGGGTAGGAGGATATATTTCATTTAAAGCCTTTTTATTTAATTTTTGTTTTTTTAGTTAACATTTCGATAATTTGAGGTTTTTAACTGTTATTGACAGCATTACATTTTATTCTGTGTAGTTCTGTATCAAAGTGAGTTTTTGACAGTGGGATGGTACTCAGTCTGTGCAACATACTATGGTATGCTGCAAGTTTGTGTTGGTAAGGATGGTGTGAACTGTTGTGGATTGTAAGGTCAGTGTGTGAAAGTTTATGATAAATGGAAAAAGTATGTTTATACTCATGTCTATTGATAGTTAAGTCAAGGAAATTTATTGTATTGTCAGTCTCAGTTTCCAGGGTGAATTTTAGATTATGAAAATGAGTGATTCTATGTTGTTCATAATTATCCATAATTAAACCTTGTTTACAAGTGTGAATGCTGTTGTTGAATTGAAAATAATTTTGGTTAAGGCAAAGAAAATGAATAATTCGTTTTTTATAATTGGGTCGGTGTCGTTCATTTCTAGTAAGTTCATGATTAGGATGGTAGGATGCTGGGAAAAAGACTGACTACATCGAAGGATAGTATGCAGTTATTAGGTAGGGTTATTTTTTGAGTTTTTGTTACTAAGTCAGGGGAATTTTTTATGCTATGTGTGGGAGTGAATTTGGGGTATTGTTTTAATATGTCCAGGAGCGCTTTGGAAATTTTTGAAGAAGGGGCTGAGAAACAGGAAATAGTAGGTCTAATAGGGTGATTATCTTCATGGAGTTTAATTAGTGAATATAAGCGAGGGGGATATGGGTTCATTACTTTTAAGATTCTTTATTGAAAATCATTAAATAAATAATTTATTTCTTTCAGGGTATTTTTAACTTGAAGTTGAAATTTGGGGGGAGGGATCTTTGGTAATAACAGGATAATTGGAAGGGTTTAAAAAATCAGTGATATTGTTAATGTAGTTAGTTTTATCTAACGCAACAATACTGTTTCCTTTGCCTGCGTTAGTAAAAACCTATTATAGGTTCCTTTATAGTAGAAGCAACTTCAATGACGATCGCAGAGGGCACTGGTCGTTATTTTTGAACAAAATTTTTACCAATGAGTTTCCGATTTGTTCTCCCTGTGTGACCTGTGCGTAACACTTCGGAGTATCGGCAACTTCGATGAGCCATTTTAAAAAGCATTAATATACTCTTTTTTTTTCATTTAACCAACTGTGTATCTCTTACGGTTTACGAGTTTACTGTAAAAGCAACTGAAATGTATATTTTATTTTTTGGAATCTCCAGAAAATTTTAGGCATAACTCATGTAGAATGTCCTACACCTATCTTCAACTGTTTCGGAAATATTAAGTGTTTTCATATTTATTTCAAAAATTAACATTAAAGAAAGAAAATTATTGTATTTCTCAAATTCGCTATGTTACACTAAAAACTTAAGTAATATTGATTTTATTTAAATTATGTAAAGAAAAACAAAAATGTATGTCAATGTAAGAATTGCTCAAAATGCTCACCGCGAACGTCTTGACAACATGCTAATCTGGTATAGAAAGGTCTTCTAATATTACTCAATAGCTCATACTTTTGACATATCCCCACAAAAAGTAGTCAAATGGCGTCAAATCAGGAGATCGTGCTCACCATTCTAACGATCCGCGCCTCCCTATCTACCTGTTTGGAAAAATTTGGTTCAGGTACTGAGGACATTGATTTCCTAATGGGGTGGAGCTCCATCTTGCTAAGCCATATCGTATTGGCAGGAACTTGCGGGTTTACTGGATCAGGATATAAGTTTGTCAAAGTTAGCACCACATTATTTTGGAGCAGTTCTAAATATTTAACTCCATTCAAGTTGTTATGAATGATAAAGGGAACTATTATATGATTTCCAACTTTTCTTGCCCAAACCTTAACTTTTTCAGAATATTGCTTATGTCATCCAGTGAGGATTTTCATTAGATCAATAGGGGCAATTTTCACGATTAATATGACCGGTAAATGTGCAGACGTGCTCTCATCAGAAAACAAAACATATTCTAATTGGATTACATTGTTATCTAACCTTAGCATCATTTGTGCACAGGAATACGTTCTCCTACCGAAATCGTCTTCCATACGCTCCTGAGTCGGCATCATTTTATATGGATTCATTTTACTTTACTTTTATACCCGAAAAACTGATGTGTTGCAAACTTTGAACAGTGGGACTTCTTTTCGACCAGAATTATGTGGGTTTTCTTGAAACTCAAGCATAAAATCCAATTTCGTAATATCACTTACAACATTAGCAGCTACCTTTTTTATCTAATTGTTCCTTGGGATACAGGCGACAAATTTAGAAAATTGAACTATTCTGAAACTTCCATATGTGTCCGTGGGTTATTTTCATAACGTCATTTGTAGAATGACTATTTGTGAATTTCTGTTAAATCAACCATTTTTCTGATATTATTAGGTACAGTTAAGGGAATTCAAAGGACAGTAGCACGGATACTGATCACCACTCACGCAGGCAGATCAGTTTTGACAGAAATAAACAAAACTGTTTTTTTTTCAAATTAGTATAAAGGAACTTAATATTTCCGAAACGGTTGAATATACGTGTAAGACATTGTACATGAATTATGTCTAGAATTTTTTGGAGAATGTAAAGAATAAATAATATACAGGGTAGACTGCGTCAAAAAAAGTTTTTTTTTCGATTAAACATATGCAAAAAGTTTCTTCAGTATATAAAAAAAATCTCCTAAATTTTGAGCTCAATATCTCAAAAATTGAGCTGGCGCATAAGGGGGTCCCTTTGTCCGTTTAAAATACGTAGGAAATTTTTTTTTGTTTTAAAATATCTACATGCATAAAATTGTTAAAAAATATTTGCTTCTCACTGTCTTATAGGAAATTTAATTCTCTACAAATTGCTTTCCGAGTTTTTGTTCTAAACTCAACCGCAACGAAGTTACAGGGCGCTGAATAAAAGGCAAAAAATCAATTATTGATTTAAGAATCGAAAACAATTTATTATATTAATTTATTAATAAATTAACTCAAAATACTTAATTTGTGGTATTTATCAGAAGAAATCGCGTCACTAACATCAATAACAAAAAACGTATTGACGTTGATTAAAAAAAAATTAGGTATATTGTGTACTAAAAATATAAGTGACTTTATCAGGTCAGTTGCTTTAGTTGAAGAATTTAATCAGTTTAGTACTAAAGATAAAGAACAAAAACAGTTTTTATGGAAAGTTGTACAGAATCATCGCAAATTGTACCCTACGTGCAATAAACAAAATTACATGAATCAAACTAGTCAACAATAAATAAAATAATTGTAAATATAGTAACTTAAATTAATTAAATGAACTAAAATTAATATAATGTTAAATTGACAGATTTTGTTAAATAATTAAGTATTTTGAGTTAATTTATTGATAAATTAATATAATAAATTGTTTTCGATTCTTAAATCATTAATTGATTTTTTGCCTTTTACTCAGCGCCCTGTAACTTCGTTGCGGTTGAGTTTAGAACAAAAACCCGAAAAGCAAGTTGTAGAGAACTAAATTTCCTATAAGATAGTGAGAAGGAAAAATTTTTAACAATTTTATGCATGTAGATATTTTAAAATCAAAAAAAAATTTCCTATGTATTTTAAACGGGAAAGGGGACTCCCCTATGCGCCAGCTCAATTTTTGAGATATTGAGCTCAAAATTTAGGAGAATTTTTTTTTATACTGAAGAAACTTCTTACATATGTTTAATCGAAAAAAAAAACACTTTTTTACGCAGTCTAATACAGGAGCTTGCACTTAAAATAAGAAAGTAGGTATTGGCCACTGTCACATGAGACACCCTATGGAATTTTTTTGTTGAAAAAATGCGCATTTTAAAATACAAATCGACGGTTCCAAGCATTTCCCCCTACAAATCCTCCTTTATTCGTTATCGACTTTACTCCATTTAGCTGTTCCACACTGTATACCGTAATGATTAATTACTTATCATTTCGTTTTTAGTAATGTGTTTTTCAGGTTTCCTTTATCAATCGTATATAAACAATGCTTATCGTAATGACACTATAATTGTTGGTGTATTTAAAAGCACACATAATGGACACCTAAATGACGGTTGCTTCCCACACACCCCTTTAACAGACACATTAATTATTTACGCTGCTTCCTCGTACTCATTACAATATTCAGAACCAAACGGGCCTCAAAAGTTTATGGAAATCATCATCTGATTACTACCCAACGGCAGCGAGGACACGATTTAAAAACTAAGATTGTTACGACAAGTAATTTTCTGTTTGGTTGACGCCGCAGCTAGAGTTCACCTGATTTATAAAAGATTGAGCACATAATAGAAGACAGAAGCTCGTTTAAAAATATCACAAAGGATTCCCGAGCAACGATATTAAAATCAGCTGACATTTTAACGGAACACAGGAAATTTAAATATTAGAGGAAACTTTGAAGATTTAAGTTTGATGGGAAGTATATGTAACAGGGGACTTATTAGATTTTTTATTTAAATTGGAATTGGTTTCGATCTTTATTAATTACATACAAAGATAAGATAGACAGTTGTGTTCGGCATATTTTTATAAATATTGGCAGCGTTTAATTGTTTTAATAAATACAGCCATCCAGAGACAAGGGTTTCACCGTTGAATTGTATTGAAGTTATACAATAAATTATTTTGTCTGTTCATTGGGTTTTCTCTCCTCAAAAATTGTATATGTAGAACAAAGTGTAGTAAGGCAATTTCGTAAAATTGCCCGGATTACTGGCTGTCTGTACAGAGATTCTTCCTCACAGTTATTCTGAGAGAAAGAGATCTCTACAAAATGATCAACCAGTATTCCTGTATACAAGTAATGTATTGTATATTGTGTAATACTTATCTGTGTATGGAGACGTTTCAACTCCAAGTCTGGAGTCGTTGTCAATTGTTTAGTGTAGTTTTCGAGGTTTTTTTATTTCGCTTTGATCTTGAATTTGTTGTTTGTCAAAAAATTTGACACTGACAATTTGTCGTTTGGCGATCACTTGACGCTGAAGTTACCGATTTTTTGTTCTGTTAGCAATAAATTCCTCCAGTCCAAATGAAGGTCGGCTGAAGGTGCCCCGATTTCAGTGTTGTTTATCATCATACAGCTGGCTTCTTTAAGTTTCCCCTTTTTTAAATTTTCCTCTTTCAACAAAATCTTTGTTTTATCCCACTTTCGGATTTCTGTAAAAAGTCATGGCTTACTAGATATTTTGAAAAAACGAAATTCTGTCAATTTAGTCAAATCCCTCTAGCTCCTTTGTTTTTGATTTTATAAAAAAGTGTAAATATCAAAATTGTATCCCAAATATGTTTGTCATGTCCTCATTTGCGTGACAGCTCTCGTTTTCGAGATATGACACAAACTTATCTTTTTTGAATGGAAACCATGACCTCAAAAAATCGGACATTTCTAGAGCTTTTCAACGATATAATACTCAACATAGTTATTCATAATAATAACGGAGTTATGGATGCTTTTCTCTCTTATTTTCACTTTTAATGTAAGTAGCCATGAAAAAGATTGTTTTCACTTTAACGTTTCCCCATTTCAGAGTAATTCCATTAGTAGTGCTGAACTGACAGTCGATATTGACAAGTTTTCGTGATAAAATGGAATATTCTAATGAAGAAAAACTGAATATGGTGGAATGTTATATCATATGCCATAAAAATTCAGTTCATGCAGCTGAGGAATATTTTCATAGATATTTTAATCGTCGTTAACCTACTCTATGTACATTTAAGAGGCTTTATGATAGTTTACGGATCTTTTACTAAGCCACCAAAGGAACGTAATCATATTAACGAAGCAGCACAAATAAATGTTTTGGCAATAGTAAATCAAAATCCATCTACATCAACTCGTGAGATTGCGGCAGAAGCTGGTACAACGAACTGTAGTTAAGGTACTGAAAGAGCACAAGTTCCACCCGTACAAACTTTCAGTTTCTCAAACTTTGCATGCTGGTGACGAACATCGACGTACTTTGTTTTGTACATGGTTTAGAGACATGTGCCTTGGCAAACCACAGTTTCTATTAAGGTATTATGGTCAGATGAAACTAGATTTACTAACTGCGGTATGTTCAATAGACACAATAAGCATATCTGGGCTAAAGAAAACCCTTTCCATGTAGAACAAAGACGACCCCAGATAAAATTTGGTTTTAATATGTGGTGTGGTATTATATGGTCTACTATTCTGGGGCCTTTTATCTATGACGAATCACTTACTGGGAAGCGCTACTGCCATTTCTTCTTTTCAAGACATGTTGCATAATTTGAATTTGAGAACTCGTTTAGAAATTGAGTGATGATGATGATGATGATGATGATGGAGCACCTGCTCATAACTCGTTATTAGCAAGATAACACTTAGATAATATCTATCCAAACTCTTGGATAGGAAGAAATGGCTCACGCGAATGGCCATCCCGGTCTCCCGATTTGCCAGTTATAGTATTCTATTTATGGGGTGCGCTAAAAAACAAAGTATACTAAAGAAAGTTTGAGACAGTTGGTGACCTAGGGGAGGCGGTATTACAAGCAATTGAAGAAATTGATAGACGGTCTGTGAGGAAAGCGGTAATGACAATCTTAAAAAGGTGCAATTTTTGTCTAAATGACAATGGTGGACTTATCGAACATACATTGTAACCATTATTATGTACTTAAATTTCTTAAGTTTTTAGTAAGTACTATTTAGTTTTGTCGTTATATCTGATATACCTAATAAAAAAATCGTTGAATGTTATTTGGAATAGTTATTAATAAATCAATCTATTTCATGGCTGACTACATTAAAAGTGAAAATAAGAGAGAAAAGCATCCATAACTCCGTTATTTTTATGAATAACTATATCGAGTATTATATCGTTGAAAAGCTCTAAAATGTCTAATTTTTTGAAGACATAGCCAACTATGGTTCCATTCAGTAAAAGATAAGTTTGTGTCATATCTCCAAAACGAGAGCTGTCACATAACGAGGACATGAAAAACATATTCGGGATACAATTTCCTTCAAGTGTGATATTTACACTTTTTTATAAAATCAAAAACAAAGGAGCTAGAGGGATTTGACTAAATCGACAGAATTTTGTTTTTTCAAAATATCTAGTAAGCCATGACTTTTTACAAAAATCCGAAAGTGTCATAAAATTGGGCCAGTAAAACTGCATAACTTTCCCAATTTAACCACTGCTCTATCTCCGCTAGTTTCTGAGATCCCCATACTGATCATAAAAAAACTCACCCTGTATATATAAATGTATATAAAATACATCAAGTTAATATTAAAAAATTTATTACCTGAAAGAGATTCTTCGGATGGATGTGATTTCAATAATACATTGTATATAGATATGGGTACAATATGTCCTTCTTTTCACTTGAACCTGTATTGATTGTTTTCTAAAACCAATCCAAAATCCTTTGGTCGCAGTATTGTTGGGCATTTTAAATTTGCGTCCGCCATATGTTCGCGACGTAGTGAGTCCGTAAAAGTTGGTGTTTCAATTCTGATTCACAGGGCGGTAAATGTGGTGCATCATAATCTACGTATTTTTTATCCAACGCTCCACTTTCATTTCTTGCATTATATGTTGATATAAATTTGTAGTATCTGGCTTCATTGACACTGCCAGCTTTAATTCTGTAATTCTGGAAAATAAATTGCTCTATACGTCCAGTTACATGAGCAGTTCCAATGTCTGTCAAGGCTTTTTGATAAGCTGGTGTAATTTTCAAGATTTTGCTCGCCTAATAATAGAAGGATTACAATCACATCCTGTGAGTTAGTGAAATCTTGGCAAACTTGTTGATATAGTGGTTCCAAGTGATTATACTGTTCAGTTCTACTGATATGTATTTTCTTGCTTCCAATGCCGTATTCCATAAAAATTCTTCATGATGAGCTTGACAAATGGTCCATGCTTGATAGCATTATTATCAAAATATCATATCTGACGACCTGATTAAAATATTTGTATCCTGTTCGATTTCACTTTGACAAATGTGATGAACAATCTTTGTATCTGCTTCTTCATGGTTTAGTATTGGCATCCGAGGAAATATGCCAACTTTGTTTGTCGGTAGAATAATATAAATGAAAATTGTTATAAAGGGTAAATTTGTAGTATATTGTTTTTTATATACGAAAAACTTCAAAACCTGAAATTTTATGAGTAATTTTTAATAGAATAAAAAAATATACAATGCATTTATGTGAGATAATTTGTTTGACAATTTTTACAAAATACTTTGTTGTCATTTTTTGTCATAAGTGGGCCACACTGGATACGACATGATCATACTTATGCACGATAACGCTCGACCGCACTTAGCTGGCATAGTAACTAATTGTCTTCATAAAGACCAGATTCTAAGATTAGATTGGCCACCAGCCCAGACTTAAGTCCTATTGAGCAAGTGTGGGACACGCTAAAATGTCGTATACGACAAAGAAATCGTGTTCCAAATCCACTAGAAGAGATTCGATTTTTTAAACTAATTATCCTTCATTTTTATAACATTTGGTATTACATTTTTTTACGATTTTCTGTCAACTAGCTGTCGCCCAGTGGTCGAAATTCGATCAATTGTGTCAATACCTCTGGCAGGTTAATTAACCTGAAAATTTTATCGTGACATTCTATCCTAGGACTTTAGGGAGAACAGAAATTACACGGAACGGATCCAGATTCGGAACCTCTGTGTGATAGATTCCTAGAAAATCCTAGATGTCGGTCTTACATCTCGCTTCTACAAATAAGTAAAGAAATTCAAGTTTTTTTCAGATATAATTCATAGGACTTTTGTGTTCAAATTCGTAATTCTTAATTTAATATGACAACAATTCAAACGCTAATGGGCTACCCTACATATTTAATTTTTCTAACCTCCCTGTATAGCTATAATTGCACTTAATTTTTTAACATTTATTAAAATCCTCATTATAATAATTCCATCTCATTATATATTTCCACCACCCTGTATATGCAACTGCTCATGGACCACGCATAATATTTTTTAACATTTTTGAACCACCCTTTAAACCATTCTGTATATGCCACTGCCTATGAGCTACCGTATTTACTCTTTCTGTTTATGAAATCTTCTGTAACTATAATTCTACTCCGACCTATATTTCAATCATCATATATATGGAACTCTTCGTGGGCTACTCTATAAATCATTTCCTTTTCTAACATTTTTTATTATCATCCTGTATATATATAATTCCTCTCAATCTATATTTTGTCTTCCCTATATATACAACTACTTATGGGTTATGAAATGTTTTTTCCGCCACCTTGTATGTACATCTCTGTATAATATTTTTTGCACCACCCTGTATAACTGTAATTCTACTGCGCCTTTTATTCCAAGAACCCTGTAAATTCAACCGCTAATGGGCTTCCCTATATAATTATTTTATTAGTTATAATTGCACTCTACTCTATATTTTAAATACCCCATATATGCAACTGCTTATGTGCCACCCACGAAAAAAATGATTTCTAACATATCTAGAATCGCCCTGTATAATTATAATATACAATGATTACTTTAACACTAAACAATAACAACGCTTGCATGCCACTTCCAGAAGTACATGCTCTAAGTATATAACAGCATTGGTCCCTCTATATGTAATTACTCAATGTTTTGAGTCTGGCGGCGGCGGCACATTCAGTTATTCAGTTGTTTGGCGTTGACATTATGGACGTAAATAATGAATTTTTATTATATTTTATTTAATGAATGAACCAATATTATAAATTAATATTAGCATTCTGCACTGAAGGTCGTCAGTAGCTACTAAACAAAACAAAATGAAGAAAATCGGTTGAGAGACAGAGGAGAAAATTGTACCTTATCGTTTTGTCTTTGCCTATTTATATATAGAAAATAATGTAATATTCATTATTTAAAATGTGTAAAACAAACTGTTCTTTTTGTTTGTAACCTATTAATCGTTAAAATTAATACACATATAAATTAAATATTCAAGTTTTTTGTCCATGAGTGTACTATATATGGTGGTTCATATATAGCGCGGAGTAGAATCTATATATAAATAGGCAAAGACAAAACGATTAGGTATCACTTTCTCCTCTGTCTCTCAGTCGATTTTCTTCATTTTTGTTTTGTTTAGTAGCTACTGACGGCTTTCAGTGCAGAATGCTAATATTAATTTGTAATATTGGTGCATTCATTAAATAAAATATAATAAAAATTCATTATTTACGTTCATACTGTCAACGTCAAAAAACTGACAATACCAGTTTCGAAGCCGCCAGACGGTCCAAACACAAAACATTGAGTAATTATATTTGGACCGTTAGATGCTGTTTATTTAGAGCATGTACTTCTGGAAGTGGCATGCAAGCGTTGTTATTGTTTAGTGGTTAAATAGTCAATGTAGTAGATCAGTATTGATTTTTCGGACGCGTTGCAGTAACTTTCATATTAAATATTCTGTTTTTAATGTGAATTTAATTATTTGATTAATATATTATTATCACAACCTTTCGAAAGGGGTTGGATAAAAAATCGTCATACAGCGGACAATAGAGAATTTATTAAATATTTAAGTTTTCCTAGGGTTGTTGGTCCTCATTTTTCTTTAATATTCCTGAACTTGATTGAAACCGCAAATGACGAAAACTTTTAGGTTGCAAAGAACAATGCTCCAATTATTATATCGAATATTTTCCCAGGAGCGGTTCCAGCCAAAAATTTGGGGGGTCATTCATTTGTCAAAAATATTTCGAATACCGATATTTGATTACATTTTTTTTTATTTCAATAGATTTGTCAATATGAGTGAACAATTTTGATCATTACATCTACTTCTTCGATTTCTCCACAACTCTGCTTCTTATAAATATATAATACTTTTTACAATTTCATGAAATAGGGTCGAATTTCGACCACTTGGGCGACCACTAGTGATAGTTACAGAAGGTAGTTAAAAGATTTTAGAAACAAAAACTATTCGTAAGGTGGCCGATAAGTTGTTGCAATATAAAGGGAAATGAAATTATCGTTATACAGTTTTAATAAGTGGTTTATAAGCAATTGCATATACAAGGTGGAAGAGATATAGGGCGGCGTAGGATTATAGTTATACAGGGTGGTTAAATAAATATTAACAAACATGTTATATTAAGAACTTCTTTCTGTTTGAAGTCGGTTAAGTTCGTTTTAATTCAGCTATTAAGAAGTGTACTAACAGCTGAACGCACAGCCAACTAGTGTGCCTCTGTAGAAACTTTACAAGCAAAATCTTTTTACTGTAAATGTATTTTCTGGTGATATATAAATAAATAAATATGCCGTCCGTTGTTGAAAAAGATGATGAACATACAAACGTATAATGAATTATCATCCCGCAAAAAATATACAAAAAAGGAATAGTTTTAATTCCCTTTATGCGTAAATTCAAGACTGCTCGTTGAAAAAAAAAACCCGAAAGAAGTGAAATTTCGGGGCACCGAGATGAAATTAGCGGAAGGAAAATGAGCCACATAATTAATTCAGATAAATGTGAATTACTCTTGAAAATCCATTCATAGCATCTCGGCTGAAAACAGCAATTAACGGCTTTATGTTTGCTAAATCACCTCCAGCTTTCTCTTTTTACCATCTGGATTCTCCATTTTCTCCATTTATCGTTGATTTTCCTCTTCATAAACATGAATGCCAAATCTGAGAGTCTTCTCATTGTTTTCAATAAGGCCGAGTTTTTTATTTGTGATCTTCGTATCTGATTAGGGTTTCGAGGATAATGCGCTGCTGGTGGAGGATTTCAAAGGATACAGGTTGTTGTCAATTGTAAGTTAATTGGGGCAAAATGATATCGTTTTTTTGAAGATTCTTTTTCTAGCAGTTCGATATAAGGGTATTACAAGCTTATAGACCACTGAATTATTAACCGAATTTCAAAAAGGAGGAGGTTATCGATTAGTCGGCACCTTGTTTTTATGTATGCTCAATGATTATTCAAAAACGGCTGAGAGAATTTTGATGATTCTAACGGCATTGTATTAAGGAATATTATAGAAAGGTACTATATAATTTTCTATAACGGGAGATTTACGGTTTTCCAGAAAATCAGAAAAAGCAGTAAATAAGGAACTACACCGTTTTCATTAAAACGGCTCAACGAATTTGAATATTTTAAATTGTATTCTACAAAGAGATGTTCCAGCTTGATTTATACGATTTTCTATAGCCTAAAACATACAGTTTTTCTGAAAATCGTAAAATTATGTCCAAGAAACGATGAACATCAAAGAAAATGTTAAATTTTCATCATAAATATCTAGCTTAAATGTCAAGATATGCCATAAAAGTATTTCGTATTGGGTGTTTGTAACGGTTTTCATTTTATAGGGCTTGTCAAGTAAAATGGCACAAAACATTCCATTAGTGTATCGAAAAGGAAAATTGTTTGGTGAGCTATCTTTTCTATACGGTGTACGTTGGTGGATGTGTCTGTGTGTGTACATGCATCGAAACTCAAGCAATCCTGTTATATTGGTTGGTTTTTTTATTTATTTATTTAGCGTATGGCTTACATCACAGTACATTTATAATGATATTAATAATAGGGTACATATAAATATATAAAATTGTATATGTGGACATTACTTAACAATTAAATACAAATACAAATAGATACTTGGGACCAATTCACAAACAAATGTCTAGTCTTGATATATAATCAATTGCCGCCTGTGTTGACATCAGGAAATCTTCTGGATTGCCTGTATATGCCCTTATTGGGCAATCTTGTACTATATGTCTGATAGTCTGAATGTCGGCTCCACAATCGCATGCGGCTGAAGATCGTTTGCCCCACCTGTGTAAGGAGTTGGCGCATCTTCCGCAGTTGGTTCTGATTCGGTTAAGAGATGTCCAAGTTCGACGAGGGAGATCGAATCCTGTAGGTTTGTTGATTATACACAGCATATTGTGATACATTGGAGCCACTTCACGTTCCCATATCTCTCTCCATCGCTCATTTATGTCAAAGTTGTTTTGGTGGAGCATATGAGAAGTCTTCAATGGGGGGTGTCTCGATCGAAGTCGATTTCTCTGGATGTCCGGAACATCATTATGAATGTCTAAGTGTTTATTAGGAAATAATACCACACTTTAAAGGAAATTGCTGTATATTCCAAACGTTTCGGGGTCTAGATCAGACCCCGTTGTCAATGGCTAAGAAACTACGGATGAAAAAGGTACAATTCCAAGATGTAAATTTAAATATTTGACAATGTTTAATAATAAACATTTAATAATAAACATTGTCAAATATTTAAATTTACATCTAGGAATTGTACCTTTTTAATCCGTAGTTTCTTAGCCATTGACAACGGGGTCTGATCTAGACCCCGAAACGTTTGGAATATACAGCAATTTCCTTTAAAGTGTGGTGTTATTTCCCAATAAACACTTAGACATTGAAAAATACGCCACAAGTATCCTTCAGAAAAGATCATTATGAACTTGAAGCTGCGGGTTTCTCATAATTTTGTTAAACTCTCTAACCAGGGCATGTTCTCGGCGCAGATTGGGAGGAGCTATGTTGCTAAGAATAGGCAGCCATATTGTATGGGCTTTATTGTCCCTGATATAGTACGCATAGTTAGGTTTAATTGAGTGTCGACCATATGCGTGTGTTTGCCATTGAGCCACAGTGGAGCACAGTATTCTGCGATTGGATACACTAAGCCCAGTGCAGAGGATCTCAGGGTGGATGCGGAAGAGCCCCAAGTTGTACCACAGAGTCTCTGTATTATGTTATTACGTGTTCTTAATTTTGCTGCCGTTCTTGTCAGATGCTCTTTGAATGTAAGAGTCCTGTCCAGGGTAACACCGAGATATTTAGGATGTTTGTTGTGAGTGAACACTCTCAATTCATTTCTTTGTCATCTTATTGTTTAGATGAAAGGCAGATACCTCTGTTTTTGCATTACTTGGTTGGAGTCTCCATTTTTCAAAGTATTTGCTGATGTTTGCTAAGTCTCTGGTAAGGATATCCTCAGCAATCTCTATATTCCTGTGTCCGGTTGCCAAGGTTCAGTCATCCGCATAGCCAAACTTGCGTGATTCGGTTGCAGGCATGTCCGCGATGTACAGGCTGTGGGAGATCATCATTAAGTTTCATCGTTTTGCTCCTGTTTTTCCCCATAATCACTTGGAATGTTCTATTTGGCAGCATGTTATTAATGAGGTTGGGTATTCTTGTACAGGGAATGATGCGAGTTGAGGAGCAATCTTTCTAATAGTTTATAAACCATGCTTAATAAAGCTATGGGGCGATAGTTTTCAGGCCTGTCGTTTGTTTTCCCTGGTTTCAGTATTGCGATGATTTTTGTTCGCTTAAGTGAGTGGGGGATATTTCCTGACCGAAGAATATCCGTGAAAAACTTTGCCAACCATTGCCTCGTGTAGGGTCCACAGTGTTTAAGGAACTCTGGATGGAGGCCGTCAAAGCCCCGTGCTTTACCATATTTCATTTCATTTAGAGCAATTATGATTTTTCTAATCCATATGTCCGCTGAGTATTCTAAAGTAGTCTAAAGCACAGGTTTTCTTCAGAGCCTTAGGTTCCCTTTTAACTTTAGTTGTATGTGTTCGATCTCGAGGAGCTTTGGATGTAGCAACTATACAAGAAGCAACAATGTTAGATGATATCTTATCCTCTCTACGTTTAGTAGGTTTAGCGGCTCTAAGTTTACGCAGGAGAGACCAGGCCTGTCGGCTTGATTTTTTGAAGTCAAGGCCTTCAACAGTCTCTGTCCATTTTTGTCGTCTATTGTCGATGTTATGTAATAGATCGTTAGCTATTTCGCGATCTCCACTTTGAAGGAACTCTGCGTATAGTTCGTCGCATGTCTCATTCCATCCAGGTATGTATTCCTTGCGGTATCCCCTAGGGATAGCCGCCTTCGCAGAACTGATTATCGCTCCCACAAATCTCTTATAGCTTTTCCCAACTGGAGGAATCCAGTTGAGAGTGTAGTCCAGTCGTTCAGAGAATTTTTCCCAGTCGGCCTTATTAAGGTTCCATCTAGGTCGGGGATGTGACCGGATTATCGGTATAGATAGGCCTATATTAATGAGCACTGGGCGATGTTGGCTGTGTGGGAAATCCGAAAGAACATCCCTAGAGGTGGTCTATCATTGCCATCCCTCGAGACAAAACATAGATCAGGATTATACTCCCGTCTCCATGCAGCTGATGCAAATGTAACCCGATCCTTGGCGTCAAAAACGAGGTATGTGCTCTGTTCCTCAGCCCAGCGCGCCAAAGCTTCTCCGTTGTTGTCGCTGGACTATATTTCCACATTTCGTGATGGCTATTAAAGTCCCCAATATAGACGCTTAGGTGGACTAGAATTAAAGTTATATGTAAGTAGTTGCGTATATAAGCTGGTTGAAATCAGAGTGCAATAAAACTATAGTTATACAGAGTGAATCAAAAAACTTTAAATAAATGGTTAAATACGATTATGCAGTAAGGATTTTGAGTTATAGGTCGGAGGGTCCAAAAAATGTTAGAACAGGGGCATAAACATTGTGATTGAAATGTAAGGTGAATTGGATTTATAGTTATAAAGGGTGGTTAAATAAATGCTATATTGTGGAACATAAGTAGTTGATTGTGTTTGAAGTAAAATTAAAGGTAAACAATAGAAAAATAGAAATAATCAATCGGGTGGAGAGAATTAATGCTTATACAGAGCGGTTGCAACATCGTGTAGAGTTGAATTTGAGTTGTACAGGATGATTCAGAAAATGATAGGCAAATAATTTATATTGGCTGACCAATCCACAGAAACGTATACAGAGTGGTTGCAATATAGGGTGAATTAGAGTTACACTTATAGAAAGTAGTCCAAATAATAAAACAAATAAAAAAGTTAAAAAATATGTGGGTAATATAGAAAAAAATACATATTAGGGAGAGAAGGAAGAGATAAAAATGCGCCAAAATAATCAATAGAATTGTTCCTTAAATCAATTAAAAAAAGAGTTAGAAAACAGTTATTGATTGCACACACAAATTATTTTAAGCCAGTTGAAGTCGGTTCTTTTTTAAATATAAATAACTACTGTTGGGATTAATGGCGGTTTTAGTAAGGAAAACGAAATTGATTTTAGATTTTGAGATTTTCGGAGACTAAATTCGCAAATATAGTGACAGTAACGGTTACCGTTAGACTTGTCAGGCTAAACCGGGGTCTATTACACACATGCCTCGGTCAGCTTGAGTTCTAACTACGCTTATTTAGCTGGTGTGTTAGAAATTAATTTGTTAATGCTTTGTAGATATTAGTATGTAACAAAATATTTTAAAAAATATTGGTAAACATAAAAGTAATGAACCGATCTCATGCTTTAGGAGGGTGATTTTAGACTAAATTTACGAAAATAGAGGTAGAATGCTTTTCTATAGTTTCGAACAAATAGATTTCTCGATTATGTTACCTCTTTCAAGCCTCTTGGAGCAAACAGCATTTGGAAACTGTTAATACATACGCTCTTGACATAACTTCACTACATATTACAGAACAAAGTACTGTTATACCAAGTTTTTTTAGGGAATGTGGTTTAACGGTAGTATACAAAACAACGACAACTTTACAAAAACTATTAGACAATCCCAGAGATACACTTAACGATCTAGAAAAGTCCAGAATATTTGAGATCAATTTACTGTGATCTAAAATATTATACACAAACAAGTTGAGCTAACTCGATTTAAAGAACATTTTGCACTTATAAAACACGAAAGACCTGACAAATCTAGTGTAGCATATCATGTCTTGAAATGTAGTCACTCTATAGATTTAAATTCATTATGATTAGTTGGTTTACTCCTTTGTGATGACAACTTAGAGTTGTTGAAACGGCGTTAAGTGTTTAAAATAAAGGTTTAGTGTTAGGGAGCAAAATTGTGTTTTTACATTTGTGACACACCAAATGTTTCACCAATGTATGGAAATCCATACGATTAGTTAGAGAAGTCAATAATTGTAAGGAATTAGAAATTTGCATTTGAAGAACTTAAGTATCTAATAATTTTTATTTTTAATTACCGTAGGTATTATGTTTGAAGGTTAGATACTTAGGGATGAGTGTATTAACATTTTTTTCCCCACTAATTTACCGATAGTTTTTAAGGATATATTAAGAAATATTTTTCATATTTTCAGTTTTGGCTTAGTCCTTGTTGATGGCAACTTGGTTGTTGAAACGTGTGTTGAGTGAAAAAAGAAACGTTTGGTGTTAGGGTACAAAACTTTGTGTTAGGTTAGGCCCTTATGCCCGAAGCCTTGACGGCGAAGTGGAGAAAACTCATGTCCGCAGCATCAAACCGCCCGATGAAGAATCCCGAGACCTCTTTGAGGTACCCGTAGAATATGCCCTGGCTCATTGTGTGGCTCGAGATCTCCGAATGTCCAGAGGAATAGCCAAGGTCTTTGCAAAGAAGTACTGCCAGTTCCAGAAGCTAAGGGAGCAAAATCCAGTGGTAGGGAAGGTCCTTCATCTCGAAGATAAACAACCAATGGGTACCAGAGATATATTCTACTTGGTAACGAAAACATTCTCGCGGGGCAAGTCAACATCTAGCGATCTTTGGAAGACTCTGGTAAAATTGAGGATGGTGATAATGGAGAAGAACCTGATGAAATTGACAGTTCCAAAGATAGCTTGTGGGTCAAGGGGACTGCATTGGAGGGTAGTGAGAAGTATGATGAAACTATATTTCGATTCAGTGGCATCGAAAACCTTGTATGCTGTCTCAATATTCGCAGATTCGAATACCGTTGACTGTTACTTTCACCAAAGTTCCCGTTGTCGAAATGGAGAGTCCCGCAGATATCGCCACACCAGGAAGGATTCTGGGACATTCCGGGACGAAATGGTCTTAAGGAGGGATCAATGTGACGGGAATTCCCCCGATAATTCGTAGAATCGGTATTCTTCCGATATTTGGGGAAATCCGAAATATTGTTCGGCAGGCGCATAGAGGTCGACGGCTTGCTTTGATGTGTTTCTCGAAAAATCTAGTTTAGTCTCGGCGACTCTTTGACGTTCTAGAGAATTCAAAGAAGAAATATATAAATACCAAGAACCGAGGAAGCCTTCATTCAGTATTTGACTGCCGTATAGTAAATTTAAATTGCAAATAGTTCTGTGAATATAAATTGTGTTAAAGTATTAGAGTGAATTGGACTTGTGTTTATAAATAAATCCAAGAACTGAATTGAAGTGTGTAACTAAAAACAAAACAATATGTTTCCCTTCAAGAGAAAAATCCAATGATTACAAAATTTCTAAAAGGAAGACACCGAGGTTAAACCACAAAAGTGTTTTGTATGCAATAGTAATTATTTTAACGTAGTATTAAGATGGCATATTAACCGTATATTTCACTAGAACTCTCTCACTCGTGAGGGTTATTCTGTGAAACCCAAAGATAAAAAAAGGAGGCAGATCGATTCCATAGAACGTGGTGCGTTAAGGAGTTTTGAATTATTTTTACAGATAATTTTGATTAATAGTTTTACAAAGGCCGTTTAATGCATGGAATGGGCCAGAGTTTAATTGTTCTGCAGTTCGATAGATTTCTAAACACTAATTTTGTGGCAAAAGTAATTCAACCGTTCAAACAACGCTCTGCATTTCCTATGATTGAAAATACAAAAGGAGCTGAAACCACAGAGGAATGAAGCTGAAATCCGGGATATCATATTGTTATTCATTTAGCTGATGAGGACATATTATCTTGGCGCAAATTGGGCAAAGAGTTACATTCAAATCAACTGTATTGAGAATTAAAAAAAAAAACAATAGTTTCCAAATTTCCAATAAATAATAAATCATAGAAGGAAATTACATTCGAAAAATTGAATGATACAGAGATACATTTTTGTTATGTTGTCATCACAATCCATTGGTTTTGTCTACTACGATTTCAAAATTCAAAACATAGTAATTCAAAGACAATATACAAAATTAAATAAAGATACAACGACTTCTGTAGAGAACAAATACAAATATGAATTTACAGAACAAAAACGTAAAAATCTTACTCCACATTATTCTAAACCGCCACATTTCGAAGGGTAAACTATAATTCATAAACCCAACATTCCATTATGAACAATTGTCAGCTCTATAAATTCTCCATGCAATGGACTTTCAAAATTACTTTTAAAAATTATTACACCAATTTCAGGTAAGTCTAACTTTCACAATTGCGGTGTTATTTCCCAAAAAGTGCTTAAACATCGACAAACTATGCAACAACTATCACTCAGGAAACAAAAATCTTGATGACTTACATGAATTACTTAACGACATAACGACAAAGAACAAAATATTCATATTATACTACAACTGGAAGAGAATAACAAAATATGTTTGTTAGAAATTTTAGTAACAATAACACAATCGATATTTGAAACAGAAGTTTACAGAAAACCGACTCACACTAACAGTAATCTCAACTTTTACTTTAATCATCTAAATTCAGTAAAAAGAGATATCAACAAATCTCCATATAGCAATACAAAAATCAATTGTTCTAACATGAGTAAATTTAATGAATAAAAAACGTTTATAAACAATGTGCATCTTGCTAATAATAACCCAGAGTTAACCAAAATTGAATACCAAACGATCGCTAACAACCAACACTAAAAGTCACCAAGCAACACTGACTCCCAAGAAAATCACATTAGTACAATCAACCATGCATACAAGGTCTCTCAGAAAGACAATAACATGGGAAACCGAAATGATAGTAAAATATCATTTAAAACAAAAAATACACTAAATTCAGTTATATCAAAAACAAAACCAAAAAACACAACTCAAAATACTAAAAATTGAGTTCATAAAATTCATTGTGGATGCAATAAATTATATTGTTATATAGTCCGCGGGTTCAATTAAAATTATAAAACTAATATTCACTTTCACTTTTCTAGAACTTTTATTTACAACAAATTATACAGAACAGCTGATTCACAATAACATTACAATATACGCTCGTCGTCGCGGTCTAACTAACTTGCGATGGTGGGCTGCTTCCTTTTAAAATCAGCATCGAAAATTATCGTACAATCAATCATCAACTCTACAGCTGTCGAGTCATTTCGAGAACAATTTTTTCCTAAAAGCGTCGTCCTGGAATGAAACCAGGTCGTCTTAAGGAAATTTCGTTACACCGTTCCCCCTTTAATTCTGATTGTCTCGGTCCGAAAAATCCTCCATGGTAGGGAGCGAGTCTATCTAAACGGACCACCTTCAACTTAGCCCTGGGGTTTCGACGGATCCGGTAGACGACGTCATTCAGCTTTCTGTAAACCACGCAAAATCGGGTGGTTCTATCCTTCTTTTTAACTAGCACGACGGGAGCGGACCATGGGCTGATGGATGGCTCAATAACTCCATTTTGTAACATGGACTCGATGTTTTCCTCGACTGCCTGCTGTTGCCCCAATGGTAGTCGCCTAGGTGTTATTCTGATGGGTAGAGCCTTACCGGTATCTATTCGGTGCTGGTTCCATCTTGACTGTTAAAAATTTGCCATTGCTTTGTGATAAACTGCTTGGCTTTCTTCTGTTCGTCTGATGTCAGGTGTGTCAAGTGGTCAGCAAACTGTTTTGTAGAAATTCTTTACTGGGCCCTGCCTCCTTCACCGATGTCTGGTACCCTTCTACGCAATTGATGATGGTCTCGACTGGCTCGAAACAAGCTATCTCTTGACCATTGGCAATTCTGATGTCGTTATTGGACAAATTCAGGACTCTGATTGGTATATCTCGTCCGGTGTTAACTATAGCCCGTCCAACTAAGTAATCATGACCAGGGTGTACGGGCTCCACCATTCCAACAGAGCTCCCAGGATTCCTGTCTAGCTTCCCATGAATAATCTGTTCCGTTCGAACGGGAATTCCCGCTGAGGATCTTGCTACAATTTTTATGGAGGTCGATGAGCTGTTAACGGGCAGAGCCAATCCAAATTCCTCATTTAGGAACATCATATGTCGGTTCAAACATGAATCCATGTTCGCTAATTAGGGCCATATCCACTATAAAATCGTCCACAATATTCGCTACCAGGACCCTATGCCGGATCATGTTGTCCCCTATCTGTAGCACGACATCTGCCTCACCCTGTATTGACATGGACTCGCCGGTGACCGTTCTGAGCTGGATGTTGTTGTTAGCTGGCCTAATTTCGATGGTGATGGTAATTGCTCGGCCATTAATGGAACCCCTGATGACTAGGCTGCTGCTATCTCGGCAAAACCCCGGATGGATAGTGTTTTGGGGGCTGGTGGAGGGTCAGTCAGCATTTGCCCCCTTATGCTGACTGGCTGACGGTCCCTGGACATGTGACTGTTCTGTTGGTTAGCCCTGGTCGGTGATCGTTCAGGTAGCCTTACTCTGCAGTCGCGTTGGTAGTGCCCTGTTCGTCCACAACGGTAACATGCTCTTCTGGTATCAGTTCTCTGTGACCGTTCTAATAGCTTGTTCAGACCAACCAGCAGGGCTTGACATGGTGACTCTGGCTCTTCCTGGTTAAAGGAAACTGCTCAGACCCTCGGCTTGGACATGTTCATGACGGCCTCTACTACTAACGCCCGAAGTAAAGCTTCATTACTTTTCTTGACGCCACTTAGTCTTAGATTTCGCTAATTGATCTTTGGTTTCCTCTGACAGGTCTGGGTAGGAAAAGTGTACAACCGTCTAATCTCTGTTTCGAATTCTTGGAGGCTTTCACCGGATTAAGAAATGACGAGCGTAAAGGTATTTGTGGAAATGGTCTACAGCCCTTATTATTGCCAGAAGTTCGTTTGTGGTGACGCAATAATTTCTTTCCCGTTTCGAGAATCCACGGCTGTAGTAATCGATCACCCTCTCTTCACCATCTTGCACCTGTGATAGGACGGCCTCTAAACCTGTGTTGCTGGCGTTGGTGTCTAAGATGAACTTGCCGGACTGTGTAGGAAAGGTTAGGATTGGGTTGGAACAAAGTGCTGCCTTCAGTCGCCTGAATGATGTTTCGCAATCCTGATTCCAACCGAATCTTTCTCAGTGGTCTGCCGATGAAGAGGCACGGCAATGGTGGCAAATCCCTCAAAAAATCGCCTGCAGTAGGAACAGAGGCCCAAGAAGCTTCGCAGTTCATGCTTGTCTCTTAGGACTGGCCAGTCACGGATGGCTTCTATCTTGTCCTCGTTGGTGCGGATTCCTGACTTGGAAAAGACGTGGCCCAAAAACTCTATTTATTTTGGAACATGGAACACTTTTTCGGGTTGTGTCTCAGGTTGGCATTATTAATTCTGGAGAATAGTTCGTCTAGGTTCTTCAGATGGTCGTCGAGTGTCGGACTCATGACTAGAATGTCGTCGAGGTATACTGAGCACGTCCTCCATGTTAACCCGCTCAGTACATACTCCATTAGTCTCTCAATTCAGTTTCTCTCTGTTCATTTAACAATTTAAAATCATTTTGTCTCGTCCATTTTTTCCATGCTACGGGTTTCCATAAATCAAATTACGATTTTAACTGCACTTAATCCTGCATTTCTGATCACCAAATTGTTATATAGTCCGTGGGTTCAATTAAAATTATAAAACTAATATTCACTTTCACTTTTCTAGAACTTTTATTTACAACAAATTATACAGAACAGCTGATTAACAATAACATTACAATATACGCTCGTCGTCGCTGTCTAATTAACTTGCGATGGTGAGCTGCTTCCTTTTAAAACCAGCATCGAAAATTCTCGTACAATCAATCATCAACTCTACAGCTGCCGAGCCATTTCGAGAACAAGTTTTTCCTAAAAGCGATGGGTCTGGTGCTGGAATGAAACCAGAGTTGTCTTAAGAAAATTTCGTTACAATATATTGTAGAAACCTCTAGACTTATAAATGTTCGAGTAAACGAACACAAAAATTAGATTAAAAAACGACAGTTTGAAAAATCTAACGTTTGTGAACAACTTGGGACCTTATTCATAAAATACAATTTAAAAATTCAGTTAAATTACACAAAGAACACAAGAAAACTAAACAAATATGCTTTAATTGTGTTAAACGCAAACGATTGCATGGCTTCTACCTCCATAGAATTCAATAGTTCCTGGTTGGCGATGATTAAGGAAAAAATTGCTAATTGTCATGTCATTCTTAACAACCCATTCTCGGAATATTCAAATGAAACTATTCGCTATTGCTGAATATAAAAATGTAATGACAGGATCAACCTGTAGTCTCCTTGAATTGTTCACAACTTTAGGACTCAATTTTCAATATTCGTTATTCAAGTTGAGATTACACATTTCCAGCTTGTTTTATAACTTTTATATATTTGTAATAGTAAACAGCAAGACATTGGTTGAATATTTCAATGTTTTTTGTTTTCCATAAAAAACACTGAATTCTAAACATCTCATTCAGGCATAACAATCGGAATCACTTCTCGCATCATTAAACACAAAAGTTCTACGTTTTAGGTTTCACGAAATGTCATACTTGCTATCTGTTTTATTGTAAATAATGACTGTTTAATGGTTTTATCGAAGTATGGAGGTCGATGAGCTGTTAACGGGCAGTGCCAATCCAAATTCCTCATTTAGGAACATCATATGTCGGTTCAAACATGAATCCATGTTCGCTAATTAGGGCCATATCCACTATAAAATCGTCCACAATATTCGCTACCAGGACCCTATGCCGGATCATGTTGTCCCCTATCTGTAGCACGACATCTGCCTCACCCTGTATTGACATGGACTCGCCGGTGACCGTTCTGAGCTGGATGTTGTTGTTAGCTGGCCTAATTTCGATGGTGATGGTAATTGCTCGGCCATTAATGGAACCCCTGATGACTAGGCTGCTGCTATCTCGGCAAAACCCCGGATGGATAGTGTTTTGGGGCTGGTGGAGGGTCAGTCAGCATTTGCCCCCTTATGCTGACTGGCTGACGGTCCCTGGACATGTGACTGTTCTGTTGGTTAGCCCTGGTCGGTGATCGTTCAGGTAGCCTTACTCTGCAGTCGCGTTGGTAGTGCCCTGTTCGTCCACAACGGTAACATGCTCTTCTGGTATCAGTTCTCTGTGACCGTTCTAATAGCTTGTTCAGACCAACCAGCAGGGCTTGACATGGTGACTCTGGCTCTTCCTGGTTAAAGGAAACTGCTCAGACCCTCGGCTTGGACATGTTCATGACGGCCTCTACTACTAACGCCCGAAGTAAAGCTTCATTACTTTTCTTGACGCCACTTAGTCTTAGATTTCGCTAACTGATCTTTGGTTTCCTCTGACAGGTCTGGGTAGGAAAAGTGTACAACCGTCTAATCTCTGTTTCGAATTCTTGGAGGCTTTCACCGGATTAAGAAATGACGAGCGTAAAGGTATTTGTGGAAATGGTCTACAGCCCTTATTATTGCCAGAAGTTCGTTTGTGGTGACGCAATAATTTCTTTCCCGTTTCGAGAATCCACGGCTGTAGTAATCGATCACCCTCTCTTCACCATCTTGCACCTGTGATAGGACGGCCTCTAAACCTGTGTTGCTGGCGTTGGTGTCTAAGATGAACTTGCCGGACTGTGTAGGAAAGGTTAGGATTGGGTTGGAACAAAGTGCTGCCTTCAGTCGCCTGAATGATGTTTCGCAATCCTGATTCCAACCGAATCTTTCTCAGTGGTCTGCCGATGAAGAGGCACGGCAATGGTGGCAAATCCCTCAAAAAATCGCCTGCAGTAGGAACAGAGGCCCAAGAAGCTTCGCAGTTCATGCTTGTCTCTTAGGACTGGCCAGTCACGGATGGCTTCTATCTTGTCCTCGTTGGTGCGGATTCCTGACTTGGAAAAGACGTGGCCCAAAAACTCTACTTATTTTGGAACATGGAACACTTTTTCGGGTTGTGTCTCAGGTTGGCATTATTAATTCTGGAGAATAGTTCGTCTAGGTTCTTCAGATGGTCGTCGAGTGTCGGACTCATGACTAGAATGTCGTCGAGGTATACTGAGCACGTCCTCCATGTTAACCCGCTCAGTACATACTCCATTAGTCTCTCAATTCAGTTTCTCTCTGTTCATTTAACAATTTAAAATCATTTTGTCTCGTCCATTTTTTTCATGCTACGGGTTTCCATTAATCAAATTACGATTTTAACTGCACTTAATCCTGCATTTCTGATCACCAAATTGTTATATAGTCCGTGGGTTCAATTAAAATTATAAAACTAATATTCACTTTCACTTTTCTAGAACTTTTATTTACAACAAATTATACAGAACAGCTGATTAACAATAACATTACAATATACGCTCGTCGTCGCTGTCTAACTAACTTGCGATGGTGAGCTGCTTCCTTTTAAAACCAGCATCGAAAATTCTCGTACAATCAATCATCAACTCTACAGCTGGTGCTGGATGAAACCAGAGTTGTCTTAAGAAAATTTCGTTACAATATATTGTAGAAACCTCTAGACTTATAAATGTTCGAGTAAACGAACACAAAAATTACATTAAAAAACGACAGTTTGAAAAATCTAACGTTTGTGAACAACTTGGGACCTTATTCATAAAATACAATTTAAAAATTCAGTTAAATTACACAAAGAACACAAGAAAACTAAACAAATATGCTTTAATTGTGTTAAACGCAAACGATTGCATGGCTTCTACCTCCATAGAATTCAATAGTTCCTGGTTGGCGATGATTAAGGAAAAAATTGCTAATTGTCATGTCATTCTTAACAACCCATTCTCGGAATATTCAAATGAAACTATTCGCTATTGCTGAATATAAAAATGTAATGACAGGATCAACCTGTAGTCTCCTTGAATTGTTCACAACTTTAGGACTCAATTTTCAATATTCGTTATTCAAGTTGAGATTACACATTTCCAGCTTGTTTTATAACTTTTATATATCTGTAATAGTAAACAGCAAGACATTGGTTGAATATTTCAATGTTTTTTGTTTTCCATAAAAAACACTGAATTCTAAACATCTCATTCAGGCATAACAATCGGAATCACTTCTCGCATCATTAAACACAAAAGTTCTACATTTTAGGTTTCACGAAATGTCATACTTGCTATCTGTTTTATTGTAAATAATGACTGTTTAATGGTTTTATCGAAGTATAAATGTTTCGGCCTGAAACAAAAAAAAATGGTTGATGTTTCCTGCTCTGTCAGGAAATCACTTTCGATCGGATAGGAAACATCTAGAGAAATGATTTCCTCAATGATGTAGTTTTGGATTATAAAGTAGAAAAATATTTTAATCAAACTCACCGAAGGGTTGGGGCCAAATTGTTTACGTATCTATTGTGATCTCGGTAATTATAAGGGATCGAAAACTAGACAAATTTCGTATTTTCTAGCTCACCCGCTACCCTTCGCATGGAATAGACAAATCAGCCCATTTATGAATTAATACTATTAACATTTTGAAATCACTGATAATTTTGTTTTGTCTGCTACTGATAAATATTTGATGTGGTAGCTATGAAATGAATTAACCTGTCAACGTTTTTTGCATTGTTGACAAAGACTCAAATTATTTTATGAGTCTATTAATTTCTAAACTTGTGTACTTAATTTAGCTTTATACGATTGATCTATTATTGTGTGATTTTTTTTTATCAATTGGTTTAATACTCCGCATTAGAACAATTATATGGGTGATTCTCAGCTAACTGTGATTTTTTATCTCTAGTACTTTATTTATTATTCAAAATGATTTATTTAAAGAAGCGAGATGTAAGAACGGCATCTAGGGTTTCGAGAGAATTAGCACACAGAGGTTCCGAATCTGGAGCTGTTCCGTGTAATTGCTGTTCTCCCTTAACTCCTAGGACAGAATGTCACGATAAAATTTTCAGGTTACTTGACCAGAGATATTGAATACTCTCTTCGAGGTGTCATTGCTTTGTACGCAAGACAATATCTATTATATATAATATATATTGTTTCTGGTCAGGGAACCTTCATCAGTTGCGCTTCCTACAATTGAATGTCCTCTCGAACACTTCTTTATATATTTGATTCATTTTGTTAAATTTGAAGACGCGAGGTGTAAGACCGACATCTAAGATTTTCGAGAGAATTAGCACACAGATGTCGGTCTTACATCTCGCATCTTCAAATTTAACGAAATGTATCAAATACATAAAGAAGTGTTCGAGAGGACATTCAATTGTGGAAAGCGCAACTGATGAAGGTTCCCTGACCAGAAACAATATGTATAATATATATTGTCTTGCGTACAAAGGAATGACACCTCGAAGAGAGTATTTAATATCTCTGACAGGTGAAGTAACCTGAAAATTTTATCGTGACGTTTTGTCCTAGGAGTTAAGGGAGAACAGCAATTACACGGTACAGCTCCAGATTCGGAACCTCTGTCTGCTAATTCTCCCGAAAATCCTAGATGTCGGTCTTACATCTCGCGTCTTCAAATTTAACGAAATGTATCAAATACATAAAGAAGTGTGCGAGAGGACATTCAATTGTGGGAAGCGCAACTGATGAAGGTTCCCTGACCAGAAACAATATGTATAATATATATTGTCTTGCATACAAAGTAATGACACCTCGAAGAGACTATTCAATATCTCTGACAGGTGAAGTAACCTGAAAATTTTATCGTGACGTTTTGTCCTAGGAGTTAAGGGAGAACAGCAATTACACGGAACGGCTCCAGATTCGGAACCTCTGTCTGCTAATTCTCCCGAAAATCCTAGATGTCGGTCTTACATCTCGCGTCTTCAAATTTAACGAAATGTATCAAATACATAAAGAAGTGTTCGAGAGGACATTCAATTGTGGAAAGCGCAACTGATGAAGGTTCCCTGACCAGAAACAATATGTATAATATATATTGTCTTGCGTACAAAGGAATGACACCTCGAAGAGAGTATTCAATATCTCTGACAGGTGAAGTAACCTGAAAATTTTATCGTGACGTTCTGTCCTAGGAGTTAAGGGAGAACAGCAATTACACGGAACGGCTCCAGATTCGGAACCTCTGTCTGCTAATTCTCCCGAAAATCCTAGATGTCGGTCTTACATCTCGCGTCTTCAAATTTAACGAAATGTATCAAATACATAAAGAAGTGTTCGAGAGGACATTCAATTGTGGAAAGCGCAACTGATGAAGGTTCCCTGACCAGAAACAATATGTATAATATATATTGTCTTGCGTACAAAGTAATGACACCTCGAAGAGACTATTCAATATCTCTGACAGGTGAAGTAACCTGAAAATTTTATCGTGACGTTCTGTCCTAGGAGTTAAGGGAGAACAGCAATTACACGGAACTGCTCCAGATTCGGAACCTCTGTCTGCTAATTCTCCTGAAAATCCTAGATGTCGGTCTTACATCTCGCGTCTTCAAATTTAACGAAATGTATCAAATACATAAAGAAGTGTTCGAAAGGACATTCAATTGTGGAAAGCGCAACTGATGAAGGTTCCCTGACCAGAAACAATATGTATAATATATATTGTCTTGCGTACAAAGGAATGACAACCTCGAAGAGAGTATTCAATATCTCTGACAGGTGAAGTAACCTGAAAATTTTATCGTGACGTTCTGTCCTAGGAGTTAAGGGAGAACAGCAATTACACGGAACGGCTCCAGATTCGGAACCTCTGTCTGCTAATTCTCCCGAAAATCCTAGATGTCGGTCTTACATCTCGCGTCTTCAAATTTAACGAAATGTATCAAATACATAAAGAAGTGTTCGAGAGGACATTCAATTGTGGAAAGCGCAACTGATGAAGGTTCCCTGACCAGAAACAATATGTATAATATATATTGTCTTGCGTACAAAGTAATGACACCTCGAAGAGACTATTCAATATCTCTGACAGGTGAAGTAACCTGAAAATTTTATCGTGACGTTTTGTCCTAGGAGTTAAGGGAGAACAGCAATTACACGGAACGGCTCCTGATTCGGAACCTCTGTCTGCTAATTCTCCCGAAAATCCTAGATGTCGATCTTACATCTCGCGTCTTCAAATTTAACGAAATGTATCAAATACACAAAGAAGTGTGCTAGAGGACATTCAATTGTGGAAAGCGCAACTGATGAAGGTTCCCTGACCAGAAACAATATGTATAATATATATTGTCTTGCGTACAAAGTAATGACACCTCGAAGAGACTATTCAATATCTCTGACAGGTGAAGTAACCTGAAAATTTTATCGTGACGTTTTGTCCTAGGAGTTAAGGGAGAACAGCAATTACACGGAACGGGTCCAGATTCGGAACCTCTGTTTGCTAATTCTCCCGAAAATCCTAGATGTCGGTCTTACATCTCGTGTCTTCAAATTTAACGAAATGTATCAAATACAAAAAGAAGTGTTCGAGAGGACATTCAATTGTGGGAAGCGCAACTGATGAAGGTTCCCTGACTAGAAACAATATATATTATATATAATATATATTGTCTTGCTTACAAAGGAATGACACCTCGAAGAGAGTATGATTTATTTAGTTATAAATGTGATAAATTTGATTTAGAATTGATTCGAAGTTTTCGTCGTTTTAGACACTTTTCATGGCATTTTTGACGTTTGTGACATTTTAGACGTCTCAGACGTTTTTAACATTTTTGACTAATTTGAGGTTTTTCATATTTTTGACATTTTTGGAATTTGTCACATTTTTTATATTTCCTACATTTTTAACATTTTCTTTTTTCGCAAGATTCGACATTTTTGACATTTTCGCAATTTTCAACATTTTTGGCATTTCGGAAATTTTTGAAATTTGTCCTTATTGACATTTTTTGACATTGTTGATATTTTTGAGATTTTTGACATTTTCGTAATTTTCGACGTTTTTGACATTTTTGGCATTTTTGGGATTCCAGCATTTTAAAAATTTTCGGCATTATTAACATTTTTAACATTGTCTTCTAAAAGTTATTTGTGGCATATTCTTCATTATTTTTATGTTTTCTTGGGATATAGCACCGCAATCGAAATAAAAAGCTGTATATCGAAAGAAAAACCAAACATTTCAATACATATTTTAAAGCTATTGACAACGAAGTTAGAATCGACTTTGAAACGTTTGGTTTTTCTTTCAATATACAGCTTTTTATTTCGATTCTGGTGTTATTTCCCAAGAAAACATAAAAATAGTTTTTGACATTGTTGATATTTTTAAGATTATCGACATTTTTGACATTTTTGATAACTTCGATATTTTCGACATTTTCGACATTTTCGACATTTTCGCAATTTTCAATATTTTTGACATTTACCAAATTTTCGACATTTTTTAAATTTTCGATTTTTTAAATTTTCGACGGGATTGACATTTTTGACATTGTTGAGATTTTTGACACTTTGACAGTGTCTATATTTTCGACATTTTTGATAATTTTGGTAATTTTGATATTTTTGACATTTTTGACTTTTTGGTTATTCTTGACATTTTTGAAATTTTTGACAATTTTGACATTCTTGAAAATTTTATTAATTTTGACATTTTTAACATTTTTTGCATTTTTGACATTTTGGCAATTTCAAAATTTTCCACATTATTGGCATTTTTGACATTGATGATATTTTTGAGATTTTTGGCATTTTTGATATTTTTTACATTTTTGACCGTTTTGACAGTTTTGACTTTTTTGACATTTAGTTTTAATGTTAATTTTCGAAGAAATATTTCCTGATCCTGGGCTTTCATAATTTTTAATTTTACAGCCTTTCTTTATGGTAGAATTTATTTTTTTATATATTTTTAACGATTACTTCACTGGCATCCATCTAGAGTTGGGGGCCCTTGGTGAAAGTCATTCTAACTTTATCACGTTTGGTTTGTAGGATCTCCCCAGATATAACAGTCAGTTTCATCATCGTGTATATTCCAACTCATTTTAGTCGCTTTTAAACTGCTCTTTAGTACCTTCCAGAGAGCCTTCAAGCTTCGTCACCGTCTTGAAACATTATCTTGGGGGATTGGCAATTCCGTCATCCCACCAAATGTAAAACATCCCCGATTTGTGGTACACTTTGTCGAATGCATACTGTTCTCATATTCAAGGAACAACTTGTAGTAAAGTAGTTATTAAGAAAGTTATGAATTGTTACTTCATAACTGTTTGTTATTACAAAATTGTCAATAAAGATAGTAACTGTGCATCTTTAAATGGTTTATTCACTTATTAAACACATGAAGGTATAGTTCAATACATTGGATCTGCAACACCACCTTTATTCGTCGGTTGAACTTGAAAATAGAAACGGCTTCGTTATGTTTCCACGTAGTTATGAAGTAGGGCTGTAAGAAACGGTATGTATTCGTTACTAAGTTACTAAGTAACGAATACTCGATAAGACTCGAAGTACCGAATCGTTACTTTTAGATTGGTATCGTTACTTGAATCGCATGTTTGCTTCAGCACAATCAATGTCGACTGCCGCATAATTTAGGATTTCCTATGTTTCTTACATACGAATAATTCCTATAGTATACACATAATTTCGAAAACAGCTTTATAAAATAAAAGATTTATTCAGAATATTCTATTTGGGATTGAATGAATTTATTGAATGCAGATCCCATATGGAGTTTGATGTAGTTAATAACAAAATCGAGTGCTACAACGTCTTCAATGACTGGAAGTATTATTATGCAAAGACAATATATGGAAGAAAAGTTTCTTTATAAAAAAGAATGCACTTAAATTTTGGCAGACACGAACTTTGCTATATCCATGATGAAATAGAAATTAGAAATACATATGCATGTTGGTAAAGTCAGTGCCAGCAGAACAAATTTTATACTCTCTTCGAGGTGTCATTCCTTTGTACACAAGACAATATATATTATATATAAATATAATATATATTGTTTCTGGTCGGGAACATTCATCAGTTGCGCTTCCCACAATTGAATGTCCTCTCGAACACTTCTTTATGCATTTGATGCATTTCGTTAAATTTGAAGACGCGAGATGTAAGACCGACATCTAAGATTTTCAAGAGAATCAGTACACAGAGGTTCCGAATCTGGAGCCGTTCCGTGTAATTGCTGTTCTCCCTTAACTCCTCGGACAGAATGTCACGATAAAATTTTTCAGGTTACCTCACCTGTCAGAGATATTGAATACTCTCTTCGAGGTGTCATTCCTTTGTACGCAAGACAATATATATTATATATAAATATAATATATATTGTTTCTGGTCGGAACCTTCATCAGTTGCGCTTCCCACAATTGAATGTCCTCTCGAACACTTCTTTATGCATTTGATGCATTTCGTTAAATTTGAAGAGGCGAGATGTAGGACCGACATCTAAGATTTTCAAGAGAATCAGTACACCGTATAATTACACGGAACGGCTCCAGATTCGGAACCTCTGTGTACTGATTCTCTTGAAAATCCTAGATGTCGGTCTTACATCTCGCGTCTTCAAATTCAACAAAATGCATCAAATGCATAAAGAAGTGTTCGAGAGGACATTCAATTGTGGGAAGCGCAACTGATGAAGGTTCCCGACCAGAAACAATATATATTATATTTATATATAATATATATTGTCTTGCGTACAAAGGAATGACACCTCGAAGAGAGTATTCAATATCTCTGACAGGTGAAGTAACCTGAAAAATTTTATCGTGACATTCTGTCCGAGGAGTTAAGGGAGAACAGCAATTACACGGAACGGCTCCCGATTCGGAACCTCTGTGTACTGATTCTCTTGAAAATCCTAGATGTCGGTCTTACATCTCGCGTCTTCAAATAGAACAAATTTTGTCGAAATTGGGTAAATGTGTCGGAAAACCGTGCCTCATGAAAACGCAAACAAATGTTGATTGTAATGAGCAGTTTAGGAGAACTGTCAAATTAGTGTAAGAATGTAATTGTTTATATATTGGTTTATTGAAAATTTTATCTATATTTATATTACTTTCTACTTACTAAGGAGCCTGATATAAACAAAATAAAAATATGTGTTTAGTTGTATTGCTTGAGTGTATATTTATTTTTTTGTTTATTTATTGAATATTTATAATTGAATAAAAATGTTACATAATAAAATCCGTTCATATTCCACACATAATTATTTTTTCCTGTAATTGTAACGTATTATAGCGTATAATTCCGTATAATTATTTACTTGCCACTACGAATACTTTGTAACAGGTAGTCAGACTAAGAGTAACGAATACATACTAGTATTCAAAAAGTCGTTACAGCATTATTATGAAGAAAAACAAATTTGATGTGGAGTATATAGAATTTGCTATTAATACTTGATTTGAATATTTTCGTGACAAAACTAATATAAAAGTACTGTTGCTTATAAATAAAGCATTAAAAGTCATTGTATAAATTTAGTAAAAACATATTTCAATTTCTGTGGATTCAGACTTGTTTCTTTGTTCGCTGAAAATTAAATAACAAAACCATTTTCGGGTGTATACATCTGTTGACTACGACATTTTCAGTGTCACTAAATTTAAATCTGAAACGTAACCTCGACACTGCAAAGGTGAATAAATAATTATTGCATTCATGAAGTTCGTTAATACGTAAAAAGTTTTAAAACCACAATTTATATAAAATTTATAATCCTACACAAATAATAAACGTTATTTTTCCCTGTTTATTTTTGGTAAAACCCACTTGTGAAGCTTATCTTTGTGGGTTTCGCTTGATTTTGCAGGAGAAAGATGAATTGACTAAAATAAAATATCAGTTGCGTAATTATTTGTTACTATTAGGATGTTACTTATTACATTGTAATGATGAACATGACTTGCCAGAAATCTCACAAATAACGAAAACCTCAAACTAAATGTTCCAAATGATGATTTTCTTGTTGAAGGCTAGTATGTATTTTTTTCCGAAATTAATTCTAATTATTATTTGACATTGAAAGCATTTAAAAATTATGTTTTATTCAGATTTCATTGAAAACGAAGACATAATCACACTTCGAAATGTTTTCATTTTTTTTAATGTAGGTACATACTATTTTTTGTGATGTTATTTCTCAATAAAATCATTAAAAGAAATACTTAACCATATTTTGGCCGAAAGGGATTTAAATGAGTTATCAGATAACATGAAAAAATATGGTGGTTCCATTTGAGGAAATCAACGAAACCAGGCTTAAACTTTTCAAAATTTTGATTGATTGATGATTTTCGTAAGCTCTTATAAGATGGGACATCGCTAATACCCAACTGTTTTTACACGTCAACATTTTGTAAAAATGTCGTATAACGCCTGAGGTGTTAGCTTAAAAAAAGTCAACTTCAATATAAATCACTCTGTTGTTTTCTGAAAGATAGTTGTGGGATCACTGGTTTATATTTTTCTAATTTTTTGGGAATAAGACCACAATGCCTTAAATAGATCAAATACTCCAAACGTTTCAGAGTCTAAATCAGACCCCGTTGTCAATGGAAATAAAACTTAACATAACTGAGCATGAAATTGAAAAATTAAAAGTTTCGCAATGACAAATTTTGTAAAGGATATATTGTGAATTTACAAAATTTGTCATTGTGAACCTTTTAAATTTTAATTTTCTTGTTCAGTTGTGTTAAGTTTTAGTTCCATTGTTCCATTGAAAATATGGTGTTATTTAGACCCTTAATTGATTGGACTATTTATACATTGTGGAGTTATTTCCAAAATTTAGTAAAGTGCGAGTTGGACTCGCATACTAAGGGTTCCATACCACCTTTAAGATTCGAATATTCCAGTTTAAGACAAGCAGGGAATGAGTGTATTTTCTTATATTTACCCTAATATCTTTTAAAGGAAGCGTTTTAAATTTATAAAAAATACACAATTTTATTTTCCACAGATAGACTTTTTATTTTATCTGCTTTCAGGTAAACCTTTTATAATCTACTGTCTGATTTAAGGCTCTGTAGATTGAAAGATAAAGGGGAAAGTAGGTCAAGTTTTAAGTAAGAAATTATTAAATCTTTTAGCTAAATTATTTAAAAATACAAATAAAATATATTTTTCAAACTTCTAGATAGTGTAAGTTCTAAAGTGGGAATTAAGTCGATGTTTAATATTTTTATTAATATCTATAAAACAAATGATTTAAAAATTTGATATATATATGTAATTCACATAATGAGCCTTTTATTCGATATATTACATGATGCGTTTGAAAGTTTAATTTTTATTATTAATTTAATTTTATAATTTTTCCCCAAAATTAATAATCAGGTTTCCTAGTAACTTCTTTTTATAAAATTCAAGTGAGCCCCAGTACCGCTAATTATTTTAAAAATTTTAGGTATTATGGTTTCGGAAATTAACCGGGAAATGAGGTTTTTTTAAATTTTTTTCTTAATATCTTGTAAATAATTAATTTTATAAATACGAAAAATACATATTTGGGTTTCTCATAATGAGCCCATTCATTTGATGAATTGCATGATGCGTTAAAAAAATATTTTTTTATTTTCTGTTTAATTCCATAATTTAGCCCCCAAAATTAATATTGGGGATTTCTTCGTATTTTTCCTGTAAAGAAAAAATTTTAGGTCTTATAGTTTGGGGAATAAAGAGAGAATAGGTATTTTTTAAATTTTTGTTAATATATTTTAAAATATGTTATTTTAAAAATATGAAAAAAATAAATTTGTATTCGTTTTAACGATTTCATATATTAGTAGATCTTTAGAAACAATTTTAATTTTTTATTTTCCATTTAATTCTATAATTTGCCACCCCAAAATCAATATTAGGGATTTCTCCTTATTTTTCCAGTAAAGTTCAGGTGAGGCGCTATACCTCTGTTTTTTTTTTCAAAATTTTGCAGCTCATGGTTTCGGAGATAAGGGGGGATGGATAATTTTTTTATATTTTTGTTAATATCTTTAAAATAATTTATTTTTAAAATTAAAAAAAATGTATTTGTTTTCGTTATAATGAGTCCTTTCATTCGATATATGACATGATGCGTTAGACTCCATTTTAATTTTATATTTTCCATTTAATTCTGTAATTCCCCCCAAAATTAAAAGTAGAGGTTTCTCCTTATTTTACCAGTAAAGTTCAGGTTAGACCACAATTTATTCGAAACTTTACGTTTTATAGTTTCGGGGATAGGGCGAGGGGATGGGTAAAGTTTGGTATATTTTCGTTAATATCTTTTTAATTATTTTTTTAATATGAAAAAAAAATATATTTGTGCTCCTCGGAATGGGACCTTTCATTTGATGTATTACATGATGCGATTGAAATTTTTTTTATTTTAAAATTTTCATTTAATTCTATAATTTGCCCCCCAAAATTAATATTAATGGTTTCTCCTTATTTCTCCGGTAAACTTCGGACAACGTTCTATATTTACTATTTTTTCAAAATTTTAGGCTCAGTAGTTTCGGTGATCAAAGGGGGGGTCGATTTTTGTAGTTTTTCCCCTCTTCCGTCCAGGAGTTTAGGAGAAAATTCCTGTGATGTGACAGAGGCAGAAATCCCGAGTGGTATTATAAGGGTATCCGTATATTGTATATAACGAACCCTAAAGAAGAAAAAAAACCATGCATATGTCTCAGAGTTTCATTGAAAGTATTTTTGATTTCCATCCATCGCTACCCTTCATCTTCCCATGGCGATAAATTTTTAAAGTGAAAATGCTCTGGAATCTTTGCTGTGTAACAAATATAAAAAAAACACAGTTCAGCACCTTAATACCAAACCTTTATTTAAAACATTCAATGCCGTTTCAACAACTCTAAGTTTTCATCATCAAGTATTAAACCAATTTGGTTGGCTTACCTGAAAAAAACTTAGTCTTTATAGAACAATTCCATTAGTTCGTGATACGCTGGATTTGAACGTGATTATAAGTTTTATTCGTTTTTAAGCTAGAATGTGGGTAGAATCTAAATTATGTTTAGAGAAATGATTATACAAAAATGATTCCAGATTGATGTATGATAAGTAGGTTGTAATAGGTACACATAAAAAGTTCTGTAATGGAAATAAAATTCCTTGTTGCGTTTATTCATATAACAATTATAAAATATTGTTGTAATAATCTACTTGTCAGTTGTACACATTTGTATCACATTTTGTATAGATGTATTATGATTATGTTTAAAAAAAATTACAGGATCTGTATTAAGTTGCACATTCATTCAATTTGCTTTACAAAATCCTTTATGAAATTCTTTATTATCAGATTGTAAAACTTCCTTAAGGCACAATGTTCAATATCAGGTTTTCTTTTTGAATCGGTTAAAAAACCTTCAGTAAACCGAAAAAGGCTGCATGGAGGCGTACTCTGGTGGTAGGGTGGCAATAATGCCAAAACTTTAACCTCGAACGAAGAATAAGAACTTTTAGTAAAAAATCCCATATAACTTTCAGTGGGCATCACAAAAAGTTTAAGTTTAAGAAGTTGCTTATGTAGTAGGTTAGGTTAGATCAATTGTAATAATAGATAAGTTGTATTTCAAACAATTATTCAGTATTAGTATTGTACGAATAATCGTTAAAATGATTGTAATTAAAACAACGATAGTAGGTCGTTGCAACTATTATTTATTCGACATTATAAGTTTAGGATTTATGAAATAACGAGTAGACTGTTTCAAAGTTTGCAAGACTCACAATAGGATGAATATGTTATTAGTTTAGAAGCACATTTATAATAACTAATGGTCGCCCAATGGTCGAAATTCGACCCTATCTCATGAAATTGTAAAAAGTATATTATTATAAGAAACATAGTTGTGGAGCAATCGAAGAAGTAGATGTAATGACCAAAATTGTTCACTCATATTGACAGATCTATTGAAATAAAAAGAAAATAAAAATGTAATCAAATATCGGTATTCGAAATATTTTTGACAAATGAATGACCCCCCAAATGTTTGGCTGGAACCGCCCCTGGCAAAATATTTGATATAATAATTGGAACATTCTTTGCAACCTCAAAGATTTCGTCATTTGCGGTTTCAATCAAGTTCAGGAATATTAAAGAAAAGAGAGGACCAAAAACCCTAGGAGAACTTAAATATTTTATATATGCTCTATTGTCCGCTGTCTGACAATTTTTTACACAACACCGTCGGGAACGTTGTGATAATAATATATTAATCAAATAATTAAATTCACATTAAAAACAGAATATTTAATATGAAAGTTACTGCAACGTGTCCGAAAAATCAATACTGATCTACTACAATGACTATTTTACCACTAAACAATAACAACGCTTGCATGCCACTTCCAGAAATACATGCTCTAAGAATATAACAGCATCTAACGATCGCTTCCTCCATATATAATTACTCAATGTTTTGAGTTCTGAACGTCGGGCGGCGGCGGCACTGTCAGTTGTTTTCTGAATGATACTTGTGGCATATTTTTCAATGTCTAAATGCTTCTTGGGAAATAACACCACAGATTAAAGAAAAATGCTGTATATTCCAAACGTTTCGGGGTCTAGATCAGACCCCATTGTCAATGGTTAAGAAACTACGGATTAAAAAGGCACAATCCTAAGATGTAAATTAAAATATTTGATAATGTGTATTATTTGATTTTTGACGTAACTAAGAGAATTTTATTTGTAATATACAGGGTAGCACAGAAATTTCTAAAGATCATATAATCATAAAGTTCCTTTAAAACTGGAAGAATTTGAAATGGAGATCTTCAGAATTTTATGTGGAGCTCCTAGGTGCGACTTTGTTATAAGATTGCATTCGCCAAAAATGCGATCAAAGAACTTTGTTGATTCAGTGGTCCCATTAAAATCATAAGGGAAAACCTAGGAAAAACCTTATGAACTATCCCGATATTGGATTGTTCACAAGGACATGACCATTAGCAATTTCTTCCTTAATCATCGGCAACCAGGAATGATTGAATTCTACGGAGGTAGTAGCGATACAATCGTTTTCATTTAACAAAATTAAAGCAGACTCTTTTTCTTTTGGTGTTGTGTTCTTCTTTGTGTAATATAACTGAATTTTGAAACTGTATTTTATGACCAAGGTCCCAAGCATGTTCACAAATTTTGGATTTTTCAAATTGTGTTTTTTTATGTAATTTTTGTGTTCGTTTATTCGAACATTCAGAGCTCTAGAGGTTTCTCCAATATAGAATTTATTACATCCACACGGGATTTTATAAATGCATTTTTTTGTATTTTGAGTTGTGTTATTTGGTTTGGTTTTTGATAAATTGATTTTAGTGTATTTCTTGTTTTAAATGATGTTTTGATATTATATCTGTTTCCACTCTTTTTAGTCTTTCTGATGGACCCTGTATGTATGGTATAGTTATTGTATTAATGTGATTATATTGGGAGTCATTGTTGCTTGGTGAAGTTTGATGTTGGTTGTTAGGGATTGTTTGGTATTCCATTTTGTTTAACTAGTTATTAATAAATTTATTTGGGTAATGATTGGCAGAAAGTACATTTTTTATAAACGTTTTTTCTTCATTGAATTTATTGATATTAGAACAGTTGGTTTTTGCTCTGTCATATAGAGATTTAATGATACCTCTTTTTACTGAACTTGGATGATTAGAGTTAAAGTTGAGATACATGTTAGTATGAGTTGGTTTTCTGTAAACTTCTGTTTCAAATGTCGGTTGTGTTTTGGTTATTAAAATGTCTAAGAAAGGTAATTTGTTATTGTGTTCAGGCTCTAGTGTAAACTGAATAGTTTGTTCTGTGTTGTTTATGTCGTTAAGTAATGCATGTAAATCCTGAAGATTATGTTCCCAAATAACGAATATGTCCTGAACATAACGCCACCAAACCAAAGGTTTAATCTGTTTTGAGAAAATTGTTTGTTCTTCAAATTTTTCCATAAAAATGTTGCTTAAAGCGGGAGACAAACAGGAACCCATTGCCATGCCAAAATCTTGTTGGTAGAAGTCATCATTAAGTTGAAAATATGTTGTCTTTGTATAAAATGTTAGGAGTTCCATTATTGTATTAATGGACAATTGAAATTGAGTACGTTGATTTAGTAAAGAATCTTCTTCTAATCGTTCTTTTACTATGGGAAGTGTTTTGGTGATATGAACATTATTGTATAGATACACAATGTCAGAACTTGCTAGCGTGAAAGTATTTTTGTATTGTATATGTGATAATTTTTCTAAGAAATGTGCGCTGTTTTTAAGATGAGAATTAGACTTACCAGTAAGTGGTGATATAATTAAATAAATAACTGTCAGTTGTGTGGCATTGAATGAACCAATATTATAAATTAATATTAGCATTCTGCACTGAAGGTCGTCAGTAGCTACTAAACAAAACAAAAATGAAGAAAATCAGAGCAAATGGTACCTAATCGTTTTGTGTTTCCCTATTTATATATAGATGTTAGTAGAGGAATAAATAAACAGTGTTATTGATGAAATTGATTTATGCTTTTGGAAAATGCCGGCACATACGTATGGCAGTTTAATTATTTGGGGTTCTACTCGTTCATGGTCCTGAACGAATCGTAATTAAAAGACCACCCAATTAGTTGTCACAGAATATTTGACCGATCTGTGTTATTTTTAATTCACATAACGCACATTTTAGGTAGCGGTTCTTATCATTATAATGTTTAAAACTTTGTAGCATTGGCAAAAAGTTCTTTATGTTTAACTAAAGCTGAATGTGGATTGTGGTATTATGTTACAAAACAAAAAAGTTTCTACTCACTTCAACATTATTATCAACTCGTCGGTGTTTGTACACACCACACACTCATAAGACTTCAAATAGAAGTTAAGTAAATAAATGAAACTTCGCAAATTCATCATCTAACTAGATTTGAAAGCATTTTCCTTTTGAGAATTTATGAATTTTCGAGTAATTTTCACTTGTATTCAACAGTTGCCTTAAGGCCTTGCGTATTTACACATCAACATGTATTTTCCTCTATTGTTTATTTCATTAATTTTCTTACAAATAAAACTCCCATTCACCACATGCTGCGCCGTGTTACGGAAATATTACAAGATATATTTAGCTTCATTTCCTTAAAGCTTTATGTCGGTTTAAAGCCCGTCCGCATCAAGTAATAATATCGCAATATTCCGAAGGAAATGACTAAATCGATGCTGTCACTGAAGACAAGCAAACACACAGAGAGACAGAGAGAGAAAGAAGAGATCACTTCATGAATAGAGCTCGGGATTTGTGTACAAAACTGTTGACTCTCATTTCAGACTCTCTCTTGTCATTTTTCGCTTTTAAAAAGTTGAAGGATATTCAAAAACTGTTTATACTTGAATTGCTAATATGGGCTGCTTTTCTTACTCGTTAGTGTATTGCAGTGCATTTTTAAAATGTGAAGAAATGATGGCCACTTAAGCTATACAGAGATTTGGAAGTGTTTGTTGGAATGTAAAATAATTTGTATTATTTTTAAGTTTATTACAATAAAACACTTTTTATTATATTTCAGATGCATAAATTCCATTATGGTAAAATTGAAAATTTGGGCTTATTTTTTACAGACTACAAGTCCATCGCAAATTATTCAATTTCCACAATTTACGTTTTTTAAAACTGTCCGACGCGTTTCGACTAATATCTCTGTTAAGGAACTATACTAGTCTAGTCAATTGTAGCATCAGTTAATTATTATAATGAATTTCCAACAAGTATTGGCCGAATCAATTCAATATACAGTGATGGACAAATGTGTGGAACCAAGTAAATATCTCTGGAATTATTAGAGATATCAAAATGAAATTTGGAAGGTGGATACTGCAGTAGATTTTGAACTTCCTGTTTTCCCGGAAGTAATGTCGATTTAAAATTTGCAATGAAACACCCTGTATAGTATTTTAGTTTCTGATGAAACATTTTATTGCGAATACAAAAATATCGGGTTTTATATTGTTTACGTCAATACCTACCGAGATATTAACAGAAAAGTAACTAAGGAAAGGAAAAATTCGATGGTAGTTAAACTCGTTTCAGATTTCATTTACGCCCGATATAAACAAACCGCTCGATAAGGATTTGTATTTCTATTGGTCAATCAGTGGCATTATACCGTCACAGCCAACAACAATGCTTGTTCCATAGTCGACTACACGTGCGTTTGTTTAAATCAGGCCCAAATTAAATCTGAATCAAGTTTAGTAGTCCATGAAATTCATTGCTGAAGTGACAGTAGTTGTCAAAATAAGTTATTAGTTTTTTTTATTTGAACGTAAAAAGATTGTATTGTTTTATTTGATCGTAAAATGGCCGAATTACGTGAAAGAGAAAGGTTAGAAATATTAATGATGATTGGGTATGGGGAGAGAAAAAGAACGCATCAAGAAGTTTGTGACCTTTTTAACATTGTTCATCCGAATACATAAATATCCCGTTTACTAGTGACGAAAACTTTGCTAAGGTACGACTCAAGTGGAACAGTTAGCAATTTACCAAAAAGTGGACGGTTAAAAAGTATAAGTAATGAAGGTGTAGCTCAAAATGTTGCTATATCTTTGGAAGAAAATCCTCACTTATCCACTACCGACCTCGCCAATATGCATGGAATTAGCCGTCGTTCAGTAGGAAGGATATTAAAGCGAGAAAAATATCATCCATACAAAATTCGCCTCGTTCAAGAACTCTCCGAAGACGATTTCGACAGACGTTTGTAATTTTGTGAAACGATGATGGATATTTGTAACCGTGATAATAATTTTATAAGAAATGTGGTGTTTTCAGACGAGGCTACATTTTGTTTAAATTACGGTTAATCGACATAACTGCCGCTACTGGTCGCAAAGTAATCCTAATTGGGTACAAAAGGCTCATACACAACATCTTCAAAAATTGAACGTTTGGGCCGGCATTTATAACAACAGAATCGTGGGACCCTTCTTCCTACAAGGAACATTAAACGCAGATAGGTATTTACAGCTCTTGGAGACACAAGTTATTCCGGCATTGGAGGTAAATGGACAATTACCAGATAATATCTGGTTTCAGCAGGATGGAGCACCAGCCTATTACGTTCGCATTGTTCGAGACCATTTAGATAGGACATTTGATCACAGATGGATTGGAAGAAGAGGTACTTATGAATGGCCCGGAGTCCCGCCCTTTTAATCCACTAGACTATTATCTGTGGGGTTACGTAAAGTCTAAGGTTTATGTCGATAGACCAAATAATTTGCAAGAATTAGTTGCAAGAATAACTCAAAACATCCAGAGAATTACACCAGAAGTAATAGCTAATATTACTAGAGAATTTAAAAACCGACTTGCTTATTGTCAAGAACTAAACGGTGCTTAGTTTGAACATCTAATACATTAAGTTTAGTTAAGTTAAGTTTTAATGTTTTGAAAATCACTTAGATTTAGTTAACAATTATGATTATGTATTTCTTTATTGGATATTAGATTTTTCCTTTCCTTAATTACTTTTCTGTTAATATCTCGGTAGGCATTGAAGTAAACAATATCAAACCCGATATTTTTGTATTCGCAATAAAATGTTTCATCAGAAACTAAAATACTATACAGGGTGTTTCATTGCAAATTTTAAAATCGACATTACTTCCGGTAAAACAGGAAGTTCAAAATTGTAAAAAAATTGGAAAGAAATAGGCAATCTACTTCAGTATCCACCTTCCAAATTTCATTTTCATATCTCTAATAATTTCAGAGATATTTGCTTGGTTCCACACATTCGCCCGTCACTGTATTATAATCTAAATTAAAAATCCTGAAGAAGGTTTATTTTTGTACAAGAAAGTACATTTTTTTAATTTTTGCTTTAAATTTACTTACGTCGCCATCCCCCTAGGGGTAATACCTACCCAAACAAATTAAATGTGTGTTTAAAAGTATTTTCAGTTCCCTCTATATCAAAATAGTATTTTTTATATACCTAGATACTCAAGAAAAATGTAATTTTATTTTATACAAACAAGAAGCCATCGAATCAAATACATGTCACAATTTACTAGTAGTTTGTGACATTTAAGTAATTTCGAAAAGATTGTTGAGGAGGTCTTGAATTATTTTGCCTGTTCCTTGGGTTTTTTCTTCTCAAAATTTTTTCCTGCAACAGATAAGTATTTAAAAATTGTATATGTAGAACAAAGTGTAGTAAGGCAATTTCGTAATATTGCCCGGATTACTGAGAGAAAGAGATGTCTATAAAATGATCAACCAGTATTCCTGTATATAAGTAATGTATTGTATATTGTGTAATACTTATCTGTGTTTGGAGACGTTTCAACTCCGAGTCTGGAGTCGTTGTCAATCGTTTCTAAAAAAAAAAATTCGCTTTGATCTTGAATTTGTTGTTTGTCAAAAAATTTGACACTGACAATTGAAAATTGACGATTGACAACGACTCCAGACTCGGAGTTGAAACGACTCCAAACACAGATAAGTATTACACAGTATACAATACATTACTTATACATAGGAATACTGGTTATACATTTTGTAGACATCTATTTCTCTCAGAATAATTGTGAGGAAGAATCTCTGTACAGACAGCCAGTAATCCGGGCAATTTTACGAAATTGCCTTACTACACTTTGTTCTACATATACAATTTTTAAATACTTATCTGTTGCAGGAAAAAATTTTGAGGAGAGAAAACCCAATGAACAGACAAAATAATACATTTAAAACGTATTCACAATTGATTTTAGTCCGCTAGTCTCGTTATTAATTTTTAGTTATTAATCGGTTATTCAGAAATTCCTATATACAGTTTTTTTAAAGCACCATTCTGAGACTTTGAAAATTGTGATATTCATATTAATTGGAGTGCTTGTCACATTACCCAGTCTACGATGAGTAGCTTAGAACAAATTCTGTCAATTTGGGACAGTCAAAGATTTCCCAAACGTGGGAGATACAAATTGAATGACCATAAGAAATTGGATATTTTGTTAAATAATGAGGAAAACTCAAAACAACAGATGTAGCTTATGATCATGATGTAAAAAAACATCTGCATTGAGAATTTAGAAAATAAATACATTTACAATTTCATGCTTTTTAGATAAATTTTTCTAAAATCGGTTTTTAGTTTATTTATAATGTATTTATTTTACAATTTTTAGTGATGCAATGGCTTAATAGGATGCAGTTTTCAAATCTAATTAAATTTTTCGATATTGCCTAAAATCAAGTATTTTACTTTTAAGCATTATTTACTAGTTAGGCCAACCTCGTTTACTGTTGTATATAATAACTATATTATAGTCGATCTGAGTATCATCATTCTTTGGGTTTGTTAATTATACTGACTTTCATTTAATAGTCTTCTCTCCGCGGAATCTTATAACATATCGTTATACAGGTTTAATTTATACAGCAACAAAATTTATATTCTTTCTCAAACCTGGTACACAATTTGGAAAAGTGTCATGAAGATGTATTATACAATTTTTAATGATGTTGCATAATTAGGTTTCAATTCTAATGAACTTTTGAAGACGCGAGATGTAAGACCGACATCTAGGATTTTCAAGAGAATCAGTACACAGAGGTTCCGAATCTGGAGCCGTTCCGTGCAATTGCTGTTCTCCCTTAACTCCTAGGACAGAATGTCACGATAAAATTTTTCAGGTTACTTCACCTGTCAGAGATATTGAATACTCTCTTCGAGGTGTCATTCCTTTGTACTTTGTATTCTAATGAACTTTGTTTAATTACAATTAGTGATATAAAAAAATAGAGGTACTTTTAAACAAAATTGATATATATTTTGAAACCCAGTGTACAGGTGGAAAAGTTACATAAATATGTACTTATTTTTAATGCAATGACATAAGTATATGTAGTTTTTAATTTTAATTACTTCTATTTGATAACAATTTTAGATATTACCAAAAATTAATTTGTAATCAAAATTCCTATTTGATGACAAATCTCGTCTATAGTTAAAAAAGTGATATGGAATGATTACTGTTTACGTTTTAGACTACGCAAATCTGTTTATGAAGAATACCTTTTTCTCTTGAAATTATTAATGAAAAGAAAATGTTTGATTAATGAATACACACTGTATATACAGACTAATTGAGAATCTTCACCTTGAAGTTGATAAACTGACATTTAATTTGATTAATTCAATTCATTTACAATTTACTTCAAGTTCCGAATAGTTAATACCAGCAACTCCACCAAAGCTTACTGTATAAGAAAGTCGTGAAAAAGTTTTTCACGATTTTCTAAAAAACGATACAAACTTTGTTATTGAAAAAAAATATGTCCCATATTTTTTTCGGGATCCCCGTAACTAATCCAATTCTTTTTAATTTATTATACTCCATATTCCGAACCGAAAATTTTTCCATATTTTTAATACCAACGACTCCTCCAAAGTTTACTGTATAAGAAAGTCGGTAAAAAAGTTTTTCCGGATTTTCTAAGAAACGGTATAAGCTATATTATTGAAAAAATATATGGGACACCTTCGGGATATCCTGGAAACAATCCAATTTCTTTTCAATTTATCCCTTGTTTCGAATAGAAAACTTTCATATTTTTAATATCAGCGACTCCACCAAAGCATACTGCATAATAAAGTCGGTAAGAGGTACAAGACGAATTCAGAACCTCTATCTTCTTAAAATCGACTAAAAAGGAAAATATTATATATATATATATAGACAATCTATATAACGTTAGAAAGGTAAACAAATCAGATGGAATGTAAATTGAACTCCACGGACTTCTAAGATTAAAAATATTTTATGAATAATGAGATATCACACAAAAAGCATGAATCATTAAGATTTCTTGGTTTTTGAATCAGCTGTTAGAAACAGATAACATAACCTGATATCGAACGAAAGATTAAAAAAATTAAATCGGGAATCAGATAACCTGGAACGATGGGTGTTCCATTTTAAAACATCAGGTTATCCATTGGTAAACTTTTCAAAAATCTAGTGACTATATCTGGCACAATACAAAGACTTCGTCATTGTAATTCTGGTTCTTGGTGTATGGAAGGTGGTCAATAGTTTCCCCAAATTAAAGCCTCCTATGATACCAGATAGCTCTTATACTCACCTGTTTATACATGTCAACATTTTGAGAAAAAATCGAATATCCCCAAAACATCGCATTTCAGGTCAAATGCATGATGAATGAAGTCTTAGTAAAATTAACAGAGGATTCCAATTATTTAATAATATCATTAAAAAAATGTAACTTCAATATGAATCATATGTCTCGGAATTCCAGATTTTTAAAATATGTATCATTCTAGCTGTAATTTTCCGTCTACGTACTATTGACCCACCCTGTATATGCAGAAAAATTGAAAATATTCACCTTGCAAGCGATGGAGTAACAAATATTTGACTTTAATTTTATTCAATTTTCGATTAATTTCTCCCTAGATTTCGAATAAATCTGCTTACTTGCATCATTTAATACCGGCGCATTCGCCATATGTTATGATAAATTTACAAGATTTTTCTGCATTTTCCATCATGTCATTGAAAAAATTAGAAAAAAATATGGCATCAATCTGGAAGTCAATCGGTTCATAGTTGAAGGGGTAATCAGGTAACAAAAAAAAAATACAACTGAATTGAAAACCTCTTCCTTATTTGAAATCTGATAAAGATAACTTGTTGTTGTAATAATTGAACGATGTTGTTATTTCCTAGATTATTTGTGCCTTTAATTTTCTTCGTTTGCTACCTCGTATAATTTTGTAGACTGAGCATTAATACGCTCCAAACGCGACTACTTTCATTACTTTTATGTTTTTTTGGGCAATAACACCACAATAGAAATAAAACGACCTATATTGCAGGAATACCAAACGTTTCAAAGTCTATTCTGACTTCGTTGTCAATGGCTTTATATTTATTGATGTAGATTGCAACTACTACTACTCAAGACAACAACATTACAGTTACAACTATACCATATATACAGGGTCTGTCAGAAAGATTGAAAAGAGTGGGCAACAGATTTAATGTTAAAACAGCATTCCAAACAAGAAATACACTGAAATCTTTAATATCGAAAACAAAACCAACAAACAAAACCCAGAACTCAAAAAACTGCATATATAAGATTCCTTGCGAATGCAATAAATTTTATATTGGAGAAACATCGAGACCATAAAACGTACGAATAAATGAACACAAGAATTACATAAAGAAACGACAATTTGAAAAATCAAAAATTTGTGAACATGCTTGGGACCTAGGCCATAAAATACAATTTGACAATTCAACTATACTTCACAAAGAACAACATAACACAAAACGAAAAATAAAAGAGTCTGCCTTAATTCTTTTGAATGAAGACGATTGTATCGCTTCTACTTCTGTAGAATTTAATCGTATCTGGTTACCGACAATTAAGGAAGAAATTATTAATGGCAACCTCCCTTTGAACAACCCAATATCGGGATAGTTCATAAGGTTTTTCCTAGGTTTTCCCTTATGACGTTAATGGGATCACTGAAACAATAGAATTCTTTGATCGCATGTTTGGCGAATGCGCTATCTTATAACAAAGTCGTACCTAGGAACGCCACTTATAAATTCTAAAGACAACTCTTTCAAATTCTTCTAATTTGAAAGCTGGTTAACTATAATTCATGATCTTTAGAATTTTTTGTGCTACCTGTATATCTAAAAACAACAAATTTTCTAATGTCAATTTTAAATGTCATAAATCAAATTTTCATTTTGCAATCTACATCAATAAATATAAAGCCATTGACAACGAAGTCAGAATAGACTTTGAAACGTATGGTATTCCTGCAATATACGTCGTTTTATTTCTATTGTGGTGTTATTGCCCAAAAAAACATAAAAGTAATCAAGAATATGCCACAAACAACGTTTAGAAGACAATTAGACTACTTTCGCCCAGTGTTCATCTTTGCCTCAAAATCAAATAGACAACTGCTAAATACTGTTCAAAACATAGCGTTAAGGATTTGTCTCGGTGCATATAGAACGAGCCCAATAAAATCACTTCACTGTAAATAACGAGAACTCTCCTTCCGCCTCAGATAACAGAAACTACTCCTATCATACGCAAGGAGAATATCCAATACTAAAAAATAAAACATTTAAAAAAATATATAACCGACTTCTACCTATAACTAAAAAGCTAAAAATAATTATAACAAAATACAACTGTAGCAAATAAATAACACATTCAATGTTGTAAGGTACCTACCCAGGAAGTAAAAAATGTGAACATAAATTACCTACCAATCTAGTATATTTTTGAAGTCGGTGACAAGCAAATCTAAAATCCTTCATTGCGTACTTATCTACTAATTCATCAAACTTGATTGTTGCTTGTGGGCTACCCTATAAATTATTTAATTTTTAACAATTTATATTATCGCCCTTTGTAACATTAATTCCTTTCCACACTTTATGCAACTTCTTATGGGCTGTAAAAGAAATAATTTTTTAATCACAGTGTATAAATATAATTCAACTCCAGCATATATTTCAACCATCCTGTATATGATTTGCTTATGTCCACATCATATAACAGTTTTTTAATCACCCTATATAATTTTAATTTCACATTTTTTCCAACATTTTTATACCACCAAACGTCCAGTCCACCCTATATTCCAACGATCCTTTATATACAGCTGCCTACGGACCACTATCATTCTAGTCCGTCCTATATTTCAATCTTCATATAAATGCACCTACTTCTATCACTTTAGTTTGTGATTTTGTATGCTATAAATAAACACCCTGTCTATATACGCACCAAATAGCAGTTTAAAGTTTGACATGTGTTGTCACTGAATTTTCTATAAGGCCGTGAGAATGTGACAACCAAAAGCACCGTCTTCGCAAAATGGAAAAAATTGCATTTAAATAGGTATTTGTCTGGTATACAAACAAAGCGAGCTTGGTACTCATTGATTTAAGAAGCCGAAAATACTATGCTTTACTACCTATATGGTTGAAATGTACATAGAAAATTTTTAAATTCGCAATTAAAACTTCCAGTGCCTAAAATTATCGCACTATTACGTTGGAATTAAAATATTTATGAGAAATGTCCGTTATGTCATTTCGATGAAATTTTTGATAAGAATTTTGAAATTTTCGGCGATTTTCTGCAAAACTGCAAGTTGCACTTCGCAGAAAAGTATATGAGATCACCTAAGGATCTTCCTTAATAGATTTAACGTTAAAAAACTATACACATCCATAAGGAGTTATCGAAAAATCGACTAAAATATTAGGGATATTGGTCGATTTCCATGCACGCATGTGTTCGTTCACAAATTTTATCACTTTATCAATAGAATTCTTTTCCAAAATTTGAAGTTTCACCAATCCGGATATATACTCTATTAAACAAGACCATATTCGTTCAAAATGGTGCACCACAGGAGAAGAAATCAGGTAACATACATACAAAAAAACCGAAAAAATACGCGACGAATTGATAACCTCCTTCTTTTTGGAAGTCGGTTAAAAAACAGTTTATAAACTTTTTCATTCCACACATCCCATCCAATTCCCATTATAGCCGTTGAATTCAATACTCCAAAACGTCCAACCGTTGATGGACCTCTAACGAATAACCTCAATCACTACTTCAGACATGCCACCATGGACTCTCATGTAGTCTAACGTCAACACAGCTATAACAGAACACTGCAAACACGATACCCAACTAACTATCCTGAAAAAAGCCTTCCTCCAAATCCTCAACAGAACACAACCTGATACCATCCTTTATACAGACGCTGCCAAGAACAACCAGGGAGTGGGATGTTCGGTTGTCAACACTCAAAAATGTCTTAAACAGAGTAGATTGGAAAATCACTGTAGCATACACACAGCAGAGCTGTACAGCATATTAATAGCTTTACTGACAATTGAATGAAACAAGCAGAAAATGATATCTACATAAACCATCTTCTAGTAGAAGAAATTCACAAAACCATCCATTAACTAAAATCTAAAGGACCTCAAATAATTATTATGTAGATTCCATCGCATATAGGCCATATAAGGAAATGAGTTAGCCGACAAAGCAGCTAAAGAAGGTATAAAAGGGAGCAATACAAAAAATAACTTATGTATTTTCAGAGACCTCAAAAAATTTATAAATACGAACGGTCTACCAAAATGGGAGGAACTCTGGAACAAGTCAAACACCCAACTAAGTAACATCCAACTAGACGTAAATGCCGCGAATGTCCCTAACATGAAAAGGTCTGACATAATAGAAATTCGAAGGGTAAGAATTGGTCACACGCAACTTACACACAGCTTCCTGATGACCAAGGACAATCCACCAACATGTCAGAATTGTGACCCAAGCAGCCCACTCACTGTTATACACATTCTAGTAGAATGCCCACACAACAAAGATTAACGCAGAGAACATTGTCTCAAGAACAATCTCAGGAAAATCCTTAGTATACCACAGCAGCAGGACAAAGCAAGACGATTTCTGCACAGCACCAACTTGTACAACAAAATATAAACATTAACTGTAAATACCTGTAATCTAAATAGTAATTGTAAATATTTAGCATAGCCCTGGTAGCAAATATTGTATTAATATTATCAATAGCTGCCTTTTATATTTCGGGATTAGAGAACAAAAACAAATATTAATCATCGAAAATCGCTTTATTATTTTTCAAAATATTCCCCATGACGATCTATACACTTGCATGCGTTTGAACCAATTGTCGAAGCACTTTTTTCACTCTGATTGAGGTATCTCCAAATCATGCATTCTAAACGCAGCAACTGCTTCTTCAGGTGTCGAAAAACGTTGACTTCTCAGTTTGTTTTTTACGTACAGGAATAAAAAGAAGTCATTTGGTGACAAGTCAGGACTATACCAAGGATGACTCATCAAATCGATGTTTTGAGTGGTCAAAAATGCAGTTGTTTGAGCCGATGTGTGAGAGCTCGCATTGTCGTGATGAAGATCCGTCTTCGCGAGTTGGTTTTCCTCATTTCTTGGAAGACAACTGGCAAACAAATGGTTGTGTACCACTCAGAATTGACTGTTCTGCTTTGTTCTAGTGGTACAGTTGCGAGATGTCCAGTTTTTCCGAAAAAACAGGCGATCATTTGCTTGGAAGTGCTTCGTGCGCGAACAACTTCTGTTGGATTCGGCTCATCTTGAAACACCCATACAGTCGACTGCTGTTTACTTTCGAGCTCATACGCGTAAATCCACGCTTCATCACCTGTCACTATGTCATAACCGTGTTTTGAAGCACCGCGATCGTATTTTTTGAGCTTTTCTTTCAACTAATCGACACGAGCCTTTTTTGAACGATTGAAAAATTGTGTGGGATTCAACGCGAACAAATTTTTTTGATATTCAAATATTTATGCAATATTGAATGTATACTGGTCCCACTAATGTGTAAGGTTGACTCAATCTCAAGATAGGTCACATGACGATCTTGCAATATCTGTTCGCGCACAGCATCAATGGTTTCCGGAACAACAACTGTTTTTGGACGACCTTCACGAAATTCGTCTTGGAGTGAACTACGACCTCGATTGAATTCACCATATCATCGATAAACAGTGGTCCTTAATGGAGTTTCATCGCCAAAAATTAAATTAAGTTCATCCATACACTCTTTCTGACTTAATCCACGTCGAAAGTTGTAAAAAATAATCGCACGAAAATGTTCACGATTTAATTCCATTTTTTGGCCGAGATGAATCCTTTACGTTACTGTAAACAACACATAGCGCTCGTATGTCAAAACGTTCTGAGTACGTATAACCTCAAAAATGTCAAACTTTACGATAGAGCTGTCAGTTGTCAGATTGCAACACTAGGGTTGTCCAATCCCGAAATATAAAAGGCAGCCCTCGTACACTCTGTAACTGTGTCAGTGACCATAATGTAGTCGAGACACTTTAATCTAAATAAAAAAAAATGTATTCATTTGTATTCATTTTCGTTCTGTAAAATCACTTAATGATATATGGTTGTCTTTTATGTCTTTATATGATTGTAGAAAGGAATGTAAAATATGCAACTCACCTTCTGCATATGTTAATGATATTTCGATTTACGTCAGTCTTTCAGGGTTAAAACTAAGCTGGTAGTTTTTCGGTTGAAAACTGACTGATATTTCAATAAGTACATTGAAAGAAACTTTTGCGGCCCCCATCAAAATTGAATTCCCATAAAAAAAACCGACGTCTGAATGAAAAATTCAGTTCTGCCGTAATAGGTATACAATGTAGGAAACAAATCGAAGTGTTCGATAACTCATGTTTGATAAATGATTAATTGATTCCGTTCCTTTTTCCTTGGGAGCACCATTATGAATTCAGAATATTCATTCACTCACATATTTCTGTGATACGGCCGCGTGTTTTTGGCAGGAAAATCTATTAATAATCCCACTTTGACTTCGCTTGCTTGTGGAAAGTATTTTTTGGATTTTCGGCTGACTTGATTGTCTACGTAAGGAATTGATTGCCAAGTGTTTTACAGAAAATTGCTTAATTAACAGCCTGAAACTTCCGGTGAATGTTGCTCTTAAAAAAAAGGAAAAAAATAAGGAGCTTTCAATTTAACGCAACTTTGAAACTTATTTTCAGGGAATTGAAATTCACAACAGTTGCTGATCAATATTTAAACTCTTTCAGCGTTAATAAGTGGCAAAATCGAGTTGTGCAATTAGGATTTAGATTAATGGATTTCGTGAGGTAATATACAGAGTGTTGGAATCAATACGACTCGTTAAAATATTCCAAAGTATATACGACCTTGAAACTATTACTTATCTAACTATAATAAAGGTTTAATACTGACATTTTCTGTTCTTGTCTTAAAATTTATAAAGCTGTTACATACATTTTGAACGATTTTTAGTTAAATAGAATCTCGGTGACGAACAATATACATGCTACAAATAACCGCATTAAATTATAATAATATGTCCTGAATTATTTTGTCTGTTCATTGGGTTTTCTCTCCTCAAAATTTTTTCCTGCAACAGATAAGTATTTAAAAATTGTATATGTAGAACAAAGTGTAGTAAGGCAATTTCGTAAAATTGCCCGGATTACTGGCTGTCTGTACAGAGATTCATCCTCACAGTTTTTTGAGAGAAAGAGATGTCTATAAAATGATCAACCAGTATTCCTGTATATAAGTAATGTATTGTATATTGTGTAATACTTATCTATGTATGGAGACGTTTCAACTACGAGTCTGGACTCGTTGTCAATCGTTTAGTGTTGTTTTCGAGGTTTTTTTTTCTAAAAAATTTTCGCTTTGATCTTGAATTTGTTGTTTGTCAAAAAATTTGACACTGACAATTTGTCGTTTGGCGATCACTTGACGCTGAGGTTACCGTTTTTTTGTTCTGTTAGCAATAAATTCCTCCAGTCCAAATTATGGAACTAACCGAACTTTGCTTAAACACTACATATTTTCAATTTGAAGGAGATTTCTATAAACAAGAATTTGGTATGGCCATGGGTTCTTCTTTATCTCCTATAATCAGTAATATACTCATGACATATTTTGAAGAAAGATTCATAGGCAAATATAAGAATAAACCAAAAGTGTGGTGGAGATACGTTGATGGCATTTTTGTGGTTTGGGAGTATGGTGCTGAAGAACTGCACTCATTCCTAGATTACATCAATATTCAAGAACCCACAATAAAATTTACAATGGAGATGGAATATTTGCACAAACTTGCTTATCTTGATGTACTTATAGATAGAACAAACAACACAATAAGTACAAGTACTTATCGAAAACCTACAAATACTAATAGATATTTGAATTTTCACTCCAACCATCCCTTAAATGTAAAGAAAGGTGTTGTAAAGTGCTTATATGATAGAGCAAAAAACATATCTTCATCCACCAAAATCTTTAACAAAGAAGTCAATATTATCAAAGAACATCTACTTCAAAATGAATATCCCCAAGACTTTATAAATAAAACTATAAATCAGCTAGAAAGAAAATCGCAACAACAAACCAGCACAAATAACCATCACACTAATACCAACCAAACACAAACAGACAACCAAATTATGAACATAACTCCATATATCTCAGGTGTATCGGAAAAAATTAATCGGTTAGGAAATAAATACAGCGTTAAAACTGTTTTTAAAACAAATAATACCTTGCGCTCTATCCTCACACATACCAAACCGTTTAACGCAACCCAGAGTTCTAAAAATTGTGGGTACAGTGTTTTGTGTGACTGTGGCCATTCTTATACCGGTAAAACTTCAAGACCTTTAGAAGTAAGGAAAAAAGAACATCAATATAACATTTCCAGAAGACATATGGACAAATTAAATTTGGCCAATCATGTATTAACGAGCACCGGCAGCCACAGGATAGACTGGGATAAAATAAAGATTTTGTTGAAAGAAGAAAATTTAAAAAAGAGAAAACTTAAAGAAGCCAGCTGTATGATGATAAACAACACTGAAATCGGGGCACCTTCAGCCGACCTTCATTTGGACTGGAGGAATTCATTGCTAACAGAACAAAAAATCGGTAACTTCAGCGTCAAGTGATCGCCAAACGACAAATTGTCAGTGTCAAATTTTTTGACAAACAACAAATTCAAGATCAAAGCGAAATAAAAAAACCTCGAAAACTACACTAAACAATTGACAACGACTCCAGACTTAGAGTTGAAACGTCTCCATACACAGATAAGTATTACACAATATACAATACATTACTTGTATACAGGAATACTGGTTGATCATTTTGTAGACATCTCTTTCTCTCAGAATAACTGTGAGGAAGAATCTCTGTACAGACAGCCAGTAATCCGGGCAATTTTACGAAATTGCCTTACTAAACTTTGTTCTATATATACAATTTTTAAATACTTATCTGTTGTAGGAAAAAATTTGGAGGAGAGAAAACCCAATGAACAGACAAAATAATATGGAAAGCTTCTTAATATCATACAGCTACGTCTACCTTTGTTTTAGTTATTATCTTTTTTACTTACTTCAAAAAATGGAAGTACTACAGAGAATAAAATGTTCCACATGGATAAGAGGTTCCCCAGGGTCCTGTATTAGGGCCCACCTTGTGGAATATGCTGAACGACGAACTGTTACAAATAAGAATCAGGGAAATACTAACACAATAGCGTTTTCTGATGATCTGGCATTCTGTAGGCAAAAATAAGGAATAACTGGTAAAGATCGTAACTCGGGAAATCAATGCATTGGGAGACTGAATGAAGGCTATCCCACTGATATGGGGTCGACATAATTCCAATACGACTTTAAACACACTTCAAGAAATAATTAACACGTTAAGCGCCATTTGTATCCTTGGATACAACCTTGATCATTTGGGCCACCTGTATCCAAACGGGTACAAAGGACTACTTTTACTTTCAGCTGGCTGATTTCAAATAGATGCAACGTGTGCGTTTATACGTATAGGGGACTTATAAACATGGCCCGTTGGTCCAAAATTTGGTTTTGGCATGAGAATTTTTTTTTAGGTTAATAAAATAATAAATTTTGAAAAAAATACATTATATTTGAAATACATAACACAGTACTTTTTGTAAGTGCTTTTACAAATACAATTTGTAAAAACTCATATGTATTGATTTCATTCTGATTTATGGGTGATAAACATTTTAAGCAGTAAAATTTTTCACAAGCACTACATTTGTAGGGAGTTTGTGAAAATTTAGTTTTGGCATATTTCCAATCATGACTGTTTTTTATTCTTTCACAGCAAGCCGAACATCTCCTTTTCTTATTATCAAATCGATATAAGTGGCCAAAAACTTTAATTCCTGAAAAGGGGCTAGCTGTTCCATCTCACTGCTTACAAACAGGCTATCCCTTCCCAAAATTAAAAGATACAGAAACTATTCACATACACAGTATTAAACCGATTTTAGAATAAGCTCAAATTTTCAAGAGTATTAACGAGCCTTTATCCTCTAGTTTAATCTTAAATGACCGGGTAGAGTTGCAAAAAGGTGTCCTCTTCCAGGTATTCAAATAATATCTTTGTGGGTTTTTCCCAAAATTTCAGCCGGTCATAATTTAATCCAGGGTAATTTTTAACTAGTATGTCTGTGATGTAAATTTTAATAACCTTTTTACAATGTAATAAAATAATACCTTTATGAGTTTTTCCCAAATTTTATGTCATAAATATAAGCCATCATTATACTAAAGTAACAACCATGGTATATTTCTTTGTAAATTGTAACATTATAACAATTTGTAATTCATTCATCAGTTCGCTCTTGTTCGATAATGGCATAGCCTTTTGCCGAAACTAGTCACATTAAAGTGAAAATAAAAAGTGATATAAAAACTAAGTTAACCTATGTTTTCTTTCATTATGAATATTAAAATATAAAAAGCATTTCGGTAAATCCGAAAATTAAAACAACCACCAAGACTTGGCAGAAAGAGTGCATACATGCTAAGTAAAATGTAGTATGGAGTAGCTTTATCTTTAGCAACCCTTATGATCTTATGATCCTTGACGGTTGGAATAGAGTATCTATGAGTATCATAATTGCGTACATTGAAGGGAACATCCATTCTGTTTCGCAGCATTTTGATTTTAAATGTTTCCACACAGTTGACACCCAACCACTGCTACAACTCTATAGCAGAATACCGTACAATTATGCTGATTTTAAGTTCTGGTTGTATAGTACTTTCATCCATTTCCTCCAACTAACATATCATTTCTTCTATCATAATTTGACGTCCAGACAGTTCCTGTTTACCTATACGGATTTAGGTTCATTGCTTCAGCGAGTATATCGATTGTTGTCTTCTAGTATTTGCCTCAATTTCAAAAGTGTTTTGAGATTGTGCATAAAATAATTAGATTACTATAAATACATTCTTTCTAAAAAAAGTATTTCTACAACTCTCCAGTGAAAACGGATCTTAAACTACATTCTGTTTCGCAGCATTTTGGTTTTAAATGTTTCCACACAGTTGACACCCAACCACTGCTACAACTCTATAGCAGAATACCGTACAATTATGCTGATTTTAAGTTCTGGTTGTATAGTACTTTCATCCATTTCCTCCAACTAACATATCATTTCTTCTATCATAATTTGACGTCCAGACAGTTCCTGTTTACCTATACGGATTTAGGTTCATTGCTTCAGCGAGTATATCGATTGTTGTCTTCTAGTATTTGCCTCAATTTCAAAAGTATTTTGAGATTGTGCATAAAATAATTAGATTACCATAAATTCATTCTTTCTAAAAAAAGTATTTCTACAACTCTCCAGTGAAAACGGATCTTAAACTACATATTCCTAATAATAATTTTATACGTAAGACATCGTTTTCCAAAAAATCGTAAAAATCTCGTTATAAACTTACCAATTCACTGAAGTGGCCTAATTGACTTGGATATTGGATGGTTCCATATAGTTACGTAAACGATACAGTTTTTCAAAAATTACATAAAGAAGTAAAATTTGTTGGTTTATTTCTTTATTTGCTTGTTTGTAAGGGGTAATATGAGCCACATAAATTTTAATTTATTTTCGATAAAATGTTTGGCTTGACTTTTATATTTTGTTCGGGAATTTTCATTCAAATTATTAGAAAACGTTGATTGGGCCTTAAGAGTGCCTCTGCAACCCTTTTTTCCACAAGAAAACTGCAAATTTAAGATATCATAATTTTGTAAAAAACATCTATTTTTGACGTCTAAAATACGTATTTGCCGTCCATTACTATTGACAACTGACATACCCTACGACAATTACGACACAGAGCTGTAAATAATGCAGAATTTAACACGGAACAGCGATTTCGTGTTTTATGTAGCATTTCAGATTCAAATCGATGATAGCAAATTTGGGAAGCGGAAGTATAACAAAGTTGAGTAGAAAGGTAGATTTTAAGCCTTACTCATTCTTTTTTTGTTACCTACACAGCAGAACATTGATAGTATCGTGTATTTTGGCGGTGGTCTTGTGTCACACCATTGAATTGAAAATTGGTAGGTAACAAAACATTTTTTTGGATTGATTTCACCAAGTAACACTTTTAGGACGACACACTGAGGGCAATTGGGTACTCGGCTTCATTGAAGACGGGAGTGAAGACTTACGTTTAGAGGTTTGCCCTGATAATGTCAGGTCTACCGAAGTACTGCTACCTCTTATGCAGAAGCATGTCGCAGAGGGTTCAATCATCCACACAGACTTTTGGAGGGCCTATGATTATCTGGCTGATCATGGGTATATACACAAAAAGATCAATCATAGTGACCCTGGCAATCCGTACATCAGGAAATAGCCTACAGTGCACAAATATTGTAACAACACTAAAACGGGACCGTAATAAAGACAGCAACATATTTCAGACTTGGATGTTAATTCATCCCATTTAATGAAATAGTATGTTAGTGGTACCTCCGTGTGTATATGCTCTAAGTGTCAATTGTGAGGTTAACATCAAAATTTGTGTTCCATGTCAGTTGCAGGGCCCTTAATATATCAAAATAGTTGGCATTTCTGCATTATTTGCTTCAAGATTGCGTAAATGTAGGTTATATATGACAAATTTCAAGTGAAATTTTTTGTAAAAAAAGGGTTTTCTTGTGGAATAAAGTATTGCGAAAGCATTTTTTAGCCTTTTTTAACGTTGTTTGAAAATTTCGTAAAAATAGGCCCGCACAAAGATATAAAAGACCTACCGAAAGTGATGCAAGCATTAAATTGGGTGTATATACTCCTCTGTGCAAATAAATAAGAAAGAGTTTTATCATTTTTCAATTCCGTACTTAAATGGGTTACAGTAATTGTTATAGAATAAAAAAATGATGAAGGCGTGAAAGTTGGTATATATGCCTGAAATGACTACAACTCTATTTAAACATTCCGGGAAAATCACTTATGAGGAGCATGATTCATAGCATGACAATTGATAAATTTATTTTTTTCCTTAACTGTTTAATTGAGTTAGAGAAAGGACTTCCGGTCAAAATGGCGAGGTGACCGAATGTTTGTGCGCGTCGTAGCTTAGGAAAGTCAGTTTAGTGAAAAATCTAAGCAGGATAAACCGACCTTGTTTTTGCCGTTATACCCCTCTGGAAGTGATTTAAGTGTTTAGAATAGTGAAAAGCCGGGAGTTCTAGGTCGCCTCGCTCTGTAAATAGCGTTTCTAATATCTTAATAATCATTAATTTTTATTAGTATTGGAACAGAATTACGTGTTAATATCATTACAAGGAATATTTTATTTTCCATATTTCAGTCGAATATTTGTGCACAAGTACATGTGACATCAATGCAGTAAATGTTTTTATAAATAAATACATTTTTAAAAAAACAAAAACCGACTTCAAAAGAAAATTAACCAAAAAGCATGAAATAATATTTTGCTACAATTAAATACTTTTTATTAAGTCGGTGCCAAGCGAGAGTGGAAATATTTTTTGAGGTACATTGATGAGTTATACTTCGCAACTTCGCTGTTCGAATTATATATATATATATATATATATATATATATATATATATATATATATAAACAAACCTTGTTCGTATTACAGTATTAGATTATTTATATTTGATAACAATTTTATATCTTAACCGAAATGAGGGTACTTTAATTTGTAATTAAAAGCCCTCTTTGAAGACAAACCTTGTCTACAGTTAATATAAAAAAATTGACATGGAATGATTACTGTTTATGTTTTAGACCATGTAAAAAATCTGTTTGTGAAGAATAACTTTTTTCTCTTAAAATTATGAATAAAAAAGAAATCGTTTGATTTATGAATACACACTGTATATACATATTAACTGACACTTATTTTGATTAATTCATGTTATTTACAATTTACCCCAAGTTCCGAATAGTTAATACCAGTAACTCAATAAAAGCTTATATTACCGGCGACTCCACCAAGACATAGAATATAAGAAAATAGGTAACAAGTTTTTCCCCATTCCATAAGAAACGATACAACTATGTTATTTGAAATAAAAAAAATTTCTGACCACTTTGAGATATCACGTAACTAATCCAATCTCTTTTCAATTCGTTCCACGTTCCGAACAAAATTTTTAAAAGGCATAGAGTATATGAGATTAGGTAAAAATAGTTTTTCCCCTTTTTCTAAGAAACGGTATAAGCTATTTTAATGAAAAAAATATGGGACCACTTCGCTATCTCCCCAAACAGGATCCAGTAAAATGGTCGAAATTCCTCGAGCCGTTTCCGAGTAATCGGTGAACAAACATAAAAAAAAGCAACATAGATACAGACGAATTGAGAACCTCCTTCTTTTTGAAGTCGGTTAAAAAAGTGATTAATGTATAAAGAAATAAACATATACATAGTTCAATAAACTTTCTTAGTTAATCGAAACTGGGGTCAGGTCAATAAGAACTCACTGTTCAAGACTATAATGATCCCTTATGGGACCGCTTGTTGAAGAAGAAGAAAAATTGATTAATCTGATTAATTGCAGTTGAAATATCATAAAATTAGTAAAAGCTTTTGAAAAAATATGAAAAAATGACGAAACCTCGTAATGTTAAGAATAACATCACAAAAATATAAAAATTGTCAAGATTTAAAACAGTGCTGAAGCCTTTTAAAATTGTAAAAAGTGAAAAAAATAATAGGACGAAATCGATTGGAAAAGGAAGCGAATACAACTGATATAAAAGAAAAAACAATTAACGGGCGAACTGAGTTCGGGAAGTGGAAGAGTTCTTAAGGTTAAAAGTTGTATGGAAAAAAGTTAAACGGTAATGTTGTAGGTATTAACAAGATCTACAACTTTTGTATTTACACTTTTTCACATAACTAAAAATTTATGTGAAAAATTCAAAAAAAATACCGAAATTTGTTGGAAACTTACCCTTTTACGTTATAAACAAACTACTGTAAGTTTTTTGAACATTTTTTTTACCTTATTTTGACTTAATATCGTAAAGGAAGGTGGAGACTAATGATACTAACCAACGCCACCGTAAATGTGAAAAAAACTAAAAAATGTCAAAACATCTTTTTTTAAATGTCCAAATGTCAAAAATGTATTAAAAGTCAGAAACGTCAAAATGTAAATATAACAAAAATATCATAAATATAAATTATATCTAAAAAACCCGTTTAAAAATCGTGTGCAATCAATCACTATTTTCTGGCATGATTTCTTTTTTTATCTGATTTAAGGTACATTTATATTGATTATTTTAGCGTATTCTTATCTCTCTCTTTCTCATTCTCTCTCTAATTAGTATATTTTTCTATATTTTCCACATATATTATAACTTTTTTATTTGTTTTATTATTTGGACCACTTTCTACAAGAGTAACTCTAAATCACCCTATATTGCAACCACGCTTTAGATGTTTCTGTGTATGGGTCACCCGATATAAATTAATTGTTTTTTCATTCATTTTTTGAACCACCCTGTACACCTATAATTCAACTCCACACGATGTTGCAACCGCATTATATAAGTATTAATCCTCTCCACCCCATTGACTGTTTCTATTTTTCTATTGTTTAAATCACCCTGTATACGTATAATTTTACTTCGCCCCATATATTAAATATAAACAACTACGTATGTTCCACACTATATAACATTTCTCTTTACCTTATATTTCAACAATCCCGTATATTCAACTGCTTCTACCATTTTTTGAACCCTCCGCCTTATAACTCAAATGTCATTACTGCATATGCTTATTTAACTTTTTTTTTGACGTTTTTGATCCACTCTGTATGACTATAGTTTTACTCCACTCTTATTTCAACCACCTTGAATAGGTAACTACTTATGTGCCGGCAGTACAACATTTTTTGAGCCGCCCTGTATAACTGTAATTTTACTTCGCGCTATATGTCAACTACACAAATTGCTTGCTGCTTGAATTTCCATGCACGCACACACACATACACCTACCACTGTATTCTGTATAGAAAAGATCGCTCACATAAGATTTTTCGTTTTGATACACTAATGGAATATTTTCTGCCACTTCACTCGACTGTAAGCCCCCTAAAATGAAAACCATTACAAACACCCTGTACGATATATTTTCATGGCATATCTTGACATTTAAGCTAGATATTTATGATGAAAATTTGACATTTAAATTGATGTTTACCGTTTTTTGCACATATTTTTCCGATTCTTAGAAAACCGGTATGTTTACGTTATAGATAATTATACGAAATGAAGCTGGAACATCTTATTGTAGAATACATGTTAAAAAATTCAAATTAATTGAGTCGTTTTAGGGAAAAGAGTATACATTCATTGAAATTTACTTAACTGTAGTCCCTTAATTACGGTTTTTTCTGAGTTTCTGGAAAACTGTAAATCTCTCATTGTAGTAAATTATATGGTACATTTCTGTAATATTTCTTAATATAATGCCGATCAAATCATCACAATTGCCCAAGTCGTTTTCAATTAATCACTGAGCATACTTAATAAAACATGTCGACGAATTAATAGACTTCTCCTTTTTGGAAGTCGCTTAAAAACTATAATCAGAATTGTAAAAAATCTCAAAACACGTTAAATATGTCTACCTTCATATTAAATTCCAAAATGTTGTGATTTTAGAAGCAGTTGTTGCCATATAAATTTCGCTCTAACATGATAATGCTTAAATGAGTTCCAGAAAAAAATACGTCAAATACGCCGATTTACATACCCTGTGTGAAATCGGGACAGCTAGTAGAAACAATAAATCATAAACCTGAAAGAACTGCCACATAATAATTTTTTATAAATAACGAAATCTATATCAATACATATAAAAAATTCGGTGTTATTTCTAAGTCCTCTTTAAATTTTTACTCATTTGCGTTTTAAACCAAAACGACTATAAATATTATTCATTCGTATTTTTTATCTGTTGAATTATAGAAACACTTAAATAATAGAGCGAGAATGTGAGCACACCTGATTTTATAGTACTTTTATAGATCTTTTGCCGAAGGTGCAATAAACAAAGCAATCAGCTACATAAATTCAATTCAGTTAGCTAAGCTATAGGAATTTACGATGGCACACGGAATTTTTCAGTTACGGTGTAGAACAATGAAGCTCAAACTTCTTGAATGTCACGGACAGCGTGGAGACTTGGTTAGTATTATTAATTTCCACCTTCCTTCGGATCTCGTTATGGAGAAAGTTTGATAACAAAGGTCTCTCCCCAGGAACATCAGTTAATCGAAGACTGACATAATTCAGGAAAGTTAATTAGGGAATGGTTTTTTAAGCTCATTTTTTTACTCAGTGCTGCCGAAATAATTGACATGGTGTATAATACATACTAGCGGTCAAATATTATACACTTTTTTGTGTGCTTATACAAAATAGTTCACTACCATTAAATTAAGTAAAAAATTATTTCACAAAGGATAATAATTTCAGTTTTGTTGTCTGACTGTTCAGTTAATATACATGTTCGACGCTAAGGCATATTTGATAAGCAAAATCAAATAACGTGCTGTTCTTGAATGAAAAAGAATATACAAATTTTCATTCCATCTTACTATTATTGAATAAATTAATAAAACATTAAAAAATATATAACCGACTTCCACCTATAACTAAAAAGCTAAAAATAATTATAACAAAATACAACTCTAGCAAATAAATAAAATATTCGATGTTGTTAGGTACCTACCCAGAAAGTAAAAAATTTAAACATTAAAAGGTGCTCATTCTGTACAAATTAATTACCTACCAATCTAGTATATTTCTGAAATCGGTGCCAAGCAACAATCAAATTTGATGAATTAGTAGATAAGTACACATTGAAGGATTTTAGATTTGCTTGGCACCGGCTTCAAAAATATACTAGATTGGTAGGTAATTAATTTGTACAGAATGAGCACCTTTTAATGTTTACATTTTTTACTTTCTGGTTAGGTACCTAACAACATTGAATGTGTTATTTAAAAGCTAGAGTTTTATTTTGTTATAATTATTTTTGGCTTTTTAGTAATAGGTGGAAGTCGGTTATATTTTTTTAAAAAATGTTTTATTTCCAACTTTTGAGTTTTTTTTTAAAGCAGGTAGTTTTCATTCTTTTTATTTTATTTTGTATGTATAACCTTAATAGACAGGACCAGGTAACATCGAAAGCCTCAATAGTACACAATGATACATTTTCATTTAAATTGACAGGTAAATGTTTACGAACAAAATGTACTAGTACCCGTTGACTTAATAAGCCCAAAATTTGTTTATGCCTTATTGACCACACCATGTAACCTTTTTTGTCAACCCTTTATAACTAAAGGTAATTCCACTTGACGACTGCCTACGTACAACCATAAATTTGTTAGCTGCCTTTTGTAAATTATAGGACGGAGTAGAAACCATCCCATATTTACGGAGTCAAATTCGTCCTATATTTCAACCATCGTATATAAGTGGTTGTGGGGTACCCTATAAATTATTTAATAACATTAATTCCTCTCCACACTATATGAAACTTCTTATGGGCTATGAAATATATAAAAATATGATTCAACTCCAGCATATATTTCACCTATCCTGCATATAATTTTTTTATGGCCACATCACATAACAGTTTTTTAATCACCCTATGTAATTTTAATTCCACCCCACCCTATATTCCAACCATTATAGGCTGCCGTATATGGGCCTATGATGGCACCATAATGTTTTTAACTGCCTTCTGTAACTATGCTTCTACTCCGACTTATATTTCAATCATATATATATATATATATATATATATATATATATATATATTTGTTTTTAAGTTTTCGCGGGCACTAAATGTATTAGATGGTTTCCGGGAATTCATCCGCGTAGTTGATAACTGATCCCTGCCGGGATCGATGGTAAAATGACGACGTTTCGGCAGAATCACATCTGCCCTCTTCAGGTCGGTTCGCATAATTCTCGTAGCCTTCTGCTTTCGCTTCTAGTTAGTCGAATACTGATATTTTCAGGAGCGCGCACGGTGTTATAAGTCGCGGCTCGTAAGAGAGGCAAACTCTTTGCACTCAAACGGTTGCCACCCTGTATATGTCTGCTCCGTGATGTTTGGGCCTTTCTCTAGACTCCGTTAGTAATATATTAGTATGAAGTATACGGATGTAATAACCAGACGATTGTACAAATAATGATGAGATTATGTGGGAGGCACTGTATAATTGGTCGCTATACTAATTGATGTTCGAAACAAGATGTTGTCCCAGCCACCATATTCACCAGATTTAGCTTTAAACACATTCTTATTGTTCCTGAAATTTACAACAAATCACTCAAATAAAGATTACATTAGAATAACAAAAATCTAATTTTCAGAATTTCTAAAAACTTAAGTTGAAAACTACATAATTTATTATACCAACAAAAGTTTTCTGTCAAACTATGTTGGCTTCCCAAAATTAATTTTTTTGTGTGTATATGAGAAAAACTAGTAATATTACAAAACAATAAAATCCACAGAAATATATTTAGTACAAATCTGGGTTGATATTTTTCATACTTTTCCTTGTACAAATTTGCTGTTCCATCCACTAAAAACCTCGGTGTATGAATAAACCATTCACCAGTTAATTTACCACATTATAACCTAATTAAAAAAACAAAAATCGATTGAAAACCAGTTTTCCGCATTCAATAACCGATAGCGCAACACACCAAGACACTGAATCGCTCTGAAAAATTCCATGAAAATCGAGGTGGCTGCGAATTTTTCATGGCTCTTTTGTTCTCCTCATATTTCCATTAAAAATTAACCAACATGATTAAACTTGTTAATGCTGTTCCGGTGGGATCAAAGCTGCTGACTTGTTAGGAACTCATCCGATAGCTAATAATGTGCAATGGCGCACACAAATATTGACTTTAATTAGACCTCGAGATCGCTCGTTAAAGAAAAATGGTATTAAAGCTTAGGTCAGCAGCGTTAGCCCCATGATAGTTTCTGACTTTACAATGTGATCGGAAATCTCGGTGAAATCCTTTTCGACGTTAGCTGAGAAAACAATAGTAATTGGTTCCAATTATGGAATGAATATTATTTAAACTAGAATGTACAAAACATCCGCTACGGTTTAAAACTAAGTTGTTTTACTTCTGATGCTTTAAATAAAATTTATATCTTTTAACGTTTAAATTTAATATTGTTTTCCTAAAGCATAGATGTCTTTTAAATGTTATTTGTGGCATATTCTTGATTACTTTTATTTGTTCTTGGGAAATAACACACAATTGAAACAAAAATCTGTATATTCAAGGAACCAAAGGTTTTCCAGGTCTATTATGACCTCGTTTTCAATGGCTTTAAACATATATTGAAAATATAAAATGCAAAATGAAAGTTTGATATATGATTTTTAAGTTGATATAAAAAAATGGTTGTTTCTAGATATATAGGTAGCACAAAAAATTCTAAAAATCATGTATCAGTTAAACCGCCTTTCAGTTGGAAGGACTATACGTGTACGACTTTAATATAAGATATGGCATTCGCCAAAAATGAACTATCCCATTACTGGGTTGTTCATAAGGAGATGGCCATTAGTAATTTCTTCTCTAATTGTCAGTAACCAGATACGATTGAATTCTACAGAAGTAGAAGCGTTACAATCGTCTTTATTCAAAAGAATTAAAGCAGACTCTTTTATTTTTCGTTTTGTGTTATGTTGTTCTTTGTTAAGTATAGTTGAATTGTCAAATTTTATTTGATGGCCTAGGTTCCAAGCATGTTTACAAATATTCGATTTTTGAAATAGTCGTTTTTTATGTAATTCTCGTGTTCATTAATTCGTACGTTTAATGGTTTTGATGTTTCCCCAATATAAAATTTATTTCATTCGCAAGGAATCTTGTACATGCGGTTTTTTGAGTTCTGAGTTTTGTTGGTTGGCTTTGTTTCCTATATGAGTGATCTCAATCAATGCTGTTTTGAAAGTACATCTAAAACAAAAATTTAATCTCAAAACAGCATTCAAAACAAGAAATACACTGAAATCACTAATATCTAAAACAAAACCAACCAAGAAAACTCAGAACTCAAAAAACTGCATATAAAAGATTCTTTGCGAATGCTATAAATTTTATATTGGAGAAACATCGAGACCATTAAATGTACGAATTAATGAACACAAGAATTACACAAAGAAACGACAATTTGAAACAACCGAAAATTTGTGAAGATGCTTGGAACCTAGGTCATAAAATATATTTTGACAATTTAACTTCACAAAGAACAATATAACACAAAACGAAACATAAAAGAGTCTGCTTTAATTCTTACCTGATTACCGACAATTAAGGCTATCACCTTTTGAACAACCTAGTATCCGGATAGTTCATAAGGTTTTTCCTTATGACGTTAATGGGATCACTGAAACAAAAAAATTTTTTGATCACATTTTTGGCGAAAGCGCTATTTTATATCAACAGTTGTACCTAGGAACTACACTTATACATTCTAAAGACAACCCTTTGTTTGTGTTTGAAAGCTGTTTAACTGTAATTCATGATCTTTAGAATTTTTTGTCCTACTTGTATATCTACAAGTAACAAATTTTTCTTATGTCAACTTAAATATCATATCTCAAACTTTCATTTTGCATTTTCAATAATGTTTAAAGCCATTTAAAACGAGGTCAGAAAAGACCTGGAAACGTTTGGTTCCTTGAATATACAGATTTTTGTTTCGTTTGTGGTGTTATTTCCCAAGAACACATAAAAATAATCAAGAATATGCCACAAATAACATTTAGAAGACAATTAAAATTCATTTGTGTTTAAATCATAACACCACAGCATGCAATAAATAAGAACATTAATAACTTCAACTACACAAAATTCATAAATATTTCACAACACCTTTACACGTAATAAAGAACTCCATTATTCTAGGTAACTATCGCATTATATCCTTTGTCATAAAAAATCGTCGCCATTATGAGGACAAACTAAAGCCTAATACTTCTCTTTATCATTTTCAGGTCCAGCCTTCTGGGGTCTTATAAATCCTGAATGGTCATTGTGCAACAAGGGGAGAAGACAGTCACCCGTTAATCTAGAGCCCAGTAAGCTGCTCTTCGACCCGAATCTGCGACCTCTTCACATCGATAAACATAGAGTAAGGAGCTTAGCACTTATACCTCACCCTTAAACGTGTACTTAGATACTTTCAAGGGCGATTATGTTAAGATTATCACACATGAGAATGAATATATCTCACGCTTAATACTTACGGGATTAGAGTAATTTCCACACAATGCTTTCGTGGTTAACAAAGAGTTTTGCTATCCGATATTGTTTTTTCTGGGTCCTTTTACTGAATTTAACAGAAATTTATGGTGATAAAAGTTCTTCATTCTTAGAAACATTAGTTTGATTAAAAAGGTAATAGAGGGCAGTTTTCTATATTTAATACAGGTAGGTGAAGAAATTAATGTTTCATGCAGAAGTATTTTTGAAGTTCATATTCTTTTAAACATAGCTTCATACTCTCGAGTTCGAGGTGTCATTCTTTTGTACGCAAGACAATATACAGTGATGGGCAAATGTGTGGAACCAAGTAAATATCTCTGGAATTATTAGAGATATCAAAATGAAATTTGGAAGGTGGATACTGCAGTAGATTGCTTATTTGTTTCCAGATTTTTTTACAATTTTGAACTTCCTGTTTTACCGGAAGTAATGTCGATTTTACAATTTGCAATGAAACACACTGTATAGTATTTTAGTTTCTGATGAAACATTTTATTGCGAATACAAAAATATCGGGTTTGATATTGTTTATTCAATACCTACGGAGATATTAGAAAAGTAACTAAGGAAAGGAAAAATTCGATGGTAGCTAAACTCGGTTCAGATTTCATTTACGCCCGATATAAACAAACCGCTCGGTAAGGATTTGGATTTCTATTTGTCAATCGGTGGCATTATACCGTCCATAGTCGAATACACGTGCGTTTGTTTAAATCAGGCGCAAATTAAATCTGAATCAAGTTTAGTAGTCCATGAAATTCATTGCAGAAGTGACAGTAGTTGTCAAAATAAGTTTTTTTTATTTGAACGTAAAAAGATTGTATTGTTTTAATTTGATCGTAAAATGGCCGAATTAAGTGAAAGAGAAAGAATATAAATATTAATGATGATTGGGTATGGGGAGAGGAAAAGGACGCATCAAGAAGTTTGTGACCTTTTTAAAATTGTTCATCCGAATACACAATTATCCCGTTCAGTAGTGACGAAAACTTTGCGAAGGTACGACACAAGTGGAACAGTTAGCAAATTACCAAAAAGTGGGAGGTTAAAAAGTGCAAGTAATGAAGGTCTAGCTGAAAATGTTGCTATATCTTTGGAAGAAAATCCTTACTTATCCACTACCGACTTCGCCAATATGCATGCAATTAGCCGTCGTTCAGTAGGAAGGATATTAAGGCGAGAAATATCATCCATACAAAATTCGCCTCGTTCAAGAACTCTCCGAAGACGATTTCGACAGACGTTTGCAATTTTGTGAAACGATGATGGATATTGATAATAATTTTATAAGAAATGGAGTGTTTACAGACGAGGCTACATTTTGTTTAAATGGTACGGTTAATCGACATACCTGCCGCTACTGGTCGCAAAGTAATCCTAATTGGGTACAAGAGGCTCATACACAACATCCCTAAAAATTGAACGTTTGGTCCGGCATTTATAACAACAGATTCGTGGGACCTTTCTTCCTGTAAGCAGCGCTGTTGGCTGTGACGGTATAATGCCACCGATTGGCCGATAGAAATACAAATCCTTACCGAGCGGTTTGTTTATATCGGGCGTAAATGAAATCTGAACCGAGTTTAGCTTCCGTCGAATTTTTCCTTTCTTTAATTACTTTTCTGTTAATATCTCGGTAGGTATTGAAGTAAACGATATCAAACCCGATATTTTTGTATTCGCAATAAAATGTTTTATCAGAAACTAAAATACTATACAGGGTGTTTCATTGCACATTTTAAAATCGACATTACTTCCGCTAAAACAGGAAGTTCAAAATTGTAAAAAAATTTGGAAGCAAATAGGCAATCTACTGCAGTATCCACCTTCCAAATTTTATTTTGATATCTCTAACAATTCCAGAGATATTTGCTTGGATCCACATATTTGCCCATTACTGTATATAATATATATTGTTTCTGGGACAATTGAATGTCCGCTCGAACACTATGTATTTGATACATTTCGTTAAATAAGAAGACGCGATATATAAAGACCGACATCTAGGATTTTCGGGGAAACTAGCACATAGAGGTTCCGAACCTGGAGCCGTTCCATGTAATTGCTGTTACCCGTAATTCCTAGGTTAGAATGTCACGATGTTAGCTGCATAATATACAAATTTTAATAAACTATATCGTGAGCTATGACGATGGCCCACATATTGGTCGCACTTGGTTCAATACCACTCACAATTCCTAGTTTTTAACCAATTTTAAAATTGTTGTTGAAGAATACTGGTAGTATAAGTTGAAATTACAATTTTATACTCTAATACGAGGATAAATAATTTATAATTAAAAAAGAACCAACTTCAGCTGACTTAACACAAAAACCGTGTGCAATCAATCACTGTTTTCACACATATCTTCTTTTTTATCTGATTTAAGGTACAATTAAATTAAAAATTTTAGGGTATTCTTATCTCTCTCTTAAAACCTTATGTATAACTGTAATTATTCTCCGTTATTTGTGGCATATTCTTGATTACTTTTATGTTTTTTTGGGCAATCCACAATCGAAATAGAACAACGTATATTGAAGAAAAACCAAATGTTTCAAAGTCTATTCTGACTTCGTTGTCAATGGTTTTATATTTATTAATGTAAATTGCAAAATGAAAATTTGATATATGGCATTTATTGACATTAGAAAATTTGTTGTTTTTAGATATACAGGTAGCATAGAAAATTCTAAAGATCATGTATTATAGTTAAACAACTTTCAAATTAGAAGAATTTGAAAGAGTTGTCTTTAGAATTTATAAGTGGCGTTCCTAGGTACGACTTTGTTATAAGATAGCGCATTCGCCAAAAATGCGATCAAAGAGTTCTTTCTATTGTTTCAGTGATCCCATTAACGTCATAAGGGAAAACCTAAGAAAAACCTTATGAACTACCGCGATACTGGGTTGTTCAAAAGGAGGTTATCATTAATAATTTCTTCCTTAATGGTAGGTAACCAGATAGGATTAAATTCTACAGAAGTAGAAGCGATACAATCGTCTTCATTCAAAAGAATTAAGGCAGAGTCTTTTATTTTTCGTTTTGTGTTATGTTGTTATTTGTGAAGTATAGTTGAATTGTCAAATTGTATTTTATGGCCTAGGTCCCATGCATGTTCACAAATTTTCGATTTATCAAATTGTCGTTTCTTTATGTAATTCTTGTGTTCATTTATTAGTACGTTTAATGGTCTCGATGTTTCTCCAATATAAAATTTATTGCATTCGCAAGGAATCTTGTATATGCATTTTTTTAAGTTTTGAGTTTTGTTGGTTGTTTTTATTTCCGATATTAGTGATTTCAGTGTATTTCTTATTTGTAATGTTGTTTTAACATTAAATCTGTTTCCCACTCTTTTCAATCTTTCTGACAGACCCTGTATATATGGGATAGTTTAACTGTAATGTAGTTATCCTGAGTAGTAGTAGTGCTAATAAGGGAAGTTCTGGGTTGATTCGGAAGGTTTGTTTTCTCTTGAACAGAAAACACTTCTGTAGAATTTAATCGTATCTGGTTACCGACAATTAAGGAAGAAATTATTAATGGCATCCTCCTTTTGAACAACCCAATATCGGAATAGTTCATAAGGTTTTTCCTAGGTTTTCCCTTATGACGTTAATGGGATCACTGAAACAATAGAATTCTTTGATCGCATTTTTGGCGAATCTTATAACAAAGTCGTACTTAGGAACTCCACTTATAAATTCTAAAGCCAATTCTTTCAAATTCTTCTAATATGAAAGCTGTTTAACTATAATACATGATCTTAGAATTTTTTGTGTTACCTGTATATCTAATAACAACAAATTTTCTAATGTCAATAAATGTCATAAATCAAATTTTCATTTTGCAATTTACATGAATAAATATAAAGCCATTGAGAACGAAGTCAGAATAGACTTTGATACGTTTAGTTTTCCTTCAATATACGTCGTTTTATTTCGTTTGTGGTGATATTGCCCCAAAAAACATAAAAGTAATTACAAACACTATTTAAAAACTTTGTTTCTGCCCGCCCTTATAATCAAGTATTTTCAATAAAATTGTAACGCAATTATATCAAAGCACTACATTGGGCAAAATGATTTGCGTTCGTTTAACAATTTCTATATAAATATGGCGATATATGTAATCTTGACCAAGGTAGAAGCTAACCAGTCATTATTGCTTTACCATAAATCACTGACGGCGGACGTAATTACGCATATCGTGAATGCTTAACCACAGTATTGAAAAAAAAAAGACAATCAAATAACCCAAGCCACGACTACATTATCATCACTCAATTACTCATGTACTGTTACAGGGAACCCCATAAAACGATTCGTAAATGAAAATAAAATTGTATTATGTAATGTGAAAGATCATCAGAGATGAATAGCTTCAACCGAAATCACCCTCACGATTCTGCCTGCCACCAACAGATGTTCCGGGTTCAAGTATTGATTCTATCTGAAAAATATCAAGTTACCTTTACAGCATTTGAATGGTAATTTACGAGAACTCTTTACACCTTCGACCTTCTCATTGAGTGTTTATTAAACATGACCTGGAATATTTTTTATTCACCATCACCACAGTCAATAGAGATTTTTAAGTGACAAAATTCAAAAGCAAACGGCTTATGCCATCACATTAGTAATAGTTAATAAACCATAACTGACCTTTTTTAACAACAAACTCGAGGAAGTAAATTATTAAACAATATAACCCATAAAAATATGATTATCTTTTTTTGCTTGTATTATAATAATAATAATAAGCTTTATTACCCAACAGGAAAATCCCAATTACAAGGTAAATATGGAATATGATTACTTATAACTATACATACATATATTTATAGAAATTAAATTAAATATATAATTATTACTGTAAATAGTTACTATATAATGATTAATATATCTTTACTAGTGTGATAAAAAATATTTCATGAGGTATATCAAATACAATACAAATACAAAACATTTATAAAAATGTAGTAATAATTAGGTAACAAAGGTCATCTTAATCATTTAGACAAAAACATTTCATCAGATTTAGCAAGTATATATGAGAGATTGTTATAGTGGATATCACAGCTTGAGCTAATCCTATTAAAGTTTCGGCACATATTATGACTAGGTGAATTCAGCATAAGATTTTTCCGGGATTGATTTATATAGAAAGCAAAATTAATTCTTTACAACAAGGTTGGTGCACAACTCGGTTTTGCAGTAACTTGTATAAAAACTTATGCTGGTATTAATTCTTCGATGTTCGAGGGACTGAACACCTAAGCTCATAAGTAGATATTTTTTATCAATACCCTGTTGTGGATAGGTACTACTAGACCTGAAAGACAGAAATTTCTAAAACTTTCTCTGCACGCTGTCCATTGTGTTCTTGTGATTGCTATAAAAGGGGCTCAAGACTAAAGATGCATATTCCAATTTGGTACGAATGAGACTAAAGAAAAGTGTTTTTATTGCTTCTAAGTTGGTAAAAATTCCACAGTTTCTGATTATACAACCCAAGACTTTCGTGGATGAGGAGTTTACGACAGAAAAGTGATTAGAAAAATCCAATTTGCTGCTATATAGGACACCAAGGTCTTTGACTTCATCGCATCTAAGTAGTGGAATATCTTTGAGTTGGTAAACAAAGTGAATGGGTTCACTCTTACGATTATATGAGCAGACTTTGCATTTTGATATGTTCAAGAATAACATGTTTGAATTTGTTATTAAAACTTATGGAGGAATCAATGGAAAAGTTGTAAGGAATCGGATAACCTATAAAATGAGCGTTTACAAGTCCCTATCGAAGGATTTTTCGCTGAGAAAATCCAGAAAAACCGATAAAAAATTACTTTTTTTTAGTTATAACTTTGCTGTAATAAAAACTGCAAAGTTAATTTTCCGCTCAATGACGGACTACAGTGTTTCAATTAATTAATCTCAATAGGAATTTTGTCGGATAAGTGGATTTTACAGAATTATAATTTAAACAATTAAGAGAGATATTTTGTGAACGGTACCGTATTAACTGCGTTCGTCTGCTAGGGACACAACCAATACATTTTTAAAGCTCGTACAATGTACTACAATTTGTATAACTTGGATTTTTGTTAAAAAGCTGTAAAAGTGGTTAAAATGCTTGTGAATATTGCACTTTACGTCAGAGTTCATGCCAGAGGGAGACAGATGAAAATATGGTGAGGTGGTCCTCTAATTAAGAGGAAGCGGGCGCGACGGGTTGCTGACTTTTGGGGCCAGTGAATTTACGTGAATGCCGCACGTAGAACTTGAAGTTTTAGATGCAGGAATGAAAAATTTTTATTCTATATTTTATTATCAGATATGTCTTACACATTTAAATATATTATCGCTAAGATATTAACCTCGAGTGTCATGAATGGCATGTAACTTAAGTGGATGTTAATGTCATTATAATTTGTTGAGCATTTGACGTACTGAAATATGCAATATATATAATTTTTTTTTTAAATATCTTAATCGAATTGTTTTTGTGAACAAAAAGATTGCCCAGTACAAAAATATTATAATTCTTGATTCACTTTAAAAAAAATGTTAAAAAATACAAATCTACATATATTATAAAACATTTACCTACTCTCGTTTATTTACAAAACTGTATATAAATTGAATAAAACTGTGTTTACATCTTAAAAATCTTATAATCCGACATATCTCCGTTATTTGTTATAAAATCTAATCCCCACTGTTTTTTGGTATACTCGTCTATAACCTACAGAATCAGAAAAACAATTAGCTGTCATAATATTTGGAGTAATATTATTAAATATATTATTAAATGAGTAAATTATATAAAGTAAAATTATGAATAAACACACAAATTTTAAAATATAAAATAAGGTTTATTCATTACTGTATAAGTAATCCATTCAAGTGAATACAAACCTATCAAATTCAAAACATTCTACATTTAAATAATTCTTGGTCCCTAATGGCCCCCACATTTCACCTAATTGTGTTTATAATACAATTTTCACAACCATTTTAAACCACCTTTCAATGTCTGCTTAAAATTTAAATTTGTATTAAGATTATTTATCATAAGGACATAGTAACAGTGGTACCCCCCTTAGCACTTTTTCGAATGGACTCCTCCAGAAAAATCATAGGGAATGGCTAATATATAATAATAAATATTTTCTGTATTTATATGTATTTGTACATTAATTTTGAAAATGTGAGATTAGTTACGTCAAAAATCAAATAATAAACATTGTCAAATATTTAAATTTACATCTTGGAATTGTACCTTTTTGATCCGTAGTTTCTTAGCCATTGACAACGGGGGTCTGATCTAGACCCCGAAACGTTTGGAATATACAGCAATTTCCTTTAAAGTGTGGTGTTATTTCCCAATAAACACTTAGACAGTGAGATTAGGGGTCTCGAGAACAACTCTTCTACTTTCGATTCTGGTTTATTCATAATGATAGGGTGATTCGGTGAGATAATATGGCCCTTCAAAAAAATATGTCTTCCATAGGATTGACTGAAATTTTGCAAAAACTACTGGGTCTACAGTATCTATTTTTTTTGGATCATGAATAGTGTATGAGAAGAACTACCCTTTCAGTTAATAAGAATGTTTTAGCTGTAAATAAAAAAAATATATAAGCGATTATTTATTTTTTTAGAATTTAGGGTAAAGATCCCATTATCTAAGAAACCAATTAATTAAATGGAGCGTATAGTCGCTTGTTTTGTAGGTTTTTCGTTTCTCTTCAACTTTGCCCATAGTAGCAAACACGGTTTCATAGGTGGACTTTGTGTAAAAGGTAAAAAACTAAATTGTTACAGATTTTTCACGGTTTTTTGTCATAAAACAAAAACGTTTCGATAAAAAATGTTGAATTTTATGTCAATTAGTCATGTTTTATCATTAGAACACCTTGATTTTGGTTTTGTTCTACTATTAATTGTGTCACCATATGATAAGATATCCATCTAAATTATTTAAATTGCGATTCTGCAAAACCATTTATTTCACAAGATATATCTTTGGAATTGTTAATCGTAACATCATAAGCTGACATTTTATGGAAGATTAATCTTTTCATTTTTAATACAACAAAGTTATGAATTGTTGAAAATAAGTCAAATTTTCTCGATTTTTCCAAATTTTCGCGAAGGAAATACCCCTATCACGAACTATCAACGCTCATTTTGAAGCTATTCCAATTCTCTACAAATCTTTCATTGACAAGATCAAGATTCCTCCACTATTTTGCTCAATATAAGCCAATAACAAATAAAATCCATATTTTTGCTAGTTTTTATTGTTTAAATACATTTTTTCTACGAATTTCCTGTTAAAATTATGCGATGACATCGGCGGTTTGCTGTTGAATTTTATGTCCTAAAATGCCTTAAATTTTGATGTAAAAAGTTAACTGTATCGTATATTAGACTTAGTTTTTAAAGCTATGATATATATTTTATTACTGTAGAGAAGAAAAGTGCTGATACAAACTGATAATAATTAATATTGGGAAAAAAATATTATTCTTCAATTAATTAAATATATAAATTTTATGTTGTTTAATTCAGGTTTAGGTTAAGATGTTCTCTGTAAATTAACCAAATTTGTTACATTCATGTTTTTATTATTTTATTAAATAATTTACAATCGGATTTTCGTTAATCAGCCCACGTTTTTCACACAAGAAAAATGACTGAATATAATTAGGGTTTATATGAAGTTGTGGTATTCAATTTTGCAAAGTTCAGTACATAAATATCCATTATTATGCTCGAAATCTCTATGCCTGTATATAATTTAAATTTACAATAATGCGTTATAAATACCAAATTTTGAAACGACCTCATCCACTTCCGTTTGGACAAGCTTATTACTTTTTCATTACATTTCACATTTTCAGTTAAAGACAATTTGTGTTGTAACTATCTAATTCACCTTAAAAACTTACTAGAGATGAATAACATTATAGATATGTTAAAGCCTCAAATTTTTTCTTGTTGCGTAAACTATTGCTGATATGTTCCAACATATTGGCCGCATTTTGGGCAGTAATGCTTCCTTATTTTACACGTATCCAGGAAATATGGCAGCCAGGATAAACAACAACAAACAAGACACAACAGCAGGGCAAACAGATGGGTTTTAGTTCCAGCTTCAGTCTCTACCGTAGTTCTAACTTGTGTTTTACAGAACGGACATGTTATGTTGGTTGGTTCTGGTCCTAGAATTAACGCACTGTCAGCCATTAAGTGTCAATAATTCTTGTTTAATTATTTTAAGAATATTAGAGAAATACGTATCAAATGTGACATCTGTTACTTGTCAAATTATTGTTGATGTTTATTTTGAAGTATTCATTTTGGATCATCAATATTCCTCAGTCAATATAACATTTTGAGTGACAAAAACTTCAACATTGTCTAGCCATTCGCTCAAGTGGATTGAAAAAGTGAGTTACAATGATAGTCCCCCGATCAGGTAATATGGCCCTCAAAAAATCCTCCATATATATTTAGCTGTAATTTTGTCAAAACTACTGGGGCTATAGTATTTATTTTTGGAAAGTAAATTGTGCGTGAAAAGATCTACCATGCAGTTAATAGCATTGTTCTAAATATACATTTTTCAACCGACTACTAAAAAGGAGGAGGTTATTAATTCGTCTGCAACTTTTTTTTATGTGTGACGAGCAATTATTCAAAAACGGCTTGAGTAATTTTGATGATTTAAACTGTATTATATTCAGGAATATTACAGAAAGGTCCCATACCAGCGGTCGGATGAATTCTCGTAACATTGCCCCCTCCTTAAGACCATTTCGTCTCGGAATGTCCCAGAATCCTTCCTGGTGTCACGATATTTGCACGACTCTCCATTTCGACAACGGGAAGTTTGGTGGAAGTAACAATCAACGGTCTTCCAATCTGGGCTGCGAGTATTGGGACAGCATACCAGGATGTCGACGCCACTGAATCGAAAGATTGTTTCCATCATACTTCTCACCACTCTCCAATTCAGTCCATCCAACCCGCAGGATATGTTTGGGACCGCCAATTTCATCAGATTGTTCTCCATCATTACATTCCTCAATTCTACCAGAGTCTTCCAAAGATAGCTGTATGTTGGCTTGTCCTGCGAGAATGTTTTCGTGTTCGTGTTGTCTATAACATGAGATTTACGGTTTACTAGAAAATCCTATAAAGAAGTAGAGAAGACACTAGATTTCAGTGAATTTCAATAAATCTTCACTGTTTTCTCTAAATCGCTCAAGAAATTTGAATATTATAAATTGTATTCTACAAGGAAGTGTTCCAGGTTGATTCCGTACATTTTTCTATAATGTAAAACATACCATTTTTCTAAAAATCGGAAAAATATATGTAAAAAACTGTAAATCTCAAATTTTCATCATAATAAAAATCTAGTTTAAATATCAACATTATGCCATGAAAGTATATTGTACAGGGTGTTTGTAATGGTTTTCATTTTGATTCATTTGAAGTAAGTTTCTTTTAGAGACGAAGTTAAGTTAGGGGACTCATAGTCGCATGAAATGGCGAAAATATTCCGTTAGTTGGTGAACTTTTCTATATGGTATATTGGGTGGTACATAAGCAGTTGTATACTTAGGATGGTTGAAATACAAGTTGAAATTGAATTAGTTATACAGGGTGCATCTAAAAATATTGTATTGGGTGGCACACAAGAAGTTGCGTGTACAAGGTGGTTTAAAATAAGAGTGGATCAAAACTATAGTTATACAGAGTGAATATTTGCGTAATGGGATGGAGAATCATTACAGTTATATAAAAGGCTTTAAAAATTGTCAGAAGCAATTGAATTTACAGGATGGTTGAAATATAAGATGGACTAGAATTACAGTTATACAGGGCGGTTTAAAAAAGGTATATAGTTTGGAATATAAGTAGTTGCTTATACAAGGTATTGGAAGTAAAGGTGGGGTAAAATTATTGTTAATCAGGGTGTATCAAAAATTTGTTATATAAGCATAAGCAGTTAAGATATTTGAATTATAGGACGTAGGAAGGGGAATAATTATAGACATGGGTTCAAAACATTTTAGAAGCAGTTTCATATACCGGGTGGTTGAAATAAATGGTAGAGTAAAATTATAGTCCTAAATGTAGTTCAAAAATGTGAATCTGTTATATAGGGTAGACCAAGAGCAGTTGGAATACTAGACATATGAGGCGAAGTAAAATCATTGGTATACAGGAATAATTTAAACAACAGAAATATAGAAAGACTCAACAGTGTGGAGAAGATTTAAACTTATACAGGGTAGTTTTAAAGATATCAGGACCGTTTTAATATTGTGTTGAGTTGTACAAGGTGATTCAGAAAATGATAGACCAATAAGTTATATAGGGGTGACCAATACACAGAAGCATACACAGTGTGGATGCAGTATAGAGTGAATCAGAGTTACACTTATAGAAGGTGGTCCAAATAATAAAACAAACGAACGAAACACTAACAGCCCTTATAAATGACATAATTACCCACCCACACAAGATGCCTAGTTTCCTTACGCATGGTGTTACATACCTCTTACCAAAGGACAACCTATGTACACAGGACCCAGCAAAGTATCGACCAATCACTTGCCTTCTAACCTTATACAAATTCATAACATCTTGCATTAATCATCGCATTTTTAAACATTGTGAGCAGAACAACATAATTACTTAACAACAAAAAAGATGCGCGAAAATTTCGATGGGCTGCAAAGAACAACTGATAATTGTTCCGTTGTCTGCCATCAAGCCCACGCCAAACGACGAAATCTCTACATGACATATGTGCACTACAAAAAGGCCTTCGATTCAGTTCCACATGATTGGCACATTAAGGTACTGATACTCTATAAAGTAAATAATTGTATTATTAACTTCTTAGAATATGCCATGTCCACATGGCAAACCAAAATCTCACTGAATGAAGCCAAATCTTCTATACAAACTGTCCCCATTCCAATCAGAAGGGGTACATTCCAGGGAGACTCTCTTAGCCCGCTGTGGTTCTGCCTTGCCATGAACCCTCTCTCAAACAAACTGAACACTGGACTAATTTTGGGTTCAGTCTCAAACACAACAACGTACAAGCATTAAAGATAAACCATTTGTTATACATGGACGACTTAAAGTTGATGGCAGCTACGAAACAACAGCTGCATGATATGCTTAAAATAGTAGAAGGGTTCTCTAGTGAAATCCATATGAAATTTTGGTTAGACAAATGCCGAATTATTAATATAGTTAAAGGCAAAATACAGCAGGGGCACTTCAAAATGGGAGATGGCACCTCAGTTGAATCTATGGTTGAAGGTCTTACTTATAAATACCTTGGAATAAAGCAGGCTCAACGTATTGATCACTTGACCATGAAAAAGGACCTAAGAGCAGATTATTATAGAAGAGTAAGACGACAGTTGAAAACCAAACTAAACAGTAAAAATCTGTTTCAGGCTATTAACACCTATGCATGTTCAGTGCTCAGTTACTCTTTCGGTATAGTTAATTGGTGCAAGACTGACATTGAACAATTACAACGAAAAGTTCGAGTTTTAGTAACAAAAGTTCAAAATCACCATCCAAAGAGCTCCGTCGAACGTACAACTTTGCAACAGTATGAAGGAGGAAGAGGATTGGCAGATCTAAGCAAACTATTAGATCAACAAATTTCTATTTTGCGTTGTCATTTCCAGAAACTCGCAGAATTTTCTGATCTACACAGAGTTATGTGCCAGCTTGATGACTCAACACCACTGCGACTGATATAACAACATGTCCAATTACACCACCAGACCACAGATCAAAAACTGCCGAAATGGAAAGAGAAGCCTTTTCATGGAAGACATATAAATGACGTCAACCAAGATTATGTCGACAGCGCAGCGTCGAACTACTGGTTGATCTCTGGTCATATGTTTCCTGAAACGGAAGGCTTTGTATTGGCAATCCAAGATCAAGAAATGCCACTAAGAACTATCTAAAGTTCATCGTTAAAGACCATTCTGTTAACAAGGACAGATGCAGGTACGGTTGCCAAACATCTGAATCTATCCAGTATATCACAGGAGGTTGTCAAGCGTTCGCTGCAACTGAATACAAAGAACGACACGATGCTGTGGCAAAAATACTTCACCAGGAACTAGCACTGAAACTTGAATTATCACAGAATCTGTTTTAGAAAATAACAACTACAAGCTGTACTGGAACCGCACGATACTGGCCGATCAAACTGTTGCTCACAATAGACCAGCTTACGAAGGCCACCTTTTGGTCTCATGCTGCGTTTGTAGGGATTCCTATAAACATTCCTGTGTTGAAATAACTCTCAACGAAGCACGGATAATTAATGGAAATAAAGGATGCAATTGGACTTGTGTAACCTGCAGATCTATAGGTACAGATCTAAATGAATTAAAAAGCCTTATTATCCAGCTTCAAAAGGACATACAAGAATTAAAAACGGAAAAATCTAATAAAGAAAATGCTCCTGATTTTGAAGAAATACTCTCTGAAATTTCGGAAAGGCAAAAACGCCGGAACAATGTAATGTGTTTCAACGTTCCGGAACCAAACCAATCTAAGTCATCGGCAGAGCAGGCTGCATATGATAAGGAAGTTGTTTCGGATATATTGACAACAATATCTCCTGAACTGGCTAATACAGAGCTCAAAATATTTAGGCTAGGAGTGTTTAACAAAAGTAAAAAGAGACCAAAATGCAGCTAACAAAATCCTAAAAAATACCAAGAGACTTGAATGCAGTGAAACTCATAAAAACATTAAAATATCATCGGATAAAACAAAAAGGCAAATAGAACATTATAGAAAAGTCAAACAAGAATTAACTAATAGACAAAATTCTGGCGACAACAACTGCCGTATAAAATATTTCAACAATGTTCCTAAAGTCGTCTCTTTAAACTAAACCCGCCCAACAGTTATTCCAGCGACAACATCAAAATCTACTACCAAAATGTCAGGGGTCTCAATAGCAAGATCGATGAATTCTCGGCAAATGTGAGTGACTGTGAGCATAATATCATAGGTCTTAGCGAAACGTGGTTAACATGTGAGGTAAACTCATATGAATTATTTCCCATTAACTTTGAGGTTTTCCGCAGTGACCGCAAATTTGACCAAATGAAATGTAAACGGGGAGGAGGTGTTTTGCTTGCTGTAGATAATAGTGTTACTTGTGATATTGTTGATACTTCTCAATTTGTTGAAAATTTTCCAGAAATTGACTTACTAGTTTGCAAATGTTCCTTATTAGCTAAATTGTTTTATGTAGCAGTAGTCTATATTCCACCGACCTTGCCTCTAGATGAATTTGAGAATTTTTTAGAATGCCTTGAGAGGTGGGAAATAGTAAACTCTGCTAGGTTTATCATAATGGGTGATTTTAACTGTACAAACTTTGTCGAAAATAGTGTAAATGACCCGAAAACACGTTCAATTAATAACTTATTATCTTTTCTACAAGCAAAACAATTTAATAACAGTTTCAATAAGTATGGCAAGTTGTTAGACTTAATCATTTCTAATATAGATTGTGCAGTAAATCGTGAATGTATTACTCTTGTAAATGAAGATGCTTATCATCCTTCATTGACTATTGAACCTAATGGGTTATTTTTAAAACAAACTAATTTTAACAGTAATGTAAGTACAAACACAACAACTTCAAACGTGCCAACTACTTGACGATGTACCATGAGTTTAATAATGTAAATTGGGATTTTCTGGAAAATTCTTCAAACTGTGACGACGCTTTGCAAAAGTTTTATGATAAGTTTTATGAAATCCTTGATATACATGTCCCTTTATATAAAAATTTCAAACATAATTATCCCACTTGGTATACAAGTGAACTCATAAAACTTTGAAACACAAAGCAAGGGTACATAGGAAGCTGAAGCAAAGTAGTAATAATACTAGTTATACGGAATTTAGTAAATTAAGACAATTAATTAAACGCAAAATAAAAGAAGCATATACAGTTTACTTGGATAACATACAAACTAGTTTAAAAGATAACCCTACATACTTCTGGTCATTTGTAAATAAGAAAAACAAGTCTTCTAGAATTCCAGGAAATATGTCATACAATAATAAAGCACTAAACAATCCTCAATCAATTTTAAATGCATTCCGGGAATATTTTGAGAGTGTATTCTCCCCTCCCAAAATTCAAAACGATCCTGTAGATATAAATTTAAATATTCATTCTAATACTTTGTCAGTTATTAGCTGCGAATTTATTAATGAAACAGAAATTCTAATTGCAGGAAAAAAATTAAAAAATAAGTTCACTTCTGGTGCCGATAAAATACCATCCTTTCTAATAAAAGATTGTTTGCGGGTCTTACTACGTCCGTTACAAATTATTTTCAACTTGATCCTAAAGACATCCATATTTCCGGATACCTGGAAAGTAGCTAAAGTCTGTCCTATTTACAAGGCTCAAGATCAGAAAGATGTCACTAATTATAGACCTATATGTATACTGAACAATTTTGCCAAAGTTTTCGAGACCGTGCTTTATCGTCGAATATACCAATCAGTTAAGAATATATTATCTACTCAACAGCATGGATTTATGAATTCTAGATCAACAGTTAGCAACTTAGCTATATTTAGTCAATATCTTTGTGAAAAATTAGATAATAGAGGACAGGTGGACGTAATCTATACGGACTTCTCGAAAGCTTTTGACAAAGTGAGTCATTCCAGACTTCTACGTAAATTAACTTGTTTGGGTTTCAGTGATAACTATCTGGGACTTATAAGATCTTACTTGGATCAACGTAAACAATATGTATTTTACAATGGTTATTGTTCAGACGTTTATCTTGCAACAAGTGGAGTTCCCCAAGGATCAAACTTAGGACCACTATTATTTTTATTATTCATAAACGATTTATGCAATGTTTTAGAATGTAACAAATTACTGTTTGCGGATGATTTAAAAATATATATGTCGATCTCTTCCCCAGAGGACTGCATTAAATTACATAAGCAGATTGATACGTTGCAAGACTGGTGTCTGAAGAATCAACTGTATTTGAATATATCTAAATGTAAGATCGTAACGTATTGTCGTAAGAATACACCGGTGAAACATCCATACTCAATTAACTATATTGTACTAGAGCGCACGAATACAATCAAAGATCTAGGAGTCCATTTTGACAATCAACTTAAGTTTAATGATCATATTAATATCACCGTTAATTCTGCTTATCGTACTTATGGTTTTATATATAGAAACTGTAGAAATTTTGACAACCCTTCGGCACTATCTGCCTTATACATTAGCCTAGTAAGGTCAAAATTAGAGTACGGAGGCATCATTTGGAATCCAATATACACACAATATGCAGATGGTATTGAGAAAGTGCAGAAAAAGTTCTTAAAGTTCCTAAACTTTAAAGTAACGGGACACTATCCACCAAGAGGAAGCAACTATCTGAACTTGCTTCATAGGTTTGGCTTTGTCTCGTTGGCTAATCGTAGATGTCAAGCGTCAGTTACATTTCTACATAAATTGTTGAAAGGTAATGTGGATTGTCCACAACTACTATCTCAAATTAATATTTTAGTCCCTAGATTGAATTCGAGACGAAGTGATACATTTTTATGTAAAACACCTAAAACCAATATATTATTAAAATCACCTTTGAATTTAATGTGCAGAAATGCAAACAAGATATCCAATATTTGTGACATTTTTACATGCAACTTACATGATTTGAGAAAGGCTTGTCGTATTACATTTAATTAATATCTCATATTAAGAAAAAGTTCTTTCACTAATTTTACATTTTGAGTCAAGCAGATATTTCTTAGTATATTATTATCATCATTATCTTACTCTTATTAAATTATTATCATCATTATTTTCCTCTTATTAAATTACTGCAACCAGAAAATATTATTGTTTTTTATCTTGTTTATACTTATTGTTATTAGGTCTGTTTATTATTACGACACTACTGTCATCATAATTATATTATTATCTATTTTAGTATGTATGTTTTTTACATTTTTTATTTTAATTTAACTTTTCTATATTGTTAATATTTTTATATTTGTATTTTAAATTAAGATTTATTTATTTTTGTTCTTTAATTTACTATTTTATTGTCGAATTATTTCATTGTAAAATTGCTCTGTAAATGGGAAACTGTTGGGCAATAAACGCTATTATTATTATTATTATTATTATTATTATTATATATAGTTTTGATAGATAAAGCCGCTCGGAAAACAACTTTAATTGACTTAGCAATTCCTAACAACAATAATATAAATATAAAGCAGGCTGAGAAAATAACCAAATTTAGGGATTTGGAATTTCAAATAAAGACTCAGTGGGACATGACCAACACACGAACTGTACCAATTGTTATGTCAACGACAGGACTAGTCCCAAAACATCTATTAAACAATTTAAAATACCTCGGTCTGGACGAACATCTTTACCAACAAATGCAAAAAGCCATCCTTTTAGGAACAGCCCGGACGGTCAGGAAATTCATGGGAAACTGCCGTCACGACTCCAACCACGGGCCTGAGAACCTGGCAAGGGCTCCCACAGAGCTAAACCCTTTTGATATCTAGGATATCAGGGGTTTAGTGAATTTTCCCCTAAAGGCACGCCATGTGTGCCTTAGCGGGAGTGTCCTGCCATACATTGTAAGGTCAAGTCGGTTAAAATATATTTAGAAAATATAGACAACGAATACAAATTAGAGAGGGAGAAAGAGAGAGGGAGACAAAGAGAGAGATAAGAATACGCCAAAATTTTCAATTGAATTGTACCTTAAATCAGATAAAAAAGAAGATATGTCTGAAAATATTGATTGATTGTACTCGGTTTCTAAACGGTCAGTTGAAGTCGGTTCTTTTTTAAATATAATTTATTATGTCATTTTATTAAATAACAAAAACTCTTCAATATAAAATGTTAAATAATTTTGTTACGAAAGGGTTTTATCTGGTAAATGACCTGAGTTACAACTTTTTAATTCAATTTTTTATAATTCCATGTTTTGACTTAAAAAATGCAGATTTACGTCTACTTAAAATTATACGCATTAACTTTCTTTATTATCCACTAATACCCTAGAAATTATTTACTCAAATTTTTACCAAAAATATCTTATTTCGCAAATGTGATTTGTTGCTTCTTTCCGTTGCAACGTACAAGTAATTTCCCGTCAGTTTCCTTCGTAAAATGATATTCTTGGGCATATGACGCATTTTAATAAAAGAAATTCCACGGCACACGTTTTAAATAAAGAAGATCAAATATTTTTATGTTCTCCGTAATAATTCAGGCATTCACGTTTCACAGGTGAGCGGCACAATGATGAATACCGGACACAGCGTTATTTTCACCGTGGATAACGATACAAGGCATCACATAAACGTGACTGGAGGCCCTTTGTCATATAAATATCAATTTCAAGAAATCCACGTTCACTATGGGCTTCACGATCAGTTCGGATCCGAACATTCAATAAATGGATACGCCTTTCCCGCTGAGGTAAGGAAACTTTATCCTTATATTCCTTTATTCAACAAAATTATCGAATTGGGCACTTTGAGCATTTCCGTCGGAAAGGTGAATATTTCATGGGGCGAACAATTTCTTCACCTTCCCACTCATGATATTTCAGCTCACATAAATGTAACTTTTCCATTACCGGCGCACTGGGAAAACGCTTTGTGTTGTAAAAATTTCAAATTCCCTGCGACCGTAATCTTATTTGACTTTAATTAAAAATTAAATTACGAAGTAGCCTTACGTAATAATACGAGGGCGTCAATATTTAGCATTCGTTGTCCGCTTACGTTTGCGACTGAGAAATTTATATAAAACTTTTTTAGAATCCGTTAAAGATTACGGGACAGCTAAATGTGTATAGTTATCTAATGATATATTTACGTTTTTAGTATTACAAGAAAATTTTTGTGCAATAATACGGAGACGTAATTTTTGCGTTCACTTGGTTGCATAAGTTTGCACTAAGAAATTATGAAAATTGCTCTTTTAGACATTGTTTTTTTTTGACGGGACTAAGAAATATGTAAAAAAATGAGTACTAGACTTTCATATTGGGACTAAGAAATTTATAAAAAACTTTTTTGGAAATTAACTTCTTATTCCGCACATCCGGTAAAGATGTTGGAGAAGGAATTACAGTAAAATTTCTTTGTAACTGTACGTTGAGGAAATAAATCTATATATAAATAGGCTAAGACAAAACGATTAGGTACCATTTTCTCCTCTGTCTCTCAACCGATTTTCTTCATTTTTATTTTGTTTAGTAGCTTCTGACGACCTTCAGTGCAGAATGCTAATATTAATTTATAATAATGGTTCATTCATTAAATAAAGTATAATAAAAATTCATTATTTACGTCATAATGTCAACGGCAAACAACTGAATGTGCCGCGTTCCGCCACAGCCAGACTCAAAACATTGAGTAATTATATATAGAGGAACCAATGCTGTTTATACTTAGAGCATGTACTACTGGAAGTGGCATGTAAGAGTTGTTATTGTTTAGTGGTAAAGTAATCGTTGTATATTATAATTATACAGGGCGATTTCAGATATGTTCAAAATAATTTTTTTCGTGGGTGGCACATAAGCAGTTGCATATATAGGGTGTTTAAAATACAGAGTAGAGTACAATTATAACTAATAAAATAATTATATAGGGAAGCCCATTAGCGGTTGAATTTACAGGCTTCTTGGAATAGAAGGTGCAGTAGAATTACGGTTATACAGGGTGGTGCAAAGAGTATTATAGAGAGATGCATATACAGGGTGGCGGAAATGGAAATGCAACATTTTGTAACCCATAAGCAGTTGTATATATAGGGAAGATGAAATATAGGGTGAGAGGAATTATAGATATACAGGATGATGATAAAAAATGTTAGAAACGGATATGATTTATAGAGTAGCCCACTAAGAGTTCCATATATATGATGATTGAAATATAGGTCAGAGTAGAATTATAGTTACAGAAGATAGTTAAAAATTTCATAAACAAAAAGAGTAAATACCGTGGCTCATAGGCAGTGGCATATACAGAATGGTTTACCGGGTGGTTCAAAAATGTTAAAAAATATTATGCGTGGTCCATGAGCAGTTGCATATACAGGGTGGTGGAAATATATAATGAGATGGAATTATTATAATGAGGATTTTAATAAATGTTTGAGAATTGAGTGCAATTATAGCTATACAAACGGGTTAGAAAAAATAAATATGTATGGTAGCCCATTAGCGGTTGCTTTGTTGTCATATTAAATTAAGAATTACGAATTTGAACACAAATAATGTCCTATGAATTATATCTGAAAAAAACTTGAATTTCTTTACTTATTTGTAGAAGTTTCGAGGAAACTATCACACAGAGGTTCCGAATCTGGATCCGTTCCGTGTAATTGCTGTTCTCCCTGAGGTCCTAGGATAGAATGTCCCGATAGGATTTTCAGGTTACTTAACCTGCCAGGGATATTGACACAATTGGTCGAATTTCGACAACTGGGCGACAGTTAGTTTAAATAATTTGGTAAAGTGCGAGTTGAACTCCGTAGCTCCTTTAAGAATCTAATATTCCAGTTTTGGACAAGCAGGGAATGAGTGCATTTTCTTATATTTACCCTAATTTCTGTTCTAAAGGAAGCGTGTTAAATTTATAACAAATAGACACTTTCATTTTTCATACATAGACTTTTTATTTTATTTGCTTAATGTTTCCCTTGATTTTTACAAAAATATGTATTTAATTTTCTAATTTGGCCCCTAAAATTAAAATTAGAGTTTTATTTTACTAATAAACTTTCAGGGAAGCCTTTTGTACTCTACTATCTGAATTTTAGGCTCTGTAGATTGGAAGATAAAGGGGAAAATATGCCAAGTTTTATATAATAAATCATTAAATCTTTAAGACAAATTATTTAAAAATCCAAATAAAATATATTTTCCAAAATTTTAGAGAGTGTAGTTTCTAAAGTGGGAAATAAGTCGATGTTTAATAGTTTTGTTAATATCTTTCAAACAGATGATTTAAAAATGTGATATATTTATAATTCACATAATGAGCCTTTTATTTGATACATTACATAATGCGTTTGAAAACTGAATTCCTATTTACCATTTAATTCTAAAATTTGTCCCTAAAATTATTACTGGGGTTTCCTACTAATTTTTCTTATAAATTTCAAGTGAGCCCCAGTACCCCTAATTATTTTTAAAATTTTAGGTAGTATGGTTTCGGAAATAAAGCGGGAAATGAAAAATCTTTATATCTTTTTGTTAATATCTTGTAAACAATTAATTTTAAAAATTTGAAAATTTTATATTTTTATTCCTCATAATGAGCCCTTTCATTTGATGTATTGCATGATGCGTTAATTTTTTTTATTTTCCGTTTAATTCTATAATTTGGCCCCCAAATTAATATTAGGAATTTCCTCGTATTTATCCTGTAAAAAAAATAGATCATATAGTTTAGGGGATAAAGGTGGAGTGGGTAATTTTTTAAAATATTTTTATTTAAATATTTTAAAAATATGAAGAAAATATATTTGTATTCGTCATAATTAAATGGGTAAAACTTTTTATATTTTTGTTAATTTCGTCAAAATAACTTAGTTTAAAAGCATGTTTGTTTTAGTCATAATGAGCCCTTTCATTTGATATATTACATGATGTATTAGAAACAATTTTAATTTTATATTTTCCACTCAATTTTATAATTTAGCCCCCAAAATTAATATTAGAGGTTCCTCTTTATTTTTCCGTAAAATTTAGGTGATGCCCTATATCTACAATTTTTTTGGAAATATTACTTCTTACAGTTTCGGAAATAAAGTGGGGGGACGGTCGATTTTTTAGTTCTTCAAAAGTACCCACAAAATCAAAATATCTTCATTTACGATATGTACCCCGCAGCGGGTCACCAAACTATACACTGATATCAAATTTCAACCCATTCCGTCCAGTAGTTTAGGAGAAAATTGCTGTGATGTGACAGAGGCAGAAACCCGGAGTGATATTATGATATTATAAGGGTAAGTTTTGATGGATAGAAATCGATTGGTGCGGGTCTCATCTTCGGGAAAAATCGGTTTTCTGAGAAATTAAATTATTAAAAAAATTATTGACAGTTTTTGATAATCAAGGCGGCTGCTTTGTAATTTCAAGGCATTCAACACAGGTTGACCTACGTAAGAGTGAGACTCCTGTTGTAAAAATTCTTTCAATACAGGGTGATTTGGTGAAACTGTTCTTGTAAACATTCTTTCAATACAAATTGTATTTGCATGTTCCAAACATATAACTATTTTATGCCTCCGTCATATTTTTCTAGCATTATATTGTTATAGCTAGACATTTCAAGTTTTCAAGGTGATAAACGGTAGGCAATTTTGGATGAGTAAGATCTCATGATTTCGCTTGTTAATTTGATGCATATAATATGATTGGTGGTGTAAAATTATAATTATACACGATGGTTCAAAATATGTTAGATGGTCTATAAGAGTTGTTATGCAGGACGGTTAAAATATAGCGTCAAATCGAATTATAGTATGGTTAGGAAAAAGGCAGAAAAAAAATTGTGTAGGGTACACCATAAGCAGTTGGAAATTAATGATAGCTGACATAAAGGGCGGAGTAAAAGTACTGTTTTGCAGTGTCCCTAAAAAATGTTAATAGAATGTTATACCTATAGGGTAGCTTATTAGCATTTACATTTAAAGGGTGGTGGCAATATAGGATGTAATGGAATTATAATATTGTATTTGTATATTCCGAACATGTAGCTATTTTATACCTCCCTCATATTTTCCTAGCATTATATTTTTGTAGCTAGACATTTCAAGTTTTCAAGGTGAAAAAATTGGTACGGTAGGCAATTTTTGGATGAGTAAGATCTCATGATTTCGCATGTTAATTTGATGCATATAATATTAGTGGTGGTGTAAACTTATAATTATAAAGGATCGTTCAAAATATTTTAGATGGTCCATGAGAGTTGCTATGCAGGATGGTTAAAATATAGCATTAAATCGAATTATAATATGGTTAGGAAAAAGCGAGAAAAAATAATTGTGTAGGATACCCCATAAGCAGTTTGAAATTAATGATAGCTGACATAAAGGGAGGAGTAAAAGTACTGTTATGCAGGGTGGCTAAAAAATGTTGATAGAATGTTATACCTATAGGGTAGCTAATTAGCATTTGCATTTGCATACAGGGTGGTTGCAATATAGGATGTACTGGAATTATAATTATACATGGTGGTTAAAAAAACTACAATTTGTGGCGTTAAATAAATGCATATACAGGGTAGTTTAAACATCTTGTGGTGTGAAATTGTAGTTATACAGTGTGATTCAAAATAGGTTACATTCGGTAGCCTATAAATAGTTTATATATATATATATATATATATATATATATATATATATATATATAATTTCTTCCTCGGGATCGCTCATTTTAAACAATGTTTTAACTGCTAAAAGGCAATGTCATATTAAGAAAACTTCACTCTTCGCTATTATTGAAGCTTCAACATAAAAGCAGAGGGTCAACGCTATGTTTTTATCGTTGCTCTCGTCGATGCCCTTATCACTTACCGCAGCTCCAACATAAACACACCCTTAGACGTCGATTTAGAACTCCATTTGTACCTCGACGTCCAGTGCCTAGTCTTCTCTGATTTTGAGTATTAGGAAACCAGGATTGAGAACATCTTGTAACAGTAGTTGGATTTCTGTTCGTGCGGTTAGCGATTTGTCGAAATGAACCACCCCCTAACTAATAATTCGACCGGTTTCAAATTCCCTTAGCTGGCGATAAATTTACCAAACTTTACCAAATTTTAATCATTTGGTCCGTACTATGAAATTTAAACATTTCTTTCTGGGTGTTTCTTTGTCAGTGAGCATACATTTTTAAAAGTAGCGGTACGAGAACGGTCCCTTGTGGAACTACTATGTTTATTGTTTTAGTAACTCTAATAACATTACGAATTTTACGAATTGTTTTTTGTGACAAAGATAGCTCATAATAAGCCACATAAAGTCAGAATATATTTTATCTTGTATGTTTTCGTTAAACAAGAGGCAAGCATAAACATTTATTTCCTAATCCTAATTTGTACGAAAAGCGGACGCTCAATTATTTGGAAAAACTCATCGGGAGACGTCCTAAAACACGAAACTTTATTCGTATTCTCATCGCGAGTTGTTTATTTCGATTTTCCTTCTGAAACTTTTCATAATAGATGAAATTGACCTCCAGTTGCCGACTGTAAATGTTGTCTTGAAAAGAAAGGCCGTCGAAATGTCCTACCGTTAAGATATTTTCCGTCTGCGAGTTCTATTACATGTTCTTTTTCAACGTCTGTATTCTGGAATGGACCTGGTAATTAATTTAATCGATTACACTCTGATGAACGGAGCATGGGAGTTCCTCTGGGTCACATACGCTTACTCGTAGTTTATTTTACTCAAAGCTCCAGGGTGGCACTTCGGGGAATCACGTGAAAATTATTCCCATCTCGTTCTCCTTCAACTTCACACACGCAAACAGTATCATTAAGTAGTTTCGAGTTTTATGTCTGTTGTTCTAATCTGTAGAATTCTTGCTTTTGGCCTTTCATCACTGAAAAGTCGTTGTAAGGAAAAAAGAACTTCCAGAAAATTATTTTCGGTTAGCGAGTTATTTGATTAAAGGGAGAACTGATGAATGTATTGGGAATAACGAAACAGACTGGTATAATTGATTCAGTTCATTTCAGTGAGATACTGCGGTATGAACGAAAACAAATTGATATTTGTGTCAGTCGGTGTGATGAAATATTATTTTACAAAATCATGAATAATTGCTATTTACGGGAAGGGCAAACAAGAATTGTAGCAATCCATATCTCAGGAAGGGCTCATAGTACAGCTCTGGGGACTAAAGTGGCCACGAGAAAAAGCTGGAAATAATTTACAGTGTTGTCCAACGACCGCTAGAGGGCGTAACTGAACACCAAAAGTGGAAATCGCTCATTTTCTACAAAATTTACCTAATTAAAATATTTCAAGAACTCGAAAATCGTAATTTTATAGACATTCCGCATACTTTTTATTAGAACTATTTGGTTCCATCTTGTCAAGAAAACAGTTTTGTTTTCTGATGAAAGCACTTTTACACTTCACGGTCATGTTAATCTTCAAAATTGCCGCTATTGGTCTAATGAGGATCCTCACTGGATGACAGAGATACATTCGCAATATCCTGAGTTAAGTTTTGGGCAGGAATTGTTGGAAATTATATCGTAGGACCCTTGTTCTTTAATGTCAACTGGGATTGAGATAAATATGTACAGTGTGTCCGGTTATGAACTAGCGATAATCTAAATTCCATGTAAAGCAACTATTTTAATACAAAATTACACTATATACTAGGGCTGAATACACCACCCCGCCATATGGCAGCCATTTTGTTTTTTTTTTGATGACCTATTCTCTACGTGTGAACAAAAACGTTCATGTCTCTTAAAGTTTTGGTTACTGAGTTAAAAATAGGCTTATTTTTGGACAATAAAACTGTCTATCAACAACATTTAAAAACAAAGTGTTAACGTTTTCTTAACTTTTGAAAAAAAGATAAAATGAAAAAAAGGGTAAAAAAATTATGCAAATCAACAAACTATTGCAAATCAATGCAAAAGTAGTCCCGTTAACCTTTAATTTTTTTTCACTAAATCGAAAGTTTTTGAGTTAAGCTACAATACAACATTTCAACATAGCGTATGCGCAAGCACAAAAGACCTTTGTCGGAACTTTAAACAGGTAGGTAAACATTAAAACTGCTGAAACCAAAAACGAAGTGTATGTCAGCAATATGTTGCGTTGAATATTGACGATTTGCCATATTCATATCACAAGATAACCACTAATACAGAACGTAAACAGCACGGACGGTAAGTAAAAGTAGGGATCACAAGGCAGGGTAAGGTACAACTAACGTAACTAGTCTTTATCCTGTAAGTTCTTTGCAGGTAGAGTCAATATGTTCCATTTCGCTTACTCCTGCTAGTCTTTTCTCGGACAGCACGCAGCTAATGTCAGATGTCACATAATAAAGGTCTTTTGTGCTTGCGCATACGCTATGTTCAAGCAACAATAACTCCTAAAGTAATAAAAATTAAAGGTTATCGGGACTACTTTTGCATTGATTTGCAATAATTTGTTGATTTGCATAATTTTTTGACCCTTTTTTTGCATTACATCTTTTTTTCAAAAGTTAAGAAAACGTTAACACTTTGTTTTGAAATGTTGTTGATAGACAGTTTTATTGTCCGTCGAATAAGCCTATTTTTATCTCAGTAAGACCAAAACTGTAAGAGATATAATGGTTTTTGTTCACACGTAGAGAATGGGTCATCAAAAAAACAAAATGGCTGCCATATGGCGGGGTGGGGAATTGAGCCCTAGTATATAGTGTAATTGTGTATTAAAATAGTTGCTTTACATCTATTTAGATTATCGCTAGTCCATAACCGGACATACTGTAGAACTGCTCCAAAATAATGTCGTGGCAACTTTGACAAACTTATTTCCTGATCCAGTAAACCCACAAGTTCCTGCCAATACTACATAGTATTATCAAGATGAGGCACCGTCCCATTACGAAATCAACTTCCGGCAGTACCAGAACTAAATTTTTCCAAATCGGTGGATTGGGAGGCGCGGATCTATAGAATGACCAGCACTACCTTCTGATTTGACGCCATTCGACTACTTTTTGTGGTGATATATTAAAAGTACTCTATATAAAACTAAACCCCTCAACTTAGATGACCTAAAAAGACGAATCACGCTTGCGATTAGATCAGTCACGCCTAATTTTTGTAATAAATCTGAAAACACTCAATATCTATAATTTTCTGGAGAATCCAAAGAATAAATAATATACAGGTTTAAAATACGAAAGTTGGTATTGGCTACTGTCACATGACACACCCTATATATTTTCTTTGTTGAAAAAATGCACCTCTAAAAATACAAATCGACGTGTCCAAGCTTTTTTCCCAACACGCCCTTCTTTATTCGGTGTCAAATTTATTTCATTGGGCTGTTCAACAGTGTATAAAACTTGCAGCACACATGGTCTGGTCAGAGTGACTTATTAATAGTAAAAAAATAATATACGCCCTTTCCAGTTATAATTATAACTCAAAATGCACGCTATATGAAGCACATCCAAGAAATTAATAATTTAACGATATATTATTTGTGCAATAACATCTTCTTATGTTTTCAACGTTATAATAATAAAAATAAAGCTATTCTAAAAAACATATTGAATTTTTGAAACACCCTGTGATCCACCAAAATTTATGGTAATAGTTTTGTAAAATATTTATGCCAAATAATGTACAGTGCATCCCATTTTGGTTGAGATTGCCAGGTTACTCGGTTGTTATTGAAGATAGAGTCTTGCGGTTTTCACATACCTGTTCTACTTTTTTTGTAAAACTCAGGATGGCCATATCAGATTTCGCATAAGTGTTTCCCTTTATAAGATACAGGGCGATTTTGATAATTTATACTTTTTGGACCCCTTCTATATCTACGAAGTTATTAGAAATACTCTTGCGCTAAGAACTACGTCTAATAGAAAATTTTGCATAGAATCTAGTGGAGTACTCAATTTTTTTTTACGAGTATGGTTTTGAAGATACTACACAAAATTATATATTTTTAAATGGAACACCCCGTATTTTATTATTTCATTGAATTCGTTATTTTTTTCCCTTTAAAATAAGGTATAATACAATACACATGGTATTATTAGAAATGCTAAAAAACACTAAAAAGCTGAGTTTTTTGTAGTAGGCCATGTATTTTCCATTTAAAAGGAGAATCAAACAAATAATTCCATTTGAGATTTTTTATAAGAGTTTATCAGCAAAGAAAAATAATGTTATCAATAATTCAATAACATGAAACCCGAAATTTAGGGACCTAAAAGCAACAAAAACTGAACAAGTATTACAAATCAAATATCTATCTTAAAATTAATTTTGGACATTATTTATTACCTTATTGAATTAACTGTTCAAATTGTTGTCCATTTTCCCTAACACATAATTGGCAAACCTTTTTAATACGCCTGAGTGCATTTAAAATTATAACATGTCGCCTTTGTAAATCCCGAAAAGCTGCCTCCGTTGCGTTGCGTTCTTCGCGACTGTTGTGTCTGTTGGTATATATTTTATTTTTCAAATAACCCCACAAAAAAAAGTCCAATATAGATAAATCGGGTGATCTTGGAGGCCACCTAATTGGTCCATTTGTTTCTATCCAACATCCTTGAAAATAATTTTCTAAAATGCGCCCAATTAATCTAGAATTCTGGGCAGGGCCGCCATCTTGTTGAAAGTGTATAGAATTGCGAAAGGCGAGGGGAACATCTTCCAATATTTCGGGTAATAAGTCTTCTAGGATTGTCAAGTACCTATTGGCGGTAAGGGTTCCTTCAAAAAAGCGGTACTTTATTTTTGTCCCCAGTATGAAAGAGGCTACATTAAAACCAAATCGACCCTGCTGTTGTCGCTCAAAAATTAAGTGCGGGTTCTCATCATACCAGTATCTTGTATTCTGCCTGTTAAATATACCGGCACTGCTTATATGAGATTCGTCTGACCAAATAACTTTCCTTACAAAATCATTGTCTCTTCGGGTTTGGTCTAAAAACCAATGGCAAAAATTTAACCGTCTTGCTGCATCACCAGGATATAAGTGCTGGGCAATATTGACTTTGTAAGGTTTAAATTTATATATTTTTTTAAATTCTTTGGACCCGTGATTGAGAAACTCCAGTGTAATTTTCTAATTTCGCACAAGAAGTCTGGGGATAGGCATGAACGCTAGCTAACACATTTATTTCTTTCATCTCTCGATTTTCTTTGTTATACACCTTTGATCGAGGTTTAGAATATGCACCAAAACTTAGTAAATTATTCTTTAGTCTAAATATAGTTGCTCGACTAGGTTGATGCCTCTCTGGATATCTGAAAGTTTAAAAAACGCGATTTCATGAAATATCTTATGGTAAAATACTCATACTTTATACCTGTTGAAATATAGTTCTAAAGCTTCTTCAACATTCTCATGACATTAATTTAAACATTGTATCATATCGTATTTTTCGTTATTTTGAAAAACGTATTCTGTTCCAGCCATTATCAATTATCAACCAGCAAACTCACGAATAATTATTTATATAATGATCTTGTAAACTCAAAAACGATAAAACACAATAGTTACTAACAATGACAGCTCGATCAGATTTGCGTTTTTCTCTTTAGCGCTCACTAGATAAAATATTGTTCCGAAAGGCGGAAGTCTATAATAA